>JAOQMR010000005.1:6329031-6369987 GCA_027563865.1 Erythroxylum pelleterianum
CACATATCATGGAAGCTGTTACACAAGTTGACAGTTCGATCAGCATCTACAGACATAAATGTCTGTATTTCTCCCTCGGAGAATTTTGACCGCTCTGCTAGGGTAACACATAGGCACTAAGATAAAAGTATCAACAATCATAAAGCGATGAGCTGGACAATGTAATTTTCATAATATCAAAGTAACCCAAAACATCATAAAGTTTCTGTTGAATTAATTACTGGGTTGTTCCCTATCATAGTACAAGCTCAGAAATCATACCTTGTGGTAAATCAAAGTCATAATGCCAGAACGCAGCTTTAGCTTCAACTTTGCAAGATGAAATGTATATTGTGTATCAAAGAAGGACCTGCAATAACAAGTCATGAATCAAGATAGCAGTCAATAACAACAAATCCAACACCAATTTAAAGTTTATCTCAAAGGTATAAGATTAGGATTTCAATTGTCAGTTTGCAAAACTTATAAAAGCAGAAACAGAATGAAGCACATGTTCCTATCTTATAGAATTGTTGCTTGCCAACCAGAAAGAATCAGAAAAGAAACAACCAGTATAATGCCTTGTCACTTATTATCACTAAGCATTTGCAATATTCAATAATTAGTCAAGAATCAGAAAAGAAGAAACCAGTATAATGCCTTGTCACTTATTATCACTAAGCATTTGCAATATTCAAGAATTAGTTAAAAAGCCAATCAATTTTCAAGTTCAACAAAAAGATAGAAGTATTCATCAGGTGTCCAGGTTTAGAAAAGCCCTTTATCTGGGCATAGGTTGAAAAAGAAGCCAAAGAAAACATGTGGTTACATAAAGATCCAGACCCAAAGCTCAATATACGATTCAGCAAGCCAAAATTCAGACTGAAATTATTAGGAATCCAGGATCAGAATGTCAATTATCATTTGACATTTCTCAACTAATAAAATAGAAAGACTCTGCTACCATGCATTTCAATTTGAGTCAAATATCTTTGTTCAAGTCTGACACATGGCCACATTTTCATGCAAAAGTTATCTTGGGTATGCCACCCTTATTTTTGTGAGAATTACAGTGAAAAATAGGATTAATAAAGCAAGTTCATTCAGCAAAAGGAACCAAAATATATTACCACACAAATATGCAAAATGAAAAGGGAGAAAACTTACTTCAGAATGGAGGTGAGGCCTAAGGATAAAGCAATAAGATAGCCATCCCAATGCAGAGAACCTTAAAGTAGCAATTACTGTTATCATTATATGTACCTGCTATAATCATCTACTTAACATACTAGAAATAAACAAGTTACCACAGATCTATTAGGAAAAATTCAAACGAAAATAGGAAGAACGGAGAAGAGATACTCTAAACAGCCAACTAGCAACAAACATCATTAAACTGTAGTAACATTGAAACAAGCCCTTTGAACTGATGAATAAACAGATTATCTAGGAAAAAGAAAGAACATAAATAATAAAAAAGTTATGAATAGCAGACCTAAATTTCTGAAAACACTTCCAAATACCCAAATGAAGATACCAATTATATCGAATGTAGAGATTAGTAAAAGCCATTTCAACAAAATAGAAAGCAAATGGAAATTGACTCATGGTGCAAACCTTGTTGAAGAAATCGGATAAGCTTATTGAGAAGAAGAGGTCCAACAAAGCCAATACAGTCATTAAACACCTGAGGAAAACTATTGATGAGATGGTGGACAAAAATTATGAAGCAACTATCTTACCCCCAAATTGTTTTCAAAATTATTCATCTGATTAAGTAGAAGTTACTGCCAAAGAAATGAAGGCAAAATTTCGTGCGGTAAGCAAAATGGCTAGCAAGTATTACTTCTAAGTTCTACCAGCTATCTCCCTTTAACTTCTTTTCTCTTCTTTTGTTTTTCACTTTTTTCTTTTTCTTTCTACTTATTTCTGATCTCCAAGAACAAGAATCATTTTTACTTGTGAGAAATAAAACTTTTTTGCTCATTATGTACATAGACTGCATGGCTTGAGTACTTTTTCCATTCTGCAACTAACAGCTTTAGGGGCTAACTTAATGTCATAGACAGTTGATATCATGACAAAATAATTTAGCTTTGCAAATAAATTATTTACAAATAACAAATTATATGTCATTTTAAAAGCACTACACAAAACTCTTTCCTTTCTGATAGAGAGTAATTCAATTTTATATTTTGTCAGATTAACAATATGAATGTGTCATTCCATCATAGAAATGGATATCTTTCATGAAAATCTAGAGTACCTTTAATAAGCCTAGACGAAGATATGGCCATCCATATGCACAACAGATAGCTTTAAACAAGAAAGGGTTAGAGCTACTCCATTGGTCTGCCCAGCAGTTTGATAGTTTATTATGACAAGTAGAAGGTTCCAGATCATCTGGTAACTGAAGTAAATCTTCAAAGTCAAGCTGCTTTGCAACACCACAATTCATGACAGAAGTGATACATTTGAATGTCATAAGATCCCACCAGCCCAAAAGGTCAACCTATGACAAACATTTACAACAGACTGTACATTATCACTTATATAATTCAAAATGCAGGATCAGGAAAGAAAAACAACGGGGAGGTCTTCTATTAGCTATGCAAGTTTGGCAAACAAACTCAATGCCAGACAGGGACATACCACTATAACAGAGATTAAGCCTGTTAGTACCTAACATTTTCCTCATAGATATTGAACAAAATTAGAGCTTCCTTTCAAAAAGAATCATATGAAAATAAATCTCCCCAATAAAAAAACAAACAAACAAAACGGTGAACTACTTACAGAATCTCCGTTGCAACCTTCCTCATTATCCATGTCAACAGAAAGAAGTGGGTCTTCCAATGAACTATACTTTGCGCAAATAACAATAAAGTCAATGAGGTCATAGATATATAGATACATAAGTTAAAATGAATATCTTAATGAGTTGTACTTCCACAAAACCTTCTAGTTAGCAAGTCATGCATGGGAAACATTCAACAACAACAACATCCAGTAGAAATCCCGCTGACACGTAGGGTCTACTGGTCTAGGATGGGAAACATTCAAGTGTTGAACAAAAAACACCAAAAACTGAAAGCAAACTTGGGTGGAGGTAAGGAAGTTATCATTGAGGGTATTGCTATTTCATGACATCGACAAGCTTATGGGTAAATGAACTTGCAATTCTACTTGCACGCATCACATGTATGTGGATGCAAGGAGGGATTGTAAGCTACCTTAATAGCAATAGTACAAAAGTAAGGTCAGACTTTTAAAGTGCTTATTAAGCATTACAAGCAATAACAAGGATATCTTTCAATCAAAATGCAAAATGATGATAAAGTGTTGGTAGTATGGTACGTGAGATTAGTAATTTCACATTCATCAACATTCAAGAGAAATTCAATCTCCCCTGATAACGGCATAAGTTTATTCCTATTTTATCCAAAGTAAATGTCTTAAATAAGTTGCGCCATGGATTACTAGGATTTACAACAACCAAGAGCACTCATTAAATTTGCCTAACAAATGCTTTGATAGCATCATATGAGGTGAAGAGAAAGAGAAATAGTCCTGAAACTTTCATAGCATGAATAAGATTCCAAAGAATGAAAAGATCCAAACCACTATTACTCCTCTTTCCTACGACTCAATTCTCGCAAAAATTCTCAAAACAACACCGATGACAGGATCAAGTTTTCGGTTTGGCACTAATGGCAGCGTTTAATATGCATATTGTTCACTTCACATTAAATGTTGTCTACTTAGTAAAACTACTACAACTAGTTCACGCCATAATAATGAAGCTACTTGTGGATAATTTTACAAGCAATACCTGTTCCTCAAAGATGTCAACTTTATCCTAATATAATTGATAGATATGCTGAAGATAATATCCAACATAACTAAAGAACTTTCTTCAAGAAACTTCCAAGCCTGAAAAAACGAAGCCCAATACATGACCAAACACATTCACCACGAAAGCAAAGAAGCTATACGACAGGTATATATTATAGCTTAACATTCCTATTTACATCAATAGAGTACTTTGATATCCTTTGTACAGCAATGGCTACATGAAACAAAAGCCAAAATATTTTATGTCACGAAAACAATAAGTCCAGTCGTCTTTCGCAATAAACTGCTTCATGTGTGACAACTAACATTTCTAATGATTAAGAAATCAACCAACCCACTCTAAGAAAGTGGATAGGGTACAGGCCAATCAACTTTACCTGTAGTTATGTGTTAGAACTATAGTTGAATACACTAGAGTTGTATTATATTGATGATTGATAATAGAGGAAGTATGTTGCTATTAAAAGGTGGTTCTAATGAACACCTTCTATCCAGAGCTAAATAAGCTCCTCAGAGAGAATGATTCCTCTCTATCTACAATATTCTTTCTTCTAACTCACTGAATACCTCCTTTCTCTCTCTGCCCCCTACTTAGCTACCCAACCCGTACATTCAGTTATTCTTCCCAACCTTGTACCCATTCTGCACCCCCCACACTACTAACTAACTTGTGCATTATTACCCACAGCCCCTCTCTCTTTCTCCTTGAGTACACTCTCCATATCCTAGGTTTATTGTTATTGATCCTAACATTGCCCCCTTCCTGAAGAGTAGCCTTGTCCCCAAGGCTGAAATGCGGAAATTGACTCCGGATAACAAATTCGTCTTCCCATGTAGCATTCTCCATCGATTTACCCTTCCAATGAATTAACCATTGGCGAGTTGAGTGTCCATCCTTAGTAATCACTCTGCTGGCCAGTGCAGTTTCTGGTGCAACCTCCTCTGCTAGCTTCACTTCCATTCCTTCTAGTAAAGTCTCCTCAATCGAGTAGTGTCCCATAGCCCTTTTTAGTTGAGACACATGAAAAACAGGGTGAACTCGAGAGTGTAGGGGGAGTTTAAGTTTATATGCTACAACACCCAATTTTTCCAGAATTTGGAACGGGCAAAAGTATCTGGCCGCTAGTTTCTGATTAATACTTCGAGCCACCGTGAGTTGTTTGTGAGGACGGAGCTTAAGAAATACCCATTCTCCCACTTGGAAAGATAATGGATTCCTCTTCCTATCTGCATACTTCTTCATTCGTTCCTGAGCTCTTTGAAGATTGTATTTAAGCTGATTCAAAGCCTCATCTCTATCCACCGGCTCTCTGGCCACTGCCTCTACCTCAGTTTCGCCTTGCACATACCGAACCAATGTTGGAGGCTTTCTTCCATTTACCAGTTCAAAAGGTGTTGAACCCATAGACACATGGTAGGTAGTATTGTACCATAATTCAGCCCATGACACCCCAGAAGACCAATGTTTGGGTTGTTCAGAAGCAAAACACCTCAAATAGGTCTCTAAACATCGGTTAAGTACTTCAGTTTGCCCATCCGTCTCCGGATGATAGGAGGAGCTCATTTTCAGCATAGTTCCTTGCAGTCGAAACAATTCCCGCCAGAAGTAGCTCACAAATAAAGGATCCCGATCACTTATGATGGATAATGGAACTCCATGTAAACGCACCACCTCCTTTACAAATACTTCAGCCACACTTCTAGCAGTATATGGGTGCTTCAATAGAATAAAGTTACCGTATTTAGACAACCTATCAACTACAACCAATATTGCTTCGTATCCTTTAGACCTAAGAAGTCCCGTGATGAAATCCATCGATATATCTTCCCAAAATTTGGTTGGGAATGGGAAGAGGCTGCAATAGACCCCCAGGAGAGGTAGCAGCATATTTCTGCCTTTAACAAATGTCACAAGACTTAACAAAATCTAGAATGGACTTCTTCATACCAATCCAATAAAGATTGCTAGCGATCCTCCTATATGTGCGTAGGAAACCTAAATGGCCTCCTATAGGTGAAGAGTGAAATTCTAGAAGGAGTAAGGGAATGAAAGTGGAATGAGCTGAAATCACTAGCCTTCCCTTGTGTAGGAGAACTCCTTGGTGCCACTGAAACCCTTTTCTCGCTTCTGGATTTTGCTGTAATTCCTTGATAATATCACTCAAGATAGGATCTTTGTATACCTCCTGCTGCAGGATTTTACCATCAGCCCATAATGGATAAGAAAATATATTCTTCAGTTCACCCTCTTCATGAATCCGTGACAAAGCATCGGCAGCTTTATTTTCTGGTCCCGGCATATAAATGACTTCAAATGATACCCAAGTAACTTAGCCATCCAGCATTGTTGGTCGGTTGTGGATACCCTTTGTTGCAGCAAATGGCAGAGACTTTTTTTATCTGAATACACGACAAAGGGTCTGCCCAACAAATAATGTCGCCAATGATGTACTGCTAATACCAATTCCATTAGTTCTTTTTCATAAGCTGACTTAGAGAGATTGCCTTCGGATAAGGCTTTACTGAAATATGCAATTGGTCTTCTATTTTGCATCAATACAGCCCCCACCCCCTTGCCCGAAGCATCACACTCCACCTCAAAAGGTTGGGAAAATTGTGGAAGAGCCAATACCGGGGATGTAGTTAAAGCCTTCTTCAAGTTTTCAAAGGACTCTAAGGCTGCCAAATTCCAATGAAATCCATCCTTTGTTAATTCGGTAAGAGGTTTGGCTATCTTATCATAGTTCATAATGAACTTTCGATAGTATCCTGTCAAACCAAGGAATCCCCTCACCCCTTTCACATTCTGAGGAATAGGCCAATTCACCACACTAGAAACCTTAGCTGGATCCACCGCTACTCCCTGTTCAGAGATAACATGACCCAGATATGCTACTGTTCTTCTCCCAAAACTGCACTTCTGCTGATTAACCACAAAATGATTGTCTTGGACATTTGTTAAATGTAAAAGATGGGTATCCCAATCAGCACTATATATGAGAATGTCGTCAAAACAAACCAGCACAAACCTCCTGAGGAAGGGCTTGAAAATATCATTCATAGTGGACTGAAAAGTTGCTGGTGCGTTGGTCAATCCAAACGGCATCACGAGGAATTCATAGTGACCATCGTGTGTTTGGAAAGCCGTTTTATGAATGTCCTCTCTCTTCACCCTAATTTGATGATACCCGGATTTGAGGTCTAGTTTAGAAAAGACTCCTGCACCATTCAGCTCATCTAATAACTCCTCCACCACCGTAATAGGGTACTTGTCAGGGACGGTGACCTTATTTAGTGCTCCATAGTCAACACACATTCTCCATGAATTATCCTTTTTCTTGACTAAGATGACCGGACTGGAATAGGCACTAGAACTAGGCCGAATGATCCCCATTTTCAGCATTTGCTACACCTGTCTTTCAATCTCATCTTTATGATGATGACGGTACTTATAAGGTCTTACACTAATAGGCCCTCGTCCTTGCTGCAAGACAATAGCATGTGAGTGATGCCTTTTGGGAGGTAGCCCTTGCACCTCTTGAAAAACCTCCGGAAAGTTAGTTGACACCTAATTCAACTCTCCTTCTTTTCTGGTAAGCTGCATCTGTTGTTCCTCCCTTATATCTACTCCTTCCACAGATAGGAAACTCCCACTCAAGATAGCAAGGAGACCATGCAAGCACACTGAATCTTCTTGGTACCCACTACCTCTCCTCGGTGTAATCTGAAGCCCTGCATTGCCACAAAGTTGCGCCTTTTGCCCCTCATGTTGGAATTGCATGGTCATCTCCTTCCAATCAACCATGACCTTTCCTAGGGTTTGCAACCAAGCCACCCCTAAGATCACGTCCATCCCTCCTAAATCCAGGATATAAGCATCTATCTTCCACTCCATTTCTCCCATCCGAATAAGCACTCCAATGCACTGTCCTTTAGTAGCCACCTTATGGCCATCCCCTAATCTGATTCCCAAGGCTCTACTCATCCCTACAATTAACCCAAGACCACTGGCTAACTCCGGCGAAATGAAGTTATGGCTGGCCCCGCTATCAACTAGGATCACAATAGGGACTCCCTGTAGCTTCCCTTCCAATCTCATGGTTTTAGTTACGTGTATCGTTGCCTCCTTAACACCGAATACTCCCATAGTTCGGCATTCAAGGGCTATTTCTCCCTCCTCTTCTGTTTCCGCCTCCAATGCGTTGATTTCTCCATCCTCAGTCAAGGTTTTGTTGTCATCCAAAATCAATAGCCTCAATTGCTTTTCCGCACACTGGTGTAGAGGGTGAAACCTCTCCCTGCATCTGAAGCGAAGGCCCTTGGCTTTTCTGTCCAGAAGCTCGTGATAAGAGAGATGTCGTAGCCCCTTATTCCTCTCCGTCGAAGCCCTACTGTCACCTTCTGATCTTCTTATTGGGGTCGCGAGGGAGGAAACTCCCATTCTGCTTTGCGCATGGGAGTCGGGTTGAGACCCAGATGTCTCCCGGGTTCTCCCCTGCCCAAACCCGCCAGTAAACTTCCCACGACCCATTGGGCGTGGGTGTTCCGTATCTCTACAGTTCGGGTTGACCCACAAGCTACTCCTAAAAAAACTCCCTCGGTTTGGCGTCCAGACACGCGATCGAGAGCTAGTGTTCTCGGTGCCTCCACCTTCGCCGCTAACCTCATCCTTCACTACCCTGGCGATTTCATCAGCTGATATCAGTTCACTGGCCCAAACATACGTACCCGTCAACGGATATCTGCTCTCAACCCACTCATGAAGTACCCCATATATTGCTCCTCGGGTAGTCGACCCACCTGCGATGAGATGAATTCGAAGGCTTCAATGTATTCCTCCACCGAATCAGTTTGTCGCAAATCCGATAGCTTTTCGAATGGGTTGTCAAATCTCCTCCCTCCATAACGCTCGATTAGAGCCCTCTTAAACTTCTCCCAACCCAGATCCTCTTCTGTCTCCCTCAGCAGATTAAACCAATGTATGGTTGAACCTTCCATGCTCAAAAGAGCTAGCTTCATTTTTATTGGCTCTGGGGTATTATGGACCTCAAAATACACCTCCGCCCTAGTGATCCACTCTACAGAATCAGACCCATCGAACATGGGTAATTCCACCTTGCGGACTGACATCCGATATTCATCCATCGTGTCATAGGAATACTCCATCGGAGTTGGTTGCCACATTTCACCACCCATAGTCTGCCCCCTCCCTGAAGCATCGCCACTCCCCTGTCCTTCTTCTGGTCTTTTTCCCATCATTTTGCTCATTTCCAACAGCAAGGCTCGCCGCATTTCTCCCATAGCCATCCGCATAGATGATTGAATTTCCTCAACTCTAGCTTCCAAATTCGCCATACGGGATTCCAACACTTCTACTCTATTGGACATCTTAGGTGGCATCAAGGTAGGTTACTCAGAATTTTCACGTCTCCAAAAAAAACTGATCCTCCCCTCCCTATTGAGAGAGTATCCGGCAGGTCGGACCAATGTTAGAACTCTAGCTGAATACACTAGAGTTGTATCATATTGATGATTGATAATAGAGGAAGTATGATACTATTACAAGGTGGTTCTAATGATCACCTTCTATCCAGAGCTGAATAAGCTCCTCAGAGAGAATGATTCCTCTTTGTCTACAATATTCTTTCTTCTAACTCAATGAATACCTCCTTTCTCTCTCTACCCCCTTGAATACCTCCTTTCTCTCTCTACCCCCTACTTAGCTACCCAACCTGTACATTCAGTTATTTTTCCCAACCTTGTACCCATTCTGCACCCCCACACTACTAACTAACTTGTACATTATTACCCAGAGTCCCCTCTCTCTTTCTCCTCGAGTACACTCTCCATATCCTAGGTTAATTGTTATCGATCCTAACATTATGAAACTCGATTATTAGGGCTCTTATGACAATAGAGCTCTAGAATCTCACTATTGTCAACTGAAGTAAGCTCTAGAATCTCACTACCTTTTGAACTGAAACACCACAATAATTCCACACCCACGTCATATGCATTAATAAGCAATCAAAAGTACATAAATAAATTAATTTAGGAAGTCCCAAAGAAAATAATTAGTTATTTTCAATAACACAGTGTGAAAGAAACATCAGTCACAGCAAACAAATTAAGAGATACGAGCATGTCACTTGGGAGAAAAGCTCCCGTCAGTCAAACAAAATCATTACCTCTAGAGAAGCAAATGCCTTATGCAAATGAATGGTTCCCAATATTGACTTCATGATCCACCAAAAACAAAGGAGCCGTTCACGAATCACAATATACATCCACGTATACTTTGAGGAGATTATTATAACTGTCTATACACATTAAAAACAGGGATTTAAATCAGATAAAATGTTTTAGCAAAATAAGTTCAAGAAGCTAACAACTAAAATCGACCAAGGCTTACCCAGAGTATCAATTGAGAGCTCTTGGAAAGCCACTCATGATACAGCACAAAATCCCCATGAAAGTCCTTCTCAAAAAGTAAAGTCACGCCCACCAACGACAAACAAACTCCAAGCGCAGGTATAAAACGCAAAACTACCTTCTCTGTAAGCGTCATCTACATAATATTTGTAATAAGTTTAATGCACTCAACAATTGGTTTAAAATAAAATTTAAGGATTTAATTTCAAAAAAAGAAAGAAAGGAAATTGCGTCAAAGCTTGATGTATAATTCATGATAAAACAACATAGAAAAACAGTAGTCAAAGGACGTTTAGTGCATGAAACTGAAAATTGAATAAAGACCACCAGAAGTAGAATATCTAAAGCTTTTAATTTACATGAGAGCTCAAATTAAGTTCCAGCTAAACATTCATAGTAGCCCAAATGACTGCCTGCGAGAGTTCAAGAAGATGAGAAACTGTTGAGGTCAACTTAAAACTCTGGCCTTATATCAAGAGAAAAGATCAAGCAGTTAGCAAAAAGTTTATTTTCACATTTCAGACGGTCTATAAAGCTTCAGTAATGCTATATATGTGTCACGACATATCACAGGAAAATCGGGGGGCTGTCATAGCTTTGAGCTGTAAGTTGCAAACTTTAAAAGCAAAGTATAAAGCCGTACCTCTGCAATTTTAAGAAATATGATTCGAATCATATCATTTCACAAATTTCAGTTTGTTAACGTAATATGTAAACCACTTAGGGACGAATGTGCAATCGTAAATTGTCAACCAAGCAGCCCACTTTTTTCCTTTACTTTCAAGAAAAACCAAAAGTCACTAACTTTTGAACTTACCTTCATGTAACTGCTGCAAGTTTGTAATTTAATTCGATTAAATAACTTTGATTCAATTGTAGCTCTTTTAGGGCTTCATCAAAATCCGAAACACGATGCCTATACAATAAGCACAATCTAGAACACACTTGCAATTCAAGATATCAATAACCTATACTCAACAGCCAAAAAATGGTATCTTTCTAGTTACGTCAAACACATGATAGCACTAACTTACTCGCTGGATTCCGCTGGCATTCCTTCGAGATATAGCAAGCACGAAAATCATGAACAAAGTCAGCATATTTGCACCAAACATTAAAACCGTGAGCCTCGTTAAGGGGAAAAAAATCATTACACAGATAAAAACACGGAAAAGAAAATACAAAACAAATGAGAAGCGAAACAGCAACAAAGAACAGAGGATATATGTGATCGAAGCAGTCGGAGAACGTACTCCCACTCCACACCTGAGAAAAAAGAAGACAAAATCAAGCGAAAAGACAAAGTCTCGTTGTTTCCCACAGTTTTCACGGTAATCAACCAGAAGTTAACAGAGAGGCGTACGGGAGGAGAATTAGGGCAAATGAGACGTAGAAGCTCCATTGCTGAGCACTCTTTCTGCTTGGGTGTGACAGAGGAGAAGCCAAGCGAATCAACCGTTTCGTGGGTGCACAAAGCTTTCTTTTTTATCTTTTATCTTATGCGTGCTTTGTTTTACTTTTGGCACGAAAACGCGGTCGTTTTGCTTTAGATGATGGAGGACACTTGAATTTGTGGCGTTAAAACTTAAAAAGGCAATCCATATCGTTAGTTGCAAATGCAATTCTAACTCTATCCACCTAAAAATGGCCGTCGTTGTGCGAGTCAAGTTTTGACTTAACTTACACTTGAATTGTCGTTGAACGTTAGTGTCATGCCTGTCAGATAAGTGTCACAAGTCTTTTTTATTTTTATTATTTTAATAAAAATTTTAATTTTAATTATGCTACTATTAATTTTATTTACAAATTAACATAAAAATGATTAAAAAACAAAATAATTACATTTATTTTGGTTCGTATTTGTGCATTTTTTGTTTTTTATTATTTTAATTTTAATTGTTTAAATAAAATTTTTAAGATAAAAAGTTTAAATTTAAAATTTGATTAATTTATTAAAATTATTTAATTAATTTATAAATTATAGAAATATATTAAATTAAATGTAAAATTTAATTTATACATAAACAGCTAAAACTAAACAGTTAATTTTACAAAATTTCTTTAATAAATATCTGGTATTATCAGTTGGTTAAATCAGCTAATAACTAATGCAATCAACTGATTGCTAAATTTGGCTTTTATCAAACACAAACACATAGATTTTGCCACAAAAAATATTACATTATGTAAATGAAGAGATACTCTTTTAAGTTAAGATTAACTAAAGAGATGGTTACGGCCTCACGTGACAAGCAAGTTAATAATGAATATAGCGTAATTAATCAGATTTATAAATTAATTAGATAATTTTAATAAATTAATCAATTAAAATAAGTTGTTGAAATCAAAATAAATTATTTGACATATATAATATATTGTATAATTTATTTTCATTTCACAAGTATTCTTTTTAGAAAAAAACTTTATCATAAATATACAAGATGTTTAATATTGCATCAATATGCATGCGGGCTAATATAATAATAATCAAATTAATCAATTTTTTAAATTTTAATTTAATATTTTTCTATAATTATAAATAAATTAAAAAATTTAATTTAATTTAATATTTTATAATTTATAAATTAATTAAACAATTTTAATAAATTAATCAATTTAAAAAAATTCTTATAAGTGTTATTTAAAAATAAAATAAAAGTGTCGCGGTGTAACTTTAAATTTTGTTTAAAGAATTTAAAATTAAAAAATAAAATTTTGCTAATATAATAATAATAAAATTAATAACAATTTTAAATTTAATTTAATATTTTTATATAATTTATAAATTAATCATTTTTAAATTTTTTATCTTATAAAGTTTATCTAAAATTTTAAAATAAAATAAAAACAAAATGGGTCGACACAATTTTTAAAATTAAAATAATAATTAAAAATCAATTTTTTGTTAATATAATAATAATAACATTAATCAATTTTTAATTTAATTTAATATTTTTCTATAATTTATAAATTAATTAAACAATTTTAATAAACTAATCAATTTTTTTAAAATAAAATATAAATAATAAATTTTGTCAGCACAAAATTTGTTTTTTTACTTTTAATTTTATATAAAATTTAAAATTAAAATAATGAAAAATAGAAAATTTTATCTAAATTTGTTTTATTTTGTTTTTTAGTTTTTATAAAATTAATAGTAACATAATTAAAATTAAAATTAATTTTTATTTTTATTTTCATGAAAATATTAATAGTATAATTAAAAATAGAAACAACAACACTTCATCAATTAGATAGAGTTAAACAGAGGATCCTGTCCGTGCGACTTTCAGCTTTCTTCTTTTTTACTTTGCTTAGATTATCTTAAATTGCTTTTTAATTACCATTAATACCATCTTTAGTTATTTATTTGCATATGCAATTAGTTTTGTTTTTCACTTTTTAAGTATCTCTACAATTAGATCATATGTTTCGACAACTCTGATCTAATCCTATTTCGTATCTAATGAGATATCATTTTGTAGGTCTACATATAATATAATAATATGATATTGGTTTTTACTACAAAATGACTTTGTATTGAACGCATATCGAGTTTGGAACAAAATGATGAGATAAAAAGATTTGGAGTCGTAAACTCGACTTTAAATTTTCTGTCTAATATTATGGTGTCTTATTGTATTAAATAAATTTTAATTATTTATTTATATAAATTTTGCATAAATTTTCCGTAAGTCCACAAAATAAATGAATGAAATTTTATAAGATAAAATAAGAAAAAATAATATTAGACATAAAATTTGAAATCCGTAGACTTTGTTATTAAGACTTATAAGAAAATATTTTATGTATAATTATCCAAATAATAATAATAATAACCATCTACTGATTGATTATAACTAAAAACCACCACAAGAGGCGTCTATAAACTCCACCACAGAAGAAGCAATATCCTCCACATCAGCGCTGGCCGTCGTGTCCACCACCACCCTGGGCACATCACCAACGTCATAATCCGTACACCCCTCGTAACCCTCCACCAACTTCTCCAGCTCACGCCACGTGGAGGGCTTGTGCCAGCTGCGGCCACGGTTCTCGAGTCGCTGACGCCACTCGGCCTCATCCCTCGGCTTGCACTCGACAACCACGAGGCGGGCTCCGACGGACGTCGCCAAGCGGACCAGCCGTTCGAGGTGGGCCCGGCGGGAGAGGGGAGAGTCGATGACGACGCTGAGGCCGAGGCGGAGCTGTGTGGCGGCGATGTTGAAGGCGACATCGTAGGAGAGGTCGTTGAGGAGAGGTTGAGGAGTGGTGGTGGAGAGAGAGTAGGTGGAGTCGCGGACGTCGTCTTTGTCGATGAGAGGGACGTGAAGAGAGGAGGCTAAGCACTGAGCTAGTGTGGTCTTCCCTGTTCCTGGGTGCCCTTTCATTGCTATTATCCTTGCCACCTTGACTTTGTCACTGCTGCTATTTTCCATCTCCTTTTTGTGGTAACGATGAAGTTGTTCTTGTTCTGACGATGAATCCAAATTTTGAGAAGCTTGTAAATAGTTCCGTGGGATCGAGATGACAATGGATAAGCTTGTATACGTTACGCTGGCAAAGACATGTACCTAATATAATATCTTCATTTAATAAAATTGATAAATTTAATAGAAGTACACGACCGTGTGTAGTTGTGCTTTGCTATCCAACAAGTAAGTGTAAGAACAAGGAAGGCTAGACGAGGACCTGCACTCCTTTGACTTCTTATGGTTCAGAACGAAGACACGTGGCATATGTTATATCACCAGACCTCTACCACTAACCCCTCTTCTTCTACTACTCGTAAACAAACGAACGATCACTAAAATGGCCATGCGTCTAGGGGCTGCCTCGCACCCATCTCTCTCTCTACCTCCTCGAACTTCACTCTCTTTGTCTACTCTCCCCACTTTCACTCCACTCTTCCTACGCCCAAGACTCTCCTCGATTACCAAACTCCATTGCACTGCCAACAAACGACAACAAGAAGCCCCTCCAAGTTTCGACCCAAAGAGTGGAGTGGCTGTGTACAAGCCTAAATCTTATCAAGAACTTGTCAATGACGCTGCCAATTCTCTCTCTTTCGCTCTTCAAGACGGCAAGACCCGCTTGGAAATCGACTTCCCGTAATTTCCCCGCTTGTTTTATTAGTGCTATCCTTAATTTCTTGTTACCGCAGTTGTCGGGCATTTATTGCTAGGAATAATCCGTATCATAATTTGTGCTTTTAAGCATTAACATGATGATATTTGTAATTTAGAGTGACGGGTTGAGTGAAAGATTGAAGCTTTTGTAAAAAAAAGATTATCGAAGGAGTTGATCTACCATTTGCTTGTTGTCTTTAATGTCATAGGAACTCTTTTCTTGATTGGTTTGTCATTTCACTCAATCTTACTGTTAATCCATGTATTTATATGTTTATCTTTTAATTCAACAATAAGAAAAGGACGTAAATATGCTGTCAATAATAATAGGAATTTAGAAATAATGAAAGAGACAAGTTTAAGTTATAAACTTACATTATTCTGAGCTAGTTTCTTGGAAAATTTAGCTAGGCGTTATTGATTATGGTTGCCTGATAAAAATTATGGCAATATCGGCAATGCTAGTGTTGCCTATGACATGATGGAAACATGCCTGTATCAGCAAATGTTTGGCTTTATTTTTTTATCTAATTATTCCGTATCTATGCAATACTTGATCTTTTTTATACTTTTCCTTCTTTACATCTCAGGCCGTTGCCCAGCAACGTTTCTTCTTACAAGGTACTTCTTTTTGGTCATCTTCCGTGCTTGTTAAATACATTGTCCTGTGCTCATCTTTGTTTGAGATCAGTTGCTTGTATTATTTTTTAATTTCCGGTTTCAGTTTTTGTGCCAATACTGTTTGCCAGTTTTTACTTCTGTTTATCAATATCTAAAGTATTGACATTGTTTTTATCTTTAGAATCGTAATCTGCGAGATTTTTAGACCGAATATTGTTTTTTTGGTTCAGCTTTGTGACTGAAGAAGCTTTTGTTTATGCTGCCTAACATGAAAAAGAAAAGTTTTAAAGATACAAATCTATCATCTTATACGTACAAGTTGCTGATACATGAAGGGATCTTCAGATGAGTTCATTGATGCCAACATTCAACTTGCGCTTGCAGTTGTCAGGAAGCTCCAAGAGAAAGGGGAAATAAGAGCATGCATTGTGAGAGGCTTTCTTTTGTTCTTTTGTTCATTTTTTCACTTCAAAATAAGATATGTAACCTAACAGTTTGAATTTCAGGTGTTTCCTGATAAGCCAGAAAAGCGGAGAGCTTCTCAACTTTTCAAAGCAGCTCTTGACTCGGTAACTAAATAATTCAGACTCAATTCTTTTTCCATTGCAATCTATTATTGCATTGGCAGCCATTGACTGTTTTGAGTTTCTACCTGTGGAAGAAGATATTTCATTTTAAGCCTAGAGCTTCATCATGGGTTGACAGAGTGATAAGGTTCACATGTTTGTTCCTAAATGAGGAAGGGGAAGAATAATGTCAAAATTAGCAGTTATCATTAAGTTTTAATTGTACAATTAAATTTTGTATTGCCCTTAATTTGGAAAACCAGGGGCATGATGGAACTTAGAGCTTGTTATAGATCTTCCCCGTGATTTATTCAGAATCCTTTTGTGTTATGATCTTGTTGTAGATTGAAAACCGGCTTTTCATCTAGCAAATATGCAGAAAATAAGTTGCTAATGGAGTATGCAAGCTTCCCTATGGATTTTACGTTTTGTTTTTGCTTACAGATGGATGGTATAACCATAGGTTCTCTTGATGATGTCCCCAGTGGTGCTCTTACTTCATTTTTCAAGTCTATAAGGAACACCTTAGATTTTGATTTTGAAGATGATAATGAAGGTTAGTTTTTGGGATGTCAAAATGCCTGTTATTTCTGCTGGTGTTTACCTTATAGTAGCTTCATCATTAATCAATCAGTTTGCTTTGCTGCTATCTATTCTACTTCGTTTGGATATGTGTCGACTGTGTATGCAACCAAGTGGATGTCCTATTTAATAAATAACTTGTCCAGTTTTGGTGGATGTTTTCTAGTCGAAATTTCATTTGAAAATAATCGCATCAATTATCATATCAATGCTCGAAAGGAACTGCATATTGTATTGCTGTTAAGGTTTTGACTCACTTTTCCAAAAAAAAAAAAGTTTTGACTCTCACAGCTAAGTAGAGGAGCCCTGCTGATTGGAATTTCTTGATGATTATGTCTGTTAAGTTGATAGATACAAGTACTTGGCGAGTTTTGTAATAAAAAATTCAGAATTCTGGAACCAACAATACTTCTCATGAAATATTGGACTGTCACGACTCAAGTTGAGGTCTCAGTTTTCATGCTATATTAGTTTAGTCCAATTACACATTTCTCTTCCTTCACCTTTATGTAGAAAAATACTGGGAAAAAAAAAACAGAAAATTTTCTAACTTTTGTTTTATGTAACTTTGTCCATATTTTTCATTGTCAGGTCGTTGGCAGTCCAATGAGCCACCTTCACTTTACATATTTATAAACTGTAGCACACGTGAACTTGCTATTATAGAGAAATATGTGGTAAGTTTCTTCCTTTATTGTTCTTGATTTTAATCTATCATCCTTAACTTGGAGGTTGTTTGTCTTTTCTCTTTTGTCTTCCTTTTCTGTTGCATTAGCCCCTTGATTTAACAAGAATTTCATCAGTTCCTGTCTGATCCATCATCTTAATAGTGTTTGAAATATTGTCTACTGATTACTTATCCATATATCCACAAACTGCAATTGATATCTGATTTATTGTCCAATTGTGGATGGCAGGAAAAGTTTGCCATGTCGATCCCGGCCCTTCTTTTTAACCTTGAGCTTGACACATTACGGTATGCTGTTTCCAAATTCATCTATAATAATTAATTTCCTTGTTCTCCTTGGTTTAGCAATTGCTACTTTCTTTTGCAGTGCTGACTTGGGTCTTGTAGGATTTCCAACCAAAGATTTGCATTATCGCTTCCTTTCTCAGTTCATTCCTGTATTCTACATTCGAATGAGAGAGTACTCCAAGGTCTCCCTTCCCACTTTATCTAAAAACTTTTTCACGGTACTTTTAACTCAAGCCTGAAATAACTTTTCATTTTTAACAAGGTTAGACTGTACCAGTAGCACCTTATGTTGTTAATTACAATGGAGCATTGTTTCGCCAATACCCTGGTATGCAACTATTCTTTGTAATAAGTACTCAAATTCTCCTAGTATTGTTTATTTTCTTTTTCCTTTGTTTTTGGGCGTAGATTTATCTGCTATTTTGAGACCTTAATATGTATTTACGAGTTTCAAAAATAGAGTAAATATCAAAAGAATTAATGTTGATCAATATTTGACAGCAATTCAAGGGATACTGATTTAATCACATTTTTACAAATTATTACTTTTAAGGGGCTCTTAGATATGATGAATTAATAGATATACTGATCGAAATATTGCTTTTTAAGCAGATTGGAGTCATCCTCCAAAATCATCGGTTACCAAATCTAAATTCTTGAACTTATTATTTGATCACATGAAGTAGATGTCATCTGCATGTTTAAAGAAAAACTGGGATTCTGTTCCAAAAAGTCATGATCATATTATGTTTCTGGTTTGGCAAACTTTTATCCAAAGCACACCAAACTGCTCCCTTGATTGTCAAAGAAATATTTTATCTTGGGTTCGCTGGAATTGTGGCATTCCACATTTTTATAGTCTATAATTCCATTCCTCATCAATATATAGTTATACAGATTCTAAGCCTCATTGTTGAGTATCTTACAAATTGTGATGTTCTGACGTTTTGCAGGACCTTGGCAGGTTATGCTTAAACAAACTGATGGTTCATATGCTTGTGTTGCAGAGAGTGCAACTCGATTCACTCTTGGTGAGGTAAAGATATTTTCTTACTCCATGCTTTTCTAATTAATACAAATAACTTCGTGTCATTGTAAACGATTAATTGGTGCGCCCCAGACCAAAGAAGAACTGTTGAGAGTCCTAGGATTGCAGGAGGAAAAGGGAAGCTCACTGGAATTTCTACGCAGAGGCTACAAGGTAAACTTGATATCCGAGTATTTTCACGTTATTATTCCACCATCATCCTCTGCACCTTGGTAGTATCTTAAACTTGAAGACATTGGTAATTGTAGATACAACATGCATATACTTGTACATTTATTCTCTGATAGAAGTGCAAATAGCTGACTAATTTCTCAACTTCATGTGGATCTTGTAGACAGCGACTTGGTGGGAAGAAGATGATGAATTGGAATCATCTTCTGAGTGGCGTAATTAAGAGCCAACAATGAAATTCGGGACTATTATACGCTCATTGTAAGCATTAGGTGAACCTCCGTGAAATATGCTCGAGCCCAAGAAGCTGTGGATATATTTATTTTTAACCTTCTATACATGCTAGACTGCTGATTATAAAGTCTCCTTTTTTATTCCTTTCTGGTTCTTTTCTAGTTTTCATTAATCTCCTGATATAACCTTTTTACTTCTCTTTAAAGCTATTGCACCCACACTTGAAAGGATATAGACAAAAGTAAGGAACAGAATATTTAAGGGTGCATAAGTTTATCTGAAGAGTTTCTTTGTTCTGATAAAAGATTCATCGCTCCCAACTAATAATAAGCTTAGAAGACTCTTCTATATTGGTCCTTTTGCATAGCATGGACGGAATTTAAGTTACATTACGTGGTGGCTGCAGTAGTCCCTATCTTCTGCACCAAATTAGATATTAACAAGTTACTATGACATATGCTTGAAGTATATGATGGAACATGTTGCCTCTAAAGTTAATCAACCGAAAGTATGCTTTTCGGTTTGATTTGTCCAAGCTACTCTATGAGTTAATCTGCACCAAAGTCAGGTT
Organism: Erythroxylum pelleterianum; assembly: GCA_027563865.1. Taxonomy (NCBI): domain Eukaryota; kingdom Viridiplantae; phylum Streptophyta; class Magnoliopsida; order Malpighiales; family Erythroxylaceae; genus Erythroxylum; species Erythroxylum pelleterianum. Next base: position 6,349,196 of record JAOQMR010000005.1, read on the forward strand.
CAGGGGGTTTCTGTAGTCTAATCCTCCCTCTACCCATTGCACTGTGATGCCTGCGAAGTGCATTGGCTGCAAAACGAGATGCAAAGAATGTTGCACGAAGCCTGGAAATACCCTCTTGTTCTCCAAATAAAGCTGTTTCATCATCATAATCATAATCATCGTCTTCATACTCCAGTTCCTCTACTTCCAAACGACGAAGCTCTGCTGCTTTTCTCCTGGAATATCTACGCCAAGCGGTTTGGATGAAGCAAGCAGCCCAAGTCTTCCACTGTTGCGAGTAGAAACGGAATGTTTGCTGAACCTGCCTGCTGTGAAGACGCCTGAACTGGGATGCAACAAACTTGAGCTCTTCAGCTTCCAATGCGAAAGCCTCTACTTCAGTCAGAGCCCTGACTGTTCTTGTTGATGATGGCAAGTTGGCACCGGCTTTGGGGTCAAGTGCCCAGGTTAGAAGTTCTTCACCACAGAAGTCTCCTTCCTTGAGGTAACCTTGGTTAAAGAAACCACTTCTTCCACCATCTGTAGTAACACTTTCCAGGCGCCCCCGGATGATAAAAAGCATTTCATCTACAGGATCTCCTTCTCGAACTATGTAAGTATACTCTGTGTATAAACTAGGCTTTAGCCGCTCACAAATGGCATCTAACAAACTTTCGTCCATATTTGCGAACAGCGGAACCTGTACAAAACATCCGTGTCAGGTTGATAATAAGAGAGTAGAAGTCACTTGAGTTTTCATCTCGATTCATGTCCCCTTAAATCCTCATATGGGACGTTTGTAGTTGGGGACTCCTGGGCAATCATGATACTACTGATGTCCTACGTAAGTTTTCTTGCTTGAAGGCATATCTGGACACGTGATCAATCAAAATTTTGCTGGACAGCATAACCGGTTCTAGACAGTGACAACTGACAAGAATATTCTGTAGTAAAAGTAGATACACTTACCCTTCTGACCAAATTCAAGCAAAGATGTCGCTTGATGTCTCGCCTGAGATCTTTTGGCAGACTCTGGACTAAAGTCTCTTCATCCACTCCCCGGGTTTCCAACCATTTATATTGATCATAGCGCCTAACTCGCTCTCTCAGATGCTGTGGAAGCAAGCGATGATGCATCCATTGCTCAGAATCACGCCGTTTAATCCTCATCTCCTCTAAACGAACTGTCAGAGATTGAAGGTAGGTCTGTCGCAACCATAATAAATCTTATAGTTTTTGTTTGCCTAGTTACATTCACTTTCAAAATCCATCAAGTAAACATGATGCACTGACATGAAAGAAACGAGAAGGCTAAGAATACTAATTCAGCAGAGAATATAGATGTGGCATTTCATGAGTTGCTCGACTACTTCGGGTTGTAAAGTTTTGCAGCAACAGATCAAAATAAGCATAACAGAATTAGCATCAATAAACTCCATGGATTTGAAAGCAGTGGTTTTACCATACCTGCATGTTTCCTATCAGTAGGCCGAAGAGGATGAGCCCTGATATGGCTATAGTTATGGAAAAGAGAACCTCTAAGGGATAGGTGCTGGTTTGAAGACCCTGACCTAGTGTACTGTGTTCACAAATGCCAATGAGATCATCAGAGAAAGCATTATGGTGAAACTAGCTGAGAATTATTCATTTTTTGTTGGAAATCTTCTACGATAACGAGAAAACGTATCATCATTGTTATTATTATATCCTGGAGTATTGTTGACAAGTTATGCATTGTACCTTAAGTTTTGCAGTCCCCACCATAAGCAGTAAAAGAATTTAGAGATAAAAACTCTGGATGCAACAATGTCTGATGACATGGCCTGCATATAGATTCCAAAATTAAATGGCGAATGACCTTCTCCGTCAACACCGCACGTCTTGGAGAGAAGATTTTCGCTGACCCTTCGCCAATCATGGAAACCTGGAAGCCGCTTGTTCCCACAGTATAGGAAATCTACGTTACACTTTCCACTTCTGGTACAAACTTTGCGCCAGCAAGCATCCTTACGTTCAAGGGCAAGCAAGTACCAGAAAGCTCCTGCTATCTGTGAATCAATCCAGACTGGTTTTGATAAGTTAATTCGGAGCAATTTCACTTAATGCTGGCAGGCAGCATTTGGGAAGATGAAAGAGACCACTTACATGACTAGCAAGCAGGTACCAGAGCAAATAGTAAGCAGCACCGGCCCAAGCACTATCAGCAAAAACACCTGCACTCTTTTTGAGGTCTGAATTTAAAGGAAAAAAGCGGCCAAACCTTGGAATGTATTGAAGAAAGACAATGATCAATAAAGCCTGTTTTGTAGCCAACACCTCTGAACCCTTCTTTTTGTTGGTAAGATACTTCCACACCACAATCTGCAAAGTTAAATATGTGAGATAAACTTACTTTTCCTTCACTTTGCTATAATAGATGCATTAATCCCGGATAGACTTGAGAGAAACTATGCAACACATTTGCCAATGTGCACATACAGACTAGAAGCAAAAGCGAAGGCATTCCAAACCTGTGGTAGAGGCAGCACAGCCAGAAAATCAACAATGAAATACCGGCGCAAGTATCTAGCTGCAATGTCTGCAGGATCTATCACGAGTTCACCACGTCCGAAAACCCGTGACGACGGTGCAACATAGGCTGTTCGGAATTGAAGAGCCATGCGACTGAGATAGAAAACATCGAGTGCTGTCCTAACAGTAGTGATTGTGGCAGCTAATTTTGTGTCCATACCCAGGCAAACCATCTGATAGTTGAAGACAGGAAGATAGAAGAACAAAGGATCAATAGATACTGCAATAATGCATGATATCATAAAAAGCCTGTTCCATACGACTAGAGATTTGTCCTGTGGATCAAATATCTTCTTCTGAGATACTTTAAGGTCCTCAGGGAACACAGCACGAGTAACCCCAGTTTTAAGGGATCGACCAAATGTTATGAGGCCTTCTGAACCCTTTTTCACACCAAATCTGAAAGACTGTGAGGGATTCCTGTGAACATTCCCAGGAATGTTCATGAAGCCACCAAAATTGAATCCCCATCTCTTCATTCCTCCTGACTTGCTTTTAGCTGAGTAGTTAGAATCCAAATCATCCAACCTACAGGTATACTAATGTATGTCAAGATCAAATGGTTAAAACTATAAACACCTAGAAAACTGCAGTTTACAAATTCTTGCTATATTATGTTTTAACAATGTCTATCTTATAGATGACAGATATTGAAAGAGCAACCTGGCTTATCAAACTTTTAAAACTGAAAAGAAATCAGGACTCACAATTCCAAGCAACTAAAAACCCAGATAAATTATAGTTAAGGAAAGATCAGATAAAGTCTTCGTACCTCACAAATTTCTCCTTATGCCCACCAATGTACTGTGACTTGTAACCGCAATCAAACATTTTGCTGAATAGGTTGCATGGATGCTTTCAAAGAGCAGCAGTAACATGTGTGATAATATCAAAGATCGAAATTCCTGCTAATATGAATCAAGAAAGAAATCTCAGGTGCTGCTACCAACGTATTCAGAGATTATAATATCAGAATCCTCATAAAATCTAAAGCTATCATTTCTTCCTTTTAGTCATTTTCATATCGCAGTTGACCCACAGACATAGTTTTACAAGTTAACTTGAATACAACCGGAGTTATGCAAATTATCTGATAATAAAACAAAATAGGAAACGAGTTCATGCAAGCAATTCAATGATCTTCGATAATAAATCTTTCATATATACCATAACAATCAACCTCATATATATGTAAGACCATCGTTCTCCTCCCTCCACCAATGCCATTGGAGTTAACAATGTTAATATGAAAATTCGAGTATATAATTAGTGACGATCAGAGAAGAATATCTCATTTTCACATGCAGCCCCTAAAAGTCAAACACTTACGAAAATGGACACATGCATAGGATCATCAACAGATTAAAAGTTCTGTACATCCTTTCCAATAATATTAAGAACCATATATCAAAGCTCAAAGATCAAGGAACTTACAAGTAACTAGCTATCTTAAACAGATCTTTCAATCCCAGAACTAATGATGCCCTCAGAAATTATTTTTACGATTGGGAGAGAAATGTTAAATGGACAGAAAGAGATGGAGGTTGTGATTTTAGTTTATAAGTTAGACAAGACCGTTCTGTAACGCGATCTTGCAATTTCCTACGTTAAACATCAAAGATGTTCCTAAACTAAATGGATAAATGAAATAAAACGACAAGGGTCTGCATGAAATGTCACATAGTCGGTAGTTTCACCACAATGATGTCCTACTTATACGCTATAACGCTGAATTTTGCACCATTTATTTCTCTAGCTTTGACACAGACACCCATAAGTTTCCACCAAAATCTGGCTACTATACTACACCAAATTAAATTTGTAATAGGAATCAGTGTGGACTATATATATACCTTGTATGCTCTCTAGCACCCTTAACCTTTCTCCGTGTACAATGGTCCCTCTCCAAAGACGTAAAGATGCAGAAAATTATGGTCATGGTCTCACCAACTTGTCCCTGTTCAGGATGAATATTCCATTTGGGATATACAGGACAACAACGGATGCAAAGATGTTATGGCTCAACAAACGTCACCAAAAAATGCTATAATTTCAATAGCTAATTGTTCATGGAGATTACAGCCCCAGAATTGAAATATAATGTTTACTAAATTAGAATCCGATATAATTCCAAAAATAAGTAATTGCTAGGCGTAAAAATATGTCTAATCGTTCTAAATTTAGCAGGTTAAGTGAGAACCACATATATAACATCTACGTGACTAACCTCAACTATTTCTCTTTGGTTGGATAATTATAACATCTACGTGACTAACCTCAACTATTAATTTCTCTTTGGTTGGATAATTAGTGAGTGGAAGACAATTATTGCAGGACTAAACAAAGATTGAATCCTCTTTTTTGGTGCTTGCATGGTTAACGAAGTAGGGGTGGACTTTATGAATGGTGCATAGCATAGGTATGCATGCACTCGACGAAGGGGATTAAAGCACGGACAGACAGACAGACAGACATTGAAAGATGATTTAAAAAGGAGAGGTAGCCGAATAAAAGGGAAGTAGTATCCAATGCTTCAGCTTAACAAAAAGGAAGGAAGGAAAAATAGTAAACTCCAGCAGGAGGACAAACTACAAAGACCCCACAAAGCCTCCGTCCATATTACTCATCCATGTTCTTTTGTCCTGCACAACAAACCAAATCGTATGTGCGGTGGACACAATTATATGTACATCACATTCCCACACATAATATCTTCTCCTTTTGCTTTTTGAAATGGGAATTGAAGATAAGAACTTATCAGCAACCAATCCAACCACCCAGCTATCTAATCTATGTTGTATTCTTTATGCCCTCGTTGCTCGTGTAAAGTAACGAAAGTGGTGTGAACTGTGAAGTTGGGGCTTCCAAGTGTTTGTCTTTGTGTCTCAGCCACGTGGGTTTCTACGTGCCTCTAATGCTAGGGTTAGAATACGTAGCTCAGTTAGTTCCGGAGGGGTAGATTTGCAGCCAAGGTGCAAGGTTCGAATCCCGCAGTCTGCAGCGTGGGGGCAACATCCTTGGGTTCCTTGTGGGCTTTGAGGGTGGACTCCTTGTAGGCTTGTGGGTGACTCACCTCCCCCTTAGCGGGCCGCTGAGTACCTGATTTACATCCCCCCAACTGCTTCGTCGGGCCGGAGTGTGAGGGGCGCCTAGGGTGAGCGATTCCACCTTTAGCAGCCAAGAATAGAAGTGATCGTGCACTTTAAGCATTTATATGCTACTTGTAGTTTTAAAAGTAATTAATATTATGTACCTTTTTTTTTTACTTTCTCAAGGTTAAGCGGGTGCACCTTATTATTAAGGACCTAACTAGTTCTCTACCTATAGGTAAAACCGTGACTACCTCAGTCACTTACAAGAAGGGACTAGCATGGAATTGAACCTGTGACCTAACCGAAACTAAGTTCCGCTCTCAACTATTGAGCCACATCCCTTAAGGGCAATATTATATACCCATTTAAAGTGTACGGAAATCCAATATCATTTTTACTACGCTTTAGGATAAAAATATAAATTTTTGTTATAAATTTAAAAATATCTTTATTATTTTAAACTATAAGAAATTTCTTTTAACAATTTTATTATAAAATTAACTATTATTTATACGATTTTTGTTATATAAATAATAGCTAATTACATAAAATGATTATTATTAAAAAATTATAAATGTTTAATAAAAAAATTTTATATTATTAATAATGTAAACATTTTTTTTGTAATGATTGATATCACGAGTAAACAGCCGTGTTCTTTTCCCTAATTCAAATAATGGTCCAACTTTTATACTTTTAGACATTATGATACGTTTTTTTTTGGGTGAAAGAGGAAAAAAACCCACAAGGAGGCCTATGGCCTCAAAAATGTCACCGACAAAGCATCATTTCGTAGAAGTTGTCGAATACCCGGGATCGGCACCTCCTACAGATGCCAATGCTGTGAAGAGGTAGATCCTAATTTCGCTAGATAGTCAGCACATTGGTTGCCTTCTCGCCAAGTATGGACAATAGAACAGACTCAGTCCTTCCGCAAATAAAACAAAATATCCTCAACAATTGTCAAATAAGGATGAGATAGAGAACAATCCTGGGTAACTAACTTGATAGCGTCCAGCGAGTCCGATTCCAGCAAGATCTTTCTGTACCCACGGTCCCATGCTAAAGTCACTCCATAGTAGATAGCCTGAAGCTCAACCAGCATATTGGTAGCACAACCGATGAAACCCGAGAAACCAAAAATCTAGTGGCCAAACTCATTCCGCGCTAGATCACCAAAACCTGCGTTTCCAGGATTTCCATAGGAACTTCCATCAACATTGACTTTAATATAACCAGCAGGAGGAAACTTCCATGAGACCCAACGATCCAGCTTATCCACTCTTACCTCATCTAGACTGTAAGCTTTCCAACAGTCATCAAAAAGTTTCAAAAACCATTGGTGGATACCAACCAAATGCATGTATTCGCGTTGAAAGATCTCTATATTTCTTGTGCACCATATGATCCATGCGCCCACCGTGAACTTAATAACGTCATCACTAGAGCACGAGGGGGCAAGCACATACTTGGAAATCCAAGCTTTCAAATTCAAAGTATAGAAAGAAACATCCAGAGAGCCGTAGATACCATACCACACCTATCGAGCTGGAAGACAGTCCCGTAACGCATGAATATTACGCTCCTAAGCCTGTCCACAACGGGGACAAAAGGGGGAAGAAGCCAAACCATGTTCATAACGCAAAGCATTGGTTGGGAGAATCTGCCATCTAATTTGCCATAAGAAGAAACGAAATTTCTGAGGAATGCGCAGACGCCAAATGCAAGCCTATAATTTAGTATGGTCTGGAGGGAAAGGAACGCGAGTAATAAATTCATAATCGGACCTCACCAAGTAAGTGCCGGAAGTGCTCTCCCCCCATATCAAAGTATCGCTAACTAGTCTAGATTTAGAGATAGGAATCGCGTTGATACTATGAAGCAAACCTTCGTCCATTGTCGTGTGGAGGAGGGATATATCCCACTGACCATAAATGTCAATCAAATCCTGCACCCGTAGGCGTCGGTCTCTAGTATCAATGCAAGGCACCCTACTGCAGAGAGGGAAATCCCCTACCCATCTATCATCTCCAATCTTGGTATAAGTTTATCAAGCGTAGTAATTTAAACTTTCCATGCTGCTTAGTTTATTTTTCAAGTAGTAACATTAAGATTGAGTAACCTAGTATTAGGAAGGAAAAAATGACTCGCTATTTCAAGTTTATATACTTCTGATAAAAAATCTCAACCATTTAAATCATAAAAATTTTTAATTGTTCAATTTTTGTTCAGTTTTTAATTTATTTGTTCGATTACTTTAATAACTCTTGTTATTAAAAACTGATTAGTTTATTAATTAAATAGTCAATTTTGGTAAGTTAATAAGTTCTTAGAAATTAAAACAAAATAGTTAATTTTATTAATAATTTTTCATTTAAACTTCAAATTTTTTATTTTTATAATGGCCTAATATCAATTAAATTTTAAATATCTTTATTTTTAAAACAGCGGGTAAAACAATTAAAATACCAAGTCACGAGCAAAGATTAAAAAAAAAGAATTAAGATAAGACATTTCATTGGCATCCCTAGATGTTGTCAATAATTGCAGAATATTGACTTTTGAGTGGTGTGGTTAATTACAATTAATTACTCCTTTTAAGCTTGATTAGGGGATCTTTCAATTTCAAGCTCTATTCACACGTGATCCCCAATTTAAAAGGTTCCAATTGACCACACAAGTTTGTCTCTTCCATTTCAGTACTATCATTACAACATAAGTTTGACTTTTGAATTAATTAAATATATGATTGAGATTAATAGAATAAAATTTTAAAATATAAAATTCACGGGTATTTAAGAAAAGCATTCATTTCATAATATGTGTTATTTTTTATTTTTCTCAAAATTTTTATCAGGAACATTATATTCTGTTTGGTTGTTTCAGAACAGAAGGGGTCCCATACGCATATTCTTCGAGTCGAAGACAAGGATTCATCGACAAAACACTTCTAAGACATTTTATCGAGTAGTTAGGGATTATTATATCATAGATCAACTCGGTAATCCCATTCGATTAGTTTTGTTGCTATTTCATTTATAGTTAACTATAACTTTCAATGTCTAAAAGACACGATCCGTTCGTAAGAACTTTGAACCTTTTTGGTTCAATTTTGAACTTTCATTTATAGTTTTATCTTCTTCTTCTTCGTTTTTTTTACTTTATCGGAAGATTTTTTGTTTCCATTGGTACATGCATTTGAAATGGAATGCATCTTCAGGTAAAACTTTTGAAGAAAAATTTGATCAAAAGCGTACATTCATGCGTAGAAAAAGAAAATGTAAAAAAGGAGAACGCACCTGGAAATTGAGAAGTGAGAGAGAGCTTAACGGAAGGGAGAATGCGATGGTCGTAAACGGAGATGCACCGAAGAGGGACAAAGCGCGAGGGATCGTGTGATGATGATGATGATGGTCTTTCTAGTTTCTTTTGTTTTCCGGCTTTTGGCTTTCATTTGATGTAATGGGATTTTCTAAATTAGTTACTTAACCAATTTTGAATTTTTGTAAATGAAGACAAATTTACTATCGGGGGAGAGTGATTCTTGGCTTGGGAAAGTTCTCACCACACAAGTTTATTAGACCATAAGTTTGACTTTTGAATTAATTAAATATACGATTGAGATTAATATAATACAAATACAATTTTAAAATACAGGTATTTACATAAAGCATTCATTTGCCATTAAGAGTCTACACTGCGTGTATATTTGGTGGAAAAGTGTCTCTTTGCTTCTTTCCTTCCTCTTGAAGATTCTAAAGTTCCTTTCTTGCCATATGTAATATACCGTAGTTGAGAAGCTGACATTGACTACTTTGTAGTTTGCTTTGTTTGTCATTGTAAGGTTTTCGATCCAATGAATGACAAAATTGTTGTCGTGACTCTTGTATTATACGAAAGTAGCTAATTAAACCCTAAGATATAAAATGTTACTCTATTAATTTTATATTTTCAATTTTGCTGCAAAAAAAACCCTTAGTCATGTGTTGTTAAGGTGCTATGCGTTAATAAAATTTCAACTTAGGATTTTTTTTGCTAATTTGTATATATCAGAATTTTTTTAGCAACTTTTGAATAACACATGGTTATTAAGACAATAAATTCTCCGATGAATCATCTCATTCCACGAGCTGGCTGTTTTCCAAATACCAAAGTAGCTTATTCATTTTGTTCCATATGCATGATCAATACTGGCATTTTACTAGCGGATGGTCTTCTGTTCCCTAAAGATGGTGACATATTTCACATTTTGAAGAAGTTATTATGAACTTCAACCTATCCTTTATGGGTAGCCTTTCTACAAGCCCCATCTAAAGAATGAATGCATGTGAGGGATTCGTATCACAGTCTCATACTATATTTCTCAACTTACTCAGTTGTTTGTCTCCCTTTGTAGGAAGAGTCAGCATGCTTTTGCTGTGAATGTCCTAGAGCTCATTGCAATCCACTGCACTTCATGTTGCTCAGTATTATGATAAATTGATATGTTCCTCGTCACTATATCTACGTTTCAATTGTTACGGTGAGATATTAAACCATTACCCCTATAATGATAATCAACAACCAACCACTCACTTTTTATTCCATATCCATTAACTCCTCCCTAAACTTATCAACCAAGCACCCCTAGCGGAGGAATGAAACTCATTCCTTAGTAGTGACTCTTTTTTATAAAATATTTTTAATACTAATTGATTAAATGCAATTAATTAATTAAAATAATATAATTATAATTAATTACATTATAATTAATCAAAATATAATTCCTTCATTAATTAAAATGTTGCAATTAATTAATTAATTGAAATATAATTAATTGAAATCATTGAAATAAATAAATAAATACGTAATTAAAATATAAATAATTAATTACAATATAATTAATTAAAATATAATTCATTCATTAGTTAAAATATTGTAATTAATTAATTAATTACAATATAATTAATTACAATATTATTATTAGTGTAATTAATTAATTAACTATAACTAATTAAAATATAATTATTCATTAATTAAAATACTGTGATTAATTAATTAATTAAAATATAAACAATTACAATATAATTAATGAAATTATTATTATTAATTAATTACAATATAATTAATTAAAATATAATTCATTCATTAAAATATTTTAATTAATTAATTAAAATATAATTAATTATTTACAATATAATAAATTATAATATAATTAATTATAATTAATTAGTTGCAATATATTTAATTAAAATATAATTCATTCATTAAAATATTATAATTAATCAATATATTGTAATTAATTAATTACATTATAATTAATTAAAATATAATAAAATTTTATTTCTTAATATTTTTTACAAACCAACAACTATCAATGGTAGTGGTAATCATTCCTTCTTCTTAATTAACCATTATAGTTATAATGATAATATCAATTTTTATTCCTCGCTATATTCATTCTCATTCCTATTACCTTTCTTCCATGCAAACCAACTGCCCTATCAGTTTATTAATATATGTTATATCAAAATTTACTATTTATTATTATTTATATTTTTAATTTTTAAAAATTCAGTATTTCCTATTACAACTTTTAGATTGATAAAAAAAACTTTTGAAGAAAAAATTGATTATAAAGGAGACAAAATCAAATCATCTAAAAATGATAATATCAAATCAAATCATCTAAAAACGATAGCTAAAGTCTAAAAATTTGGTAGAATAATTTCTGAGAGCAACCAGATGTCACATACCAGTGGAGAAAGCACAAATAGTTTAAGTTCAAAGTCAATGCTTTTAAGCTTTTTCTTATCTTTCCTCGGCTTACTGCGCACCTTTTAAAACTTAGAATGAGTTATTTTGTGAAAGAAATCTATCCGATTTAAACAAAAATTAATTTAAGTGTGAATGATTAATTTAAACTTTCTTAAAACATCTTATAAGAAACTAAAAAAAGTAAAATTATTAATGCCAAATTATTCTCTTTTTTTGAGAAAATATTATAGCCTTTATTTAGAGAATAACGACTACTTAGTAAAAATTCCGCTAAACACAAAGTCTGGCGATCTAATACATTCAGCCTTACCCTTAATTAATAAAAAGACTTGTAGTCTTTATTTAGAAAAATAACAAATAATGCAACAAGTGGATTATACATTTTTAGTAAATCAAATAAAAATAAAAAATAATTGTAAGAATTCTAATAAATTGAGAGGGAGTGAATATTTTTGAGTATATTTATGTAATGTTTTCATTTTTACTCATTTTTTCTCTGAAGTAATTGTATTAACTTCCAAGGTTGGCGCTATTAAGACGCCGTACACGGTGGTTTGGACAACCTCCAACGCAACCACACCACAACAACAACAACTAGTACTGTACTCGAAGTTCCCTTCAAATTTTCTCGCTTTCCTTCTTCATCTGTCTTTTTCTCATCCCTTTTGTTTCTCTTTAGTCAAAAGCACACTGGGACCCCCCACTTTCTCCCCAACTTTCTCTACTCCCCATTTAACTTATGACTCAAGCTCGACTATTTCAAATCTCACCATCATCACTCTTTCGTAAAAGACTTTAAATTTGTATGCTCTGTCAATAACTAATCTGCTTCTAATGACATTATCAATCATTTTTTGTTCTAATTATCCTACTTTAAAACAAATTCCAACATTGGATACAGTTTGCAAGAACTAAGGGAAAAAAAAAAGCCGAAATAAAGGGAAGAACATGAACCAAAATCCGAACTTTCTTACACCCATCCAAGAAAAACATCGGAAAACAAAAGAAAGATCCTATCTTTACATTTGCTTCGTTAGATACTGTGACCAAACAAGCATACCCTAGAGTCCCAGAAAGTGAAACCACCAAACCATGCCTGCTAGGCCCTTATCCCCAAGTCTTGAGCATCACAGACCGAGTTTCATCACCAAGACCAGAATTTTGTTCTTGGTGCTAACAGTCTCAGCTTCTGTTGTAATTATTTTTACCATTCTTTACTTTGTATATCATCTTTGGAGGACCCTTGGCAAGTGTTCAAGAACAATCCCTTTTGATTCTGGTGCTCCTCTAAAGCTTCAAGAGTTTTGCTACAGAGAGCTGAAGGTTGCCACCAATGAATTTGGTGATGGCAACGTTATTGGGAAAGGTGGTTCTGGTACTGTCTTTAGAGGCATTGCCAGAGATGGAAAGTTATATGCCATCAAGAGAATAGATGCTGTGACTTTACAATCAGAAAGAGAGTTCCAAAACGAGTTGCAGATTCTTGGTGGTTTGAGATCACCACTTCTGGTTACTTTGCTGGGGTATTGTGTCGAAAAGAATAAGCGCTTACTGGTCTATGAGTATATGCCAAATAAAAGTTTGCAAGAACTGCTCTTTGGAGATGGGCATTTTAGTCTGAGTTGGGACAGGAGGTTCAATGTCATACTTGATGTTTCAAGGGCACTTGAGTTTTTGCACCTTGGTTGTGATCCACCCGTGATTCATGGGGATGTTAAACCCAGCAACGTTTTGCTTGATTTTGACTACAGGGCCAAGATTTCAGATTTTGGCTTGTCAAGGATTAAGGTGGAGGGTGAGTTTGGAGTTGATTTATTTAGCCAAGATTTAGGGAAGAGTCAAGAGCTATGGAAAAGCCAAGAGCTTTCAGGAAACTTAACTGCAGAGACACCTGCTATTGGTACTCCTGTGGAGAGTTGTCATGAGGTAGATTTTTCCCTAGCTTTACAAGCTTCTTCGTCATCCAAAAATAGCAGAGTTTGTTACAATGTTAGAGCTTCAAATTTAAATTCTTCAAGTTATAATGTCAATATTTCATGTGAAAGTGATGCTAAAGGTGGCGATGGAAAGGGTAAGGAGGTTTCTGCTGTGGATAATGGGGGGGATGATTGGAATTGTAAATTTGTGTCTTATGATGATGAGTTTTGTAGTACTGATCACAGCAAGGAGCTGACAACTAATGGCTCATTGATTCTTGATGATTCTTCAAGCACAAAACAGTGGGGGAAGGATTGGTGGTGGAGGCAGGATGGGAGTGGTGAATTGTGTACTAAAGACTATGTTATGGAGTGGATAGGAAGCCAAATTTACCCCTCCACGAATCCAGATTGGGACGAGGAGAAAAGAAGCACTCCTGAGAGAACAGAGTTCCATAATTCAGTTCCGATGGAGAAATTGGAAGATGTAAATGAACCTCAATTGCAAGAACATATGTTGGATAATCAAATTAAGAGGTTTGAGAAGAAAGAATTGAAGGCTGGGAAGAATCGTAGGAAAAGAAACAGGAAAATGCAGGAGTGGTGGAAAGAAGAGCACTTAGAGGAGATTAGCAAGAAAGGTAATAGGCTGAAGAGTGTTGAAACAAAGTGGAAAAGGAGGGTTAAAGTTCCACACCTTGACCTTGGTCGTCGGTTTCATTTTCGCAGGCAAAAGAAATTTGGGATCCAAAGTGAAAGTGACTGTAACCAAAATGGGGAGTTTAGTTTCAGAAGGGGCTGGAAAAAGAAAAGTGTGCGGTCCACTGGAAGTGATATGTGGAGTGGGGATCTTTTCAGTCGTGAGTTAAGTAGCACAACAAGCATGAGAGGAACATTGTGTTATGTTGCACCAGAATACGGTGGATGTGGATATTTGATGGAAAAGGCTGATATCTACAGCTTAGGGGTTCTTATTCTTGTGATCGTATCTGGCAGGAGGCCACTTCATGTACTTACTTCACCGATGAAGCTTGAGAAAGCAAATTTGATAAGTTGGTGTAGGCATTTAGCTCAAGCTGGGAACATCTTGGAGCTTGTTGATGAAAGATTGAAGGATAACTACAATAAAGAACAGGCAAGCCTGTGTATTAACTTAGCACTTGGTTGCTTGCAGAAGATGCCAGAATTGAGGCCAGACATTGGGGAGATCGTAAAGGTCTTGAAAGGGGAGATGGATCTTCCCCCTGTTCCTTTTGAATTTTCTCCCTCGCCACCTTCCAATCTGTTCAATAGATCAAGGAGAAAACAGAAAGCCAATGCAGAGTAGGATTGATACATATTCTTTTTGGTTCTTTTTTTCTATCATGTGTGTTTGGAGCTGTTTCCTAGTGCTAAGGAGAGACGATTGAAAGCATCAATTGGGTTACACATCTGGTAGTGAAATGTCTGTACTTTTAAGGTTTTAGCCACACAATGTAAATGCGATTGATGATTTCTTCTGTCTTTCCCCTTGATACAAACATATGAACACTCAGGTTCTTCTTCGACTTTTCTTGATTTCTGCTTGCATATTTTTGTTGTAACATCTAAAAGAAATCAGTAGATCGTCGAACTTGCTCACTAAGATTATGTTGGCAATGTAAGCTGCTTATTTGGTTGGCTCTACTAAGTGAGCTTTTGTTTGTTGTGCTTACAAGAACTGAAGAAGGCAGATAGATAGACATGAAGACATTATTGAGATGTTCCCCATTTTCCAGGGAAAGCAGTGCGAGGCCAAAGGCAGCATTAATAGAATGTTGAAAACTGGGTCTAAATTTACTTCCGTACATAATTCACATTCTGCCTTTTGAATGTCCTATTTAAGAATGTTGGTCCACGTGACTCCCTATTAGTTGTGTACGATTTATGAGTGTTCATTTCGTTACCATTGCTTTGGTTTTGATTAGTTGGAATGGACTGGAATCGTCTGAACAAGTTTTAAAGCTAGACATCCTCATGTTACAGGAGCCAGCACAGAACTTGACCATTATTACGTTCTAGTAATGGGGACACTTCTTACCTTTTAGTT
Organism: Erythroxylum pelleterianum; assembly: GCA_027563865.1. Lineage (NCBI taxonomy): Eukaryota > Viridiplantae > Streptophyta > Magnoliopsida > Malpighiales > Erythroxylaceae > Erythroxylum > Erythroxylum pelleterianum. The sequence goes on from JAOQMR010000005.1 coordinate 6,364,579, forward strand.
TTTACTTTTTCAGCTTTTGCTTTTTGTGTATATTTATTTAGGTCATTGGGCCCAGAAGCCCCATCTAATTGTATAAAGTCACAAAAGGTTAAGCCACTCATTTCTAATGCCTTTGCTTTTTACTTCGTAGCAAATACTGAATTTTTTGGAGTTCAGATCTTCTGTCCAGTTTTATGATGTTTTATTCTATACCATGAATCTCAACCATTTATTTATATGAGCTCTGCGTGAGTCTCACATAAATAAACGTGGGACTTACATAAATGAATGACTGAGATTCATGGGACAGAATAAAGCACCATAAAATTAGACAGAAGATCATGTCCTAATCTTTTGCTATACTTGACTGAATCAATTGAGAATTAATAAATGAATAGATGCTGTCTTGAATTGAAAAGGAGGAGCTAATCCATGTACTCTCATTTCATAATAACATTTTAAGAACTTAAATGCCTTTACATATTTGATATAGTAATTAAAAAGTACACCATAATCATATATAATATTTTTATATGAGAATTTAGAACAATCATATGTGCTATTTAATTTTATGGAGATCTTGTCTATTTACTAAAGTTTAGTACATAGTATCTTTTTATCTACTAAAATTTAAATCATGGTATATAATATTAATTATAATATTTTCTAACGAAGTAATATTAATATTATTGAATTTATCCAAGTTAGATCTAATTGAAAGTTAATTGGCTAAGCTTAATTTGATTGTATTTTAGCTCAACTTAAATTATTTTTTTCAAGTTTGACCAGTTATAAAAATTAATCAAATACAAATTAACAAGTCAAATCAAGTTTGAACATTTGGATCCGATTAAATTTGAATTTGACGTACCCTAATCCATTGCATCACCATACCCAAACTTTCTCTCATTAAAAATCTCAAAATTTTGATAAAATATATAAGTGTCATTATTTGAGTTTGATCTAACCTAGTAAACATTTGTTATTTCTCATAGTAATAAAGAAAATTTGGTCTAATTGATCCAGGTGGCATTCGGACAAACTTACACAAGTGCCATTCAAATGATTTTTTTTAATCTCACATATATTGTTAAGATTAAGGTTTAATGAAATTCTAACAAGGTATTCTTATATTATCCTATGTGTTAAGATTAAGGTTAGTTGAAATCTTAATAAAATAATTTTGTGTATCTTATGTATATCATATATAGTTACTAAAATTTTCTATGAATAGGTTGTATAGGTATAATGAAAATTAATTGCAAATAAGACTTTTCTATAGTATTTTGTTTCTACCATCATGGTATCATAAATAATGCATAATTATTTGAAATAAAAATAAAACTAAATTAAGCAAAGATCCATACAAGACTCGTGGAAGCCTACAAATCTTATGAAAAGAATGATAACTTAGAGGAGGTTGTATGCGAACCTCATCTTTAAAGTTTGTCATTTTCAATCTGCAACAATAACTAATAGATTGTGAACATAGGCTAATCTGGTTATTAGAGAAAAGGTTTCTTCATAATCCATGTCATACTTTTGTGTATGAGTCCAGATCCTCTGTTCAGTTTTATGGTATCTTATTCTGTCTAATGAATCTCAGTCATTTATTTATGTAGGTCCTACGTTTATTTATGCGGGACTCACGTGAAGCCCACATAAATAAATGACTGAGATTCATTGGACAGAATAAGACACCATAAAACTGGACTGAGGATTTTGTCTCTTTGTGTATAATCTTTGTCCATTAAACGAGCTTTGTAACATTCAATAAAGCTATAAGAAAGAGTTTTAATTTTATAGCTAGTAGATGTCCTATTAAGGAGAAGATCAACTAAGTTTGATGAATTTTCTCTAAGGCCTAAAGTTCTTTAATCATGGCTTGTTGCTAAAGAGGATCAATACTCGCCTCGCCATAAAAGTGAGGTTCATGTAAAGTTGCAATATCAAAATAATAATGAAAATCAGTAAAATGACGAGGAGTTTGTCATACTCGAGTGAAATGACAAAGAGAGGTATCAAATGTAGGTATAGGAGTAGGAAACCACCTGTGATCAAATCACAAGTGTAACAAAAATTAAAATTTTTGTGATTTCTCGAAATTGAATATTTTTAAAAACATGAATCGTAATTTAAAGAAATCATTCCTTATTCAAAATTTTTGTTGAAAACTTTCAAGGAGTCAACAACGAATTGTCTAATTATCCAGCATTTAACAGTGTCTATATAGCAGTGAAAAAGTAACTCAATTTTTGGAGAGGAGTAAGCATGAGCGCTAGCTCCCTTACGCTTATTTCCTATAAATAAAAAGCATTAGAGTTGACTTTAATTATAATTAGAATATTTAATTTAATAAAATCAAACATATCATATTTGATCCTTGAAGCTTCTCAAAATTCATAATTGAGTCCTACTTAATTTAAGTTTTTTTTTCGCTTTAACTCCTCTTTTATGAGTTACCTATTATGTTTTTAATATACTGGCAATGATATAAATTATAATTCATAATTATAATTAGATAAATTAAAGTTCCTTTTAATTTATCTTCAAACTTATAATTAAATAAATTAAAACTCCTTTTAATTTATCTTTAATTATCTAATTAAACAATTTATAATCATAGATTAAAATTAACATATAGCAATATGTCATGATCACCCAAATATTAAGAATGTCAAAGTAATTTGAGTTAATATCTCCATGCATGATTATGATATATAATTTAATCCTTTTGTCATCCAATATTCTAATATTTCAATCATGTTCATTATTGCTAATTAGTAATTAATTTGTAATTGATATTTGAAAAAACTTTTTCAAATGTTAATTCACTTTGGCTTAAAATTCCTTACATCAATATTAATCAAGAGTAGTGAACATTCTCTCTAATTATTTCAGAGCGATGAATCATTTATTGACTATTTGACTTACTTAACTATCTCGATGTAATTCATATTGTATCTAAGTACTACTAACTGGGTTACCCTAAATATGATAGGTCATAAGTAACATTAAAACATAGTAATTCACATATAAGATCAATGTTTTAAAAATTAGATAGGACATCGAACCGGTTACAGAAAATATTTAAGGCTTAAAGGTTCTATCAGTATTGAACCGCTATAAAACTGGTATATAATAAATAAGAAGTAAAAGTTATAAGAATATGTAATGCATATTAATATATAATAAACTACTAATAAATCTAATAATTTAGACTAAGAGTAAATCTAACATAAATTTGTAAGTAATAATAAAAATAAAAAATTGTAATCTATATTGTCATTTATTTAAAGACTCATAAAAGTTAAAGTATATTTAAAAAAAGTAAATAGAAAAGACTCTTAACTTTATTCTAACTTCTTTTTTAATGTCCTTTAATCATAATTAATAATTCAATTTAATAAATAAATTCGTGATAAAAATAATAATTAGTTTTAACAATAGTAATTTAAAAAATTTCAATTAAAATATAAAGAGATAAGTAAAAACCTAAAATTTGATAAATATAATTTAATGGTGAGATTAAATAAATTTATTATGTTCTAAGATAAAAATAGTAATTTAATTCAAAAGAAATCCATGGTGGGCCCCACATGCACGGTGGACAAAAGCAACACACCCAAACATGCGAGGAGGAATCAATAAGACACTAGGTAAGGGAGCATAAGCGGATAACACCTGTAAGGGAGTCTTAAAATTTAAGATCTTTGAAGGCATCCAATTGAGTAAATGTATTGTTGTAGTGACAACATCATCCCAGAACAGATTCAGTACATAGGCGTCAATCAATAGTACTTGTGTAGTCTCCAATATGTGGCAATTTTTGCTTTTCGCAATGCTTGTGGAGTCTAAGAACAAGACGTCTCATGTAAAAGACCATGACTCCTTAAGTATGCTTGAAATTGATGATTAACATATTCACCTCCATTATCGGAACGGAAGACTTGAAGCTTGGCGGAGAATTGAGTCTGAACCATTACATGAAAGGCTTGAAACACATTAGACACATCATACTTATGTTTCAACAAATACAGCCATGTCATCCTTGTACAATCATCTATAAATGTAACAAACCAGTGAAAACTAGAAGACGTAGCAATCGGAGAAGGTCCCCATACATCTGAATGGATCAATGCAAATGGAGTCTCACATTTATTCAAACTTATTGGATAGGAAACTCTATGACTTTTGCCTAAAATACATGTCTCACATTTGAAGTCCGACTGCCTTACACTTAAAAACAAATAAGGAAATAAGTGCTTCATATAACTAAATGATGGATGCCCTAGTTGACGATGCCATAGACGGATTTGCTTCTTTTTGTCATTATTTGAATAAGACATACTGTTGGCTCTTCCCAAGTTGAAATCATCCACATAGTACAATCCCCCTCTCTTAGTACCACGCCTAATGATCTTCTTGGTGAGGATATCCTGGATAAGACAAAAAGTGGAATATAAGAGCACTACACAATTAAGCTTATAAGTGATCTGACCAACATATACTAATTTATTTGCAAGTGATGGGACAAGTAAAGTATGAGACAAAGAGATAAATCAACGGTTCTGCTCCTGTTACCGGATGCACAACACCATTTGCATTAGTGATGTCTTTTCGCCTTGGTCGAGTTGTCTCCAAGAAGTCATTTAAGTCAAATATCATGTGGTCTGTTGAGCCAGAGTCGATAATCCAGTGTTCATCATGACATTTGTTAGGACTAAGTAATGCTAGACCATGATTACCTTGATCTTGGAGAGTTGTTGAAACATTTATAGATTCTTCGTGTGAATCGAGGTGCAGTTTTGGCTCAGCAGTAACTAGAGCAGCTTTACTAGAACCTCCAGCAGTGTCACGTTGTTTTCGAGCCTTGAGTTCATTCCACCATTCTGGGTAACCATGTAATTTGAAACAAGTTTCGCGAGTATGTTTTGCATTTCCACAATGAGTACAACCTTCTGTTTGCACCTTAGACTTGGGATTCATAGCTTGTTTTCCAGTATTCATGGACAAGATCCCAGTTTTTGATAGTGATTGATGCTGTTCCGATCTTCCTCCTTTGGAAATCATAATAGCCCCGGTTATGTTCTCCATGCCGATCATCATTACTGCCTGTCTGATATCTTCTCTACGGGCATGAGCATAGGCCTGTTCCACTGTGGGAAATGGCTTCATTTGTAGCACATCAGCCCGAATATTATCAAGCTTGTCATCAAGGCCATCAAGGAATGTATGAACTCTATCTTCTTGTACGATTGAGTTATACTTTTGTATATCAACCACACACTCCATTGGATTTGGTCTTCGAAAGTCGATCTCTCTCCACGAACCTTGGAGATGGTTGTAGTATTTGTTAGATATATGTTAAATATATCTATTTTATTTATTTTGGCATATTTGAAGATTTGACTTAAATTTGATATCATG
>JAOQMR010000005.1:6371105-6384806 GCA_027563865.1 Erythroxylum pelleterianum
GGTTGTTGATTGAAGCTGCTACTCAGTTATTGGTGATAAACTTCTGAACTGAAGTTGTTATATTTTTGAGTTTATTTTATTCTTGTTTTTAAAGTAGAAATAGTTTGAAAAATCCTCTGACGAGGTTAACACGAGTCGGTCGTGTTATTGGGTGTGAAAACTTTCACGGGTAGTTAGGTTGTGGGTCAGTTACATAGATTGAGTCATTCGGGGTTGGTCAATCTTTGTAATCTTTTGTGAACTACAGTGGAAGAGATTAATCTAGGTAAGGGCCCCGCAGACGTAGGCAAGTTGGCCGAACTGCGTTACCAAACGTCGGTGTTTTATTTTCTGGTGTTTTTGCGATTGAGATTGCTAATTTTGGATAATCTGCGATTTTATAGATAACTAAGTTATTTCAGTATTTTTCAATGGATCCCCCAGCTTGTCTCATCCTTGTGACTTTCCTTCGTAGATCATATACTTGAGAGGTATCATTTCCATTAAAGTATGTAGTTACAATAGCATCCCACACATCTTTTTCAGTAGGAAAGCGAATAAAATTGCTAATTAAGGCTGGATCCATTGCACTGATTATCCACCCGTTTACGATCGCATCCTCAGTCCTTCATTTTCTGAGAGTTGGTTCTGTTTGTCTAGGTTATTGAAGTTCTCTATTAATATATCCCAGTTTGTCTTTCCCTGAGATATACATCTCAAGAATCTGGGACCATAAGGCATAGTTGGCGTCATTTAGCTTAATACCAATCCGTGGGCGAGGATTTTCATGGTTTGTCATAAGAGTTTCGGTTTGATTTCTGGTGAGGACTTCTGTCTTCTTTGTTGTCAGGTCTTCTAGTGTGGAGTCTGTCCGAGAACCACTTTGTTCTCCAATCTCGGTGAATTCCATGGTTGCTGGTTAAGGTTTGTTTGGAGGTTAACATTGAAGAGAACGTTGTGTGTTTCTACAGGTGTTTCTACTTGGACCACGTATTGTATTGTGCAGGTTTCAATAGATTTTCATGCTCTAATTAGTCATGCCTTTTGTTTTCATGCTGGTATTATTTGTGCATTATTGAGGCATTCGGTTAGCAAATATATTTACGTATTTATCTTATTTTTATTTTATTACTATTTTATTATTTATTGTTTTTTCTTATTATTATTATTAGTTTTATGTATTTATTGTAATTTTATTTATATAATTATTTAGCGTGTCAGTTTTACTTATTTACTTTTAACCTGCATTATTCTTTTATTGTCACATCTGCATGTGGGTCTATCGGAAACAACCTCTCTAGTATGTAAGGGTAAGGCTGCGTACTATCAGACCTTCTCAGATCTCGCTTTATTGCGGAATTTCGGACTAGGTGTGATAATGATGATATATATATATTCCTTATTTTGTTGGTTCTATAGGAACTATACATGTTAATTCTATTATTAGATATACCGTTTGGTTAGTATTTTCATCAACATCTCTGAATCTTCCAAGTAATATATAGCGGCTGCATGCTATAAAAATCAACAAAATTTCACTTGCATCTAATTATAAGCAGGTCCAGCTCATTTTGATTAAAGTAAAACTAAACAAAATAAAAAAAGTTTTAATCAAATAATTTGCAATCCGGTTATGTTAATAATACAGGTCAAATAATTGTCCCAAGCATCCAAAAAGACATAGCGACTCAGAATTATTTATTACAATCTTTATGGCTTTGGATGTCCCTAATTACGACTATATGCGTGTAATGTAACTAATATTAGTACTTAATACACGGTCCATTTCAAATGTAGTGTAGACTAGGACCCTTTTCTTAATTCTCATGACATTCAAAGTCTGTCCTCATTACTTGAACATAGCAAAACAATTAAATTAACATTAGGGAGCGATGTGATTATATAATTCTCAAGACATTCAAAGTCTTTCAATGGACGCGTAGGATTGTCAATAAGACGGCTCATGTTTTAGCCAAAATAGCCTTATTACATATAACCTATATCACTGGATTGATCGTCATTCTTGTTTAGTCTTCATTTTAAATTTAGATTGTTCAGCTCCTGTTATTATTGAGGGAAAAAGACTATTAGGTTCTAGGTGTACGGAATAAATCTGTTGGCTTGAGTTAATTTTCTGTGCCTTCCCTGTCTTTATCTATTTTTTGTGCTAATGTTGATTTTATTAAAAAAAAGGGAGCGATGTATGATTAACGAATGGAAGCCAGCAGCCGCCGTGATGCTGTAGCTATTGGTGCAATTAAAATACTAATCATAATATATGACGCTGATATCATCAATGATGCAAAACACAGTAACAACGGCTAGAGTATCTCTTCTTTATCACATGTACATTTAGTGGGATCTCCATTAATGCTTTCTCTTTGTCATATACTCATCATGTCAACGCTCTTAGTCGTTGGGGGATTCCAATAAAGAATACTATATCGGATTCATGATAATTTGTGTTTTAGATATATTTTAATTATTTAAAATAAATGTTATTTTTGCCTTTGTATGCATGTTTATAATTTTACTTTCAAAATTAACCTTTAATTTCTTTTACGATTCCAATAAAGAATACTCTCTCGGATTCATAATAAGTATCGTTTTAGATATATTTTAATTATTCAAAATAAATGTCATTATTGACTTTGTATGCATGTTTATAATTTTACTTCCAAAATTAACCTTTAATTTCTTTTACATCTTAATTATACAGACTACACAAATTATATTTTCAAGACACTTTAACACGTAATTAATAAGGATATATCAGACATTTTATTAACTTTCTTAATAAGTGTGCATTCCTCTAAAACGACAAATATTATAAATCAGGGAGTATCTTTTAAACCCCATCTCTAATAATTAATGCCTCAAAATATCCACTCAAATCGATATCAGTAACTTGGCAAGCACTAAGCAGGTTTTTTAAGTTTTCACAAGAGCAACATGAAAAGATGTTGGTAACCATCTTTGTCGTTGAATCACTGCACCCAACAAAACAGATAAATATTTAACTATCTGATAATAACCTTCCAAGATGTAAGTATGATTAAAACAGATACATCAACGTTAAGCAAAAGCCCCCTGGAGTACAGAAGATTTAATAGTACGCATTCTTACTCTTAATTAGTAGAGAAATATAATTATAATTAAATTGAAGGTGAATTAGGATTCAACGTTAAAAAATCTCAAATTATTATTTTATTTTTTACTAATTGAAGTTATTTTAAGTATAATTATTATCTATTAGGTAAATTTATATAATTATTTATAAATTACATATCTTAAATAAATTATCTGAAAATTTAGTCAAATAAAACCTTAATGTTGAACTTGGCATGGGTATTAGAAAACGTTTTTAGGTGTGGTAATGGCAAGAGTTTACTACTCCAAATGATGATGTCATTGGTTACGGGTATAGTTAATTCAGATGATACTATCGGTGACGTTCTTATTCAGAGTACATGCATTATACTTCCATAAGACAGATAGGAAGTATTTGGATGACCAAATGTCAAAGTCAAATGTGTGGTTCAGTTGTAAAAGTACAAATCAGAAGCAAAGATGATAATAAATTTCTATTAATATGTTTAAACTTACGTTTTCCCAATTAATCTCAATTAAAATGATAATTAATTACGATGAAATTGAGGATTTAACAGTCAATCATTGCACAGACAAAACGGTTTGACCTGATATATAGAGCATCAGTGACGTACCAATGACATCATGGGATCCAAGCATCTAAGATAAGAACAGCAGCCTCCTACATTCCTGTGCTTATATATATTTAGGGGGCCTATGACAAACATCACTACAAAGAAACACCTTTTTTACCACCTGATCTTGGTTCTCTAAGACACAGAACCTTGTCATTGATTCTGTAAAGTAGCAGTCATGGAGGGTGATGATGTTTACAGGGCTGGTAGTATATTACAAAGAGGAGGTTCTTCAATATGGCAAGCTACAGCTGTGGAAGCTTTCTCGAGGTCTACAAGAGAAGAAGATGATGAAGAAGCTCTAAAGTGGGCTGCACTTGAGAGACTGCCCACTTACAGTCGTTTGGAGAAAGGTATATTGACTACCTCCAAAGGTGATGCGAAAGAAATTGACATTAATAAGCTCGGGTTCAAGGAGAGGAAGGATTTGTTGGAGAGGCTTTTGAAAGAGGATAACGAGGAGTTCTTGTTGAAGCTCCAGAACCGCATTGACACGTATGATTTTCTACTACTGCTTCCGAAAATATTACTGTAAATGCTTACGTAGAAAGAAAACTTTCCTTGCTTTTTTGCCCGTGAACTAAGAAAAGCTGAAAAGCAAACATCTTTCACTTCACTTAGCTTAGTACGCTTGTTTCAATTCTTGTTTCCCCACAAAGATTTATGGGGTATGATGGGACCTCTGATTTTGCATGCTGAGGTTCTTGATTCTTGCATAACGTTCATGTTATTCCCAAGCTAAAAGCTATAGTTTCATCTTATTTCAGAGTTGGAATTCAGCTTCCTACAATTGAGGTCAGGTTCGAGCATCTTAGCATTGAAGCAGAAGCTCATACAGGAAGCAGAGCCGTGCCGACATTCTTTAACTTCATTGTCAATATGATAGAGGTTACTAATTCCTCTCATTGATCATAAGTCGTATGTGTGAGCTTATAATGCTTCCTTTATTCCTGTAATCTGACATTTACTTATCAATTCAAAAGGGTTTCGTGAGCCATCTCCATATCCTTCCCAGTGGAAAAAAACGGGTGTCTATACTTGAGGACGTCAGTGGAATTATCAAACCAGCAAGGTGAAATAGGACTTACTGATAAATTTTCAGTTTACCCTTCAATTCCTGATGTTGAAGATTCTTAATATCTGATTATCCTATTCTAGTTATTTTCTTTCTTGGAATAATGTTTGATTGTTAATTGCAGAATCGTGCTACTTTTGGGGCCTCCAAGCTCTGGAAAGACTACACTTTTGTTGGCTTTGGCTGGGAAACTTGATCCAAAGCTAAAGGTGAATTTTCACTGTTTCTTTGTAGTCTGTGTTTTATGGGGTGTCTGTGTCATCCTTGTATAGTCTCTTAGCTTCTTGAATTTGAGAAGTTAAAACTTTTGCTCCAGGTCTCAGGGAGGGTGACTTACAATGGACATGGAATGAATGAGTTTGTACCCAAAAGAACAGCTGCTTACATCAGTCAGTACGATACCCACATCGGAGAAATGACAGTGCGAGAAACCATGGCCTTTGCAGCAAGGTGCCAGGGTGTTGGGTACCGATATGGTTAGTTGTTGATTGGATTTCGTATAGTTTCCTTGGCAATCTGGTTTTATGCACTTTGACTTGAGTACATAATCATTAACTTCATGACTATCACAGATATGTTGACAGAATTGTCAAGAAGGGAGAACGAAGCAAAGATAAAACCTGATCCTGATATTGATGTGTTCATGAAGGTGAGCATAACTATCAGCGTTAACAAATGGAGATTTTCAGGGAGGATTTTCATGAAGTAGTTGTAATTTAAGACAACTGACTGAGTGATTATATTTGATGTTAGGCAATAGCAACAGGAGGACATAAGGCAGATGTCATCACAGATTATTATCTGAAGGTAGTGTTAGAAATAAGATTCCTACTATCTCTGCATGTATCAACTCAAACAACGATTGATTTGTTCTTTTCTTGGATCATCACAGATCCTGGGGCTAGAAACCTGTGCAGATATTATGGTGGGGAATGAAATGTTGCGAGGTGTCTCTGGAGGACAAAGGAAGCGTGTGACAGCTGGTAAAATAACCTCTACTGATCCATTCCCAGGGCCAGAGAAGATTCAAGTAGTCATTTTAAGCTGAGTGGCAATATCCCTTTTTCCGAAATTGCAGGTGAGATGTTGGTTGGAGCATCAAGGGCACTGTTTATGGATGAGATTTCTACCGGGTTGGACAGTTCAACGACCTTCCATATAGTGAACTCATTAAAGAACTTCATTCACATCAAGAAAGGAACAGCCTTTGTCTCCCTCCTCCAGCCAGCACCAGAGACTTATGATCTATTTGATGACATTATTCTCCTGTCAGATGGCCACATTGTGTATCAGGGTCCCCGTGAACATGTACTGGAATTTTTTGAATTTATGGGCTTCAAGTGTCCAGAAAGAAAAGGGGTAGCTGACTTTCTGCAAGAGGTAACAGAATTGTATCTTTCGCACCCATTTGAGCAAAGGAACAACGAATATCTCAGCATGCTAAGTGTTCAGGACTAATCTAACTGCAGGTAACGTCAAGGAAAGATCAAGAGCAGTATTGGGCGCATAGAGATGCGCCGTACACTTTTGTCTCAGCTAAGGAATTTGCTGAGGCATTTCAGTCCTTCCATGTAGGCCAAAAGCTTGCTAATGAGCTCTCAGTTCCATTTGATAAAACTAAGAGCCACCCAGCCGCTTTGACAACTGATAAGTATGGTGTTGGAAAATTGGAGTTGTTCAAAACTTGCTTATCAAGAGAGCTATTGCTCATGAAGAGGAACTCATTTGTCTACATATTCAAGCTTACTCAAGTGAGTTGAAAAAACTTTGCAGGGTGTTTTCCTTCAAAAGGTTTTGTGCATGGCCAATACTGATTTTCCTTTTCACTCTTGTTTCATTTACTAGCTTTCACTAGTGGCCATAATCACAATGACAGTCTTCTTTCGGACAAAGATGCATAAAAATTCAGTAACTGGAGGAGGGATATATGCTGGTGCTCTCTTCTACAGCGTGATTTTGATGATGTTCACTAGTATGGTAGAGATTTCCATGACTATAGCCAAGCTTCCTGTCTTTTACAAGCAAAGAGACTCCCTTTTCTATCCTTCTTGGGCTTTTTCTCTTCCTCCATGGATCCTAAAACTGCCCATCACATTCATAGAAGCTGGATCTTGGGTGTTCTTAACCTATTATGTGATTGGATATGATCCCAATGCAGGAAGGTGAGATGAATCAAGCTAAATAATATTCCCTCTATATGTGAGGAACTTGTATCCCAATTACCTATCTCTAAATCGATCCAAAATATTGTACCTGTAGGTTTTTCAAGCAATACCTTCTCCTCGTTCTAGTAAGTCAAATGGCATCTGCATTATTTCGATTCATTGGTGCAGCGGGGAGGACTATGGTCGTTGCTAACACTTTCGGCTCCTTTGCATTGGTCGTACTTTTTGCTCTGGGGGGCTTTGTCCTTTCAAGAGGTATATCACTAGACTTGTTTTGGATATTACTCTTCTTACCAGGATATCCCTTCTAGTATATGATTGCCTTTTACCTGTTCAATCTGCAGAGAACGTAAAGAAATGGTGGATATGGGGCTACTGGATATCGCCATTGATGTATGCACAAAACGGAATCGTTGTAAATGAGTTTTTAGGACACAGTTGGAGACATGTATGCTTCTGAAACTTCTCATTTCCTGCATTTCTTTGTTCACCTTCTAATCATCAACTGATATCTGTATATGATTTGTTTCTAAAGGTTCTACCGAACACAACAAAACCATTGGGAGTTTTGGTCTTGGAGTCTCGTGGTTTCTTCACACATGCATACTGGTATTGGATAGCAGTAGGTGCATTGATTGGGTTCGTACTGCTATTCAACATCTGCTTCACCCTGGCTCTCACTTTCCTCAGCCGTGAGTGTCCTTACCTCGTTCAAAATTGTTTACAGTTAGTTAGAGACTGTGTTTGATATATGTTAAATACTTCCGTGCAGCATTTCAAAAGTCTCAGGCTAATATATCTGAAAATTGTCAAAGTAAAAGACCAGAATCAAGAGTAGACATTGAATTGCCAGATCACAGTAAAGAACCAGCCGGGCAAGGTTAATAAAAATTCTTCCACCTTTTAACTGATTGACTTGATGGCTTATAAATCTTTTGCTGATTGCATGCTAATCTATATCAGATGGTAGAAGTGAAGGTTCGGCCAGGTTTGTATCTGTAGTGACAGAAGAAAGTGCCAACAGAAACCAGAAGGAAAAAGGAATGATTCTTCCATTTGAACCACATTCCCTTACTTTCAATGACATCAAGTATTCAGTTGACATGCCGCAGGTAATCCATTCCTGCAAATGTAGGGCATCTTGTACTTGAAGCTATGCTTGTGAAGTAAGTGCTAACTGAATTTATATTTTAATTTAAAGGAAATGAGAAATGAAGGTGTGACGGAAGATAGATTGGAGCTTTTAAGGGGTGTGACTGGTGCATTTAGGCCAGGTGTTCTCACAGCTCTAATGGGTGTTAGTGGTGCTGGTAAAACTACTCTAATGGATGTGTTGGCTGGTAGAAAAACTGGTGGATACATTGAGGGAGACATCATGATTTCTGGTTATCCTAAGAAACAATCAACTTTTGCAAGAGTCTCAGGATACTGTGAGCAAAATGATATCCACTCTCCAAATGTCACTGTTTATGAGGCATTGCTCTATTCAGCTTGGCTTCGTCTGTCTGCAAAAGTAAACGGTGAAACCCGAAAGGTACCTATATGCTTCAAGCTTCTCTTTCATATTTGTCTCTGATAACATATACAGGTCCAGATAAACCAAGAAAATTGCTATTCTTAGTTTAATTGTCCGCTAGTATTTGGTCCGAGCCTAGGAATATTTGGCTGCAATAACTAGCAGAACCTGACACTGACACCAGTCACACTGATTTTGTATCGGAAATCATCTGTAGATGTTTGTTGAGGAAGTCATGGAACTCGTGGAATTAAATCCTTTGAGACAAGCACTAGTTGGACTGCCTGGTGTAAGTGGCCTCTCTACTGAGCAACGCAAGCGCCTTACAATAGCAGTTGAGCTAGTGGCAAATCCTTCAATAATCTTCATGGATGAGCCAACTTCAGGATTAGATGCTAGAGCTGCTGCAATTGTTATGAGAACAGTAAGGAACACTGTAGATACTGGAAGAACAGTTGTGTGCACCATCCATCAACCAAGTATTGATATATTTGAAGCTTTTGACGAGGTTAGATTGTTGGCAGATACATATAGATTGCATTTTATTCTCAATTTCCTCTGAACTTGCATAACACATGACATGGAATTGCAGCTATTCTTAATGAAACGAGGAGGGCGAGAGATATACGTCGGACCATTGGGTCGCCACTCTTGCCATCTAATCAAGTATTTTGAGGTATGAAGCATTGGATAATCAGATATTACAAGCACTATAGATTAGTCATTTAAGCCACAAAGCTAACTTTTCTGCCTTTTGTAAATTCAAGGGAATTGGAGGAGTATCTAAGATCAAAGATGGATATAATCCTGCAACTTGGATGTTGGAAGTTACCAGTGCTGCACAAGAAACAGCTTTAGGAGTAGATTTTGCTGCTGCATACAAAAGTTCAGAACTATACAGGTTTGTTGGCTTGTGAACTATTTTGACTAAAAATGAAAAACACCTACTATATGCTAACAAGTATCATTATGGGTTAATTTTCCAAAAAAGTATCATTATGGGTTACATAAACTATTATTGAGGACGCAAAGATAGATTACTGCCTAAACCTGTTACTGAAGTGTAGCTCGACTTGCAGGAGAAACAAAGCACTTGTCGAGGAACTAAGCAAACCTGCTCCTGGTTCGAAGGACCTCTACTTTCCCACACAATACTCGCAAGCATTTCTCATCCAATGTATGGCTTGCTTGTGGAAGCAACATTGGTCTTACTGGCGAAATCCCACCTACACTGCAGTAAGATTGCTCTTCACAACTGTCATAGCCTTGATGTTTGGAACAATGTTTTGGGATCTTGGCTCCAAAGTGTAAGCGCAAATTGGAAGTTTTTCAATATTACCATGTAACTTCAATGCGCAGCTTCCTAACTACCTTCTATTCTGCTCTCTGGTCTCAATCTCAATTACAGGACACAGAGACAAGATATCTTTAATGCAATGGGGTCAATGTATGCTGCGACTATATTCCTTGGAGTCCAAAATTCTTTATCTGTACAACCTGTAGTTGCTATAGAAAGAAGTGTCTTCTACAGAGAGAAAGCTGCAGGAATGTATTCACCCTTAGCTTATGCCTTTGCACAGGTAAGAAGTCCTACAGATACTAAAAATCGTCCCTTCCTCATGTAATCTGGTACCAAAGTTAATCTAGTTGTACCATGTTTTCCTTTCTATTGCAGGTCTTCATTGAGCTTCCGTATGTTTTCTGTCAAACTGTTGTATATGGTCTTATAGTCTATGCAATGATTGAATTCCATTGGACAGCTGCCAAGTTCTTCTGGTACCTATTTTTCATGTTCTTCACACTATTGTACTTCACCTTCTATGGAATGATGGCTGTGGCAGCTACCCCAAATCATCACATTGCATCTGTAGTCTCTTCTGCATTTTATTCCCTGTGGAACCTCTTTTCAGGATTCTTAATCCCGCGACCTGTAAGCAACCGAGGACAATAATTTTCTAAATCTTAAATTTCCTCAGCATTTCTCATACATGACACATTTTTGTCCCATTATTCTGCCTTACAGAGAATCCCTGTGTGGTGGAGATGGTTCACTTGGGTCGACCCTGTGGCGTGGACCTTGTATGGATTAATTACATCACAGTTTGGAGATATCAAAGTCAGAATGGACACTGGCGAAACAGTGCAACAATTTTTGAGGAGCTACTTTGGTTTCAGACATGGATTTCTGGGAGTAGTCGCAGCTGTAATTGTTGCATTTCCAACCGTCTTCGCATTCATTTTTGCATTCTCCATCAAGTCTTTCAACTATCAAAAGCGATAGGAATGCAATTTTTGCTCTTTCAGCTTATTACCACACAAGTTCATCTCTCCCAGGGAATGTGGTTGTATACAGTAAGAAAGGTTGTACTTGTGAACCTTCTTGTAAATGCAGATATGGTATTTGTAAACAAATAAATTAAAGCTGCTTTATCAATGCTAAACAGAGAACAAAAGTTGGTTTTAGAGGTCGCTAAACAATCCCACATTTGGAAGTACTACGTGAAAAGAATTTAAAAGTGCAATCTAGGGAAACTGATGCAAAAGTTAGCCAACGAGACATTTGGAAATAGATGTGAAACGGTAAGTTTGGGTATGAATTAGTAGAATACCTAGACAGTCTGTATCTCAACTAAATATGTGGTTCTGATCCAAGAAGTTGGACATAACTGCATAGACTCAAAGCTCTAATGGATGATGCAAGAATGTTGTGCATTGTCATGGCAACTGTGCCCCCAGGCAAAGCTTCTGACAAACTCTAGTTATCTAGAAACCCAGTCTTCTCTTAGTGATTATCAGGAGTGACGTTCAAAATGGGATATGAAAGAGATTCCTCAATGCAGATCTAGAATTCATAAAGAAGAATGCCACCAGCAGAGAATTGCATTTGACATTACAAGAGAAAAAGACAAGCTTTGTCAATTAGAACAATCAACTGTATCTGTATCAAAAGGAAATTGTTACGAATATCTAGTAGTATTAATAAAAAGAAAAAAGAAAGGAAAAGGAAGGATTAGCCAGCCAAAAAAATGAAGAGGAGGAAAACATTGAAAAAAGAACATTGAAAACAGAACGTCAATTGAACTGCAGTAAACTGGATCCAGCAAGCAAACGCAAACAATATCAGATCTCCAAATAAAAATTTGTTCTGTAGGAAATAAGAAAAGGGGAAAAATAGGAAGAAGAACATGAACAATTGCAGTCCCATTTTTCAAGAATACAGTCCAATAAATGTCCGAATCCAAACTAAAACAAGAAATACTAGATCCACCAAGATCCATACCAAATGAAAACAAGAGCCATAAGAAAAGCATTCAAGCCCACCAATCCCCCATGATGAACAGTGGGAGCAGTGGAACGCGGCGAGGATTGATTAGCAGCAATGCTGGAAGATGGTGGGGGTGGTAAGGCATGAACAAGAACAGAGACCTTCATGCCATTGAAGCACTGCCCGTTGCCACAAATGAAGTAGTACCTCTTGGCCTTGTCAAGAGTTATAAAGTCTTTGCCACTGGTCCAGTTCCCTAGCGCTCCTTCAGTAGTGCAATTAAGATAGCCAGTCTCATTCACTTCAAACACATTGTACATTGTCTTTTGATACCTAAATGCTGTAGTGGTAAATGAATGTAAAAATGAAGAAAATAAAGAAAAACAGAAACCAAACTGAAAAATCACAGAAAATAACAAACTTCCAGATAAGAAATCAGATGTTAGTATTTACAAGCTCCTGTTGACTGCTATTGCAAGAAGTATCTATAACTAGCTAGTAAATCCGTATCCTTTGAAAACAAGCCCATGATCTTAGCATCTTGACATATAGAGATGAAATCTTTTGACAAATGGGTGCCTTCTCAACTCCGTTAGAGAAACCCGAAAAGATCAAAGTATCAAAGCACATCGACAGTAAAAAAACAAAAACAGACAAGTAGTTGAACAGATGAATCAATAACCAATCTTTAAGTACATTGAGGCAGTTCAAGTAAATCAAACAGATATATTTGAACACAATAACACAAACAGGGGGAGAGAGAGTACAAATGAGGTCGCCAACATAGAACGTCTGGTTGTTGGCCCAGAGAGTGTAGTTGATGCCGGCATTCCAGCCCTTGTTAGCGCCAACGATGTGGTCGGTGGCAGTGGTGGCAGGAGCAGAAATGAGGATGAAGAAGCCCAAGAGCATGAAGATAAGGCGAGCCCAGTTGAAGTTGACCATTGTAGCTACCGTGTAACTAAGGTATCTCTTTTGTCAGTGTCACTACCTCCTCAATGATCACCTGGTTGGTGGTTTCGGTGGTTTTGATTTGTTGTTTCTTGCTTCCTTTCTCTGTTGCCCTTTTCTGGATTGGTAATGAGAGTGAGAGTGACTGTAGAGACCTTGAAATGGGAGGTCGTGTGTCTTTTGACTTCAACTTTAAGCTGGGGTTGAACACTTGAACTTATTCTTTTCTACAAAAAAAATGATCTTTATCTATTTGTATAATCCATAGATTTTTCCAGATACAAAAGAGAGAAACTTTCGCATTTTAATTTTAATTTTGAAAATTGAAAACATGTACAAATTTCAGACACAGACACAGAGTGGTCCAGGCTTTCACATCAGCACATGGACAAGCGCAATGATTTCTGTGGGGAAGGAACGTCTCGGGTCCAAAAAAGTGGGGTCATTGTTTAATGCAGGTTACTGCTTCTCTTGAAGAAGCAAGCTGTTCCTTTTCAACTCCTCAAGTTCAACTTTCAAGATTTTGCACGATCCAAGATCATAATAGCAAATCTTTATTCAGCAAACTATTCAGTATTCGCACTACACCACTAAACTAAATCTTTAAATGGCAAAAGCATTCAGCAGTCACACAACTGCTGTTTCAAAACAGCAAACAATTCAGTATTCTCACACTGGTACACTAATCTTTATATGGCAAAAAATTCAGTATTCAGACTACTCTTTCTTTAAGCCTGTTCTCAAAACTCATCTTCAGTATGGCCCCTAACAAGGCCCCGGGGATTGATGGATATACTGCTCTTTTCTACCAGTCTCAGTGGGATACTGTCGGCCCCTCGGTGTCTACCTTCCTTCACCGCATTTTTCGGCACGAGACCTGGGAGAACGCTCTTAATCGCACCATTATGGTTCTCATTCCAAAAATTTCGTCCCCTACCTCGATTACGCAATTTCGGCCCATTGCCTTATGCTCTGTGCTTTATAAAGCTATTGCTAAGATCATTGTTCACCGTCTGCAACCCTAT
>JAOQMR010000005.1:6401151-6417383 GCA_027563865.1 Erythroxylum pelleterianum
GATAAGGTAAATGACCAAATTAGACCAAACTTCCTTCTGTAAAGTTGTTCTCCCATTTCTTAACTTTCTAATGACACTAAAATCATTTAATTTGGATCAATATACGAAAAGATATACTCAAAATATTTTAGACGGTTATAAGCTTTAGCAGAATTCTTACCTCAACTTCCACCCAAAATTTGAAATTCTTAAAGACAGAATTAAAACTCCATTTCTTCATAAACATTGTAGCCTTATGTCTCTAGTTTACGAAAAATTAAAAATCACCCAATTTGGATAACTACAGAGAAAGTTATGATCAAAATACGAAAGTATGTTTAAGCTGTAAAGGGAGGGACTTTGCCGCGACGAGAACAAAAAGATGGCCGCGGCGAACACTCCAAAAGCCAGATTTTCTCGGGAATTTTTGCAAAGATCGCCGCGACGAACTCAAGAGTTTGCCGCGGCGAACTAAAAAGATTTAGTCACGGCAAACAAGGTTGGTCGCGGCGAACTTTTACAGAAGATTCGTCTTCCCAACTTTTCCAGGTTTTCACTTTCTCACTCTACCATTATGCACTTCTATACCCAAATCAATCTCTAAAACTTCACTTCATTTAACTCTTAATTCAGTTCAAATCATTTACATAAGATCAAAATTCAAGTTTACTCTCTAACACCAAAACATAGCATAATCAGATAAGCTCTCATTTCCCAACACTCTCATTTTTATGACTTACACATTATCAACCAAAAACTTCATTTCAAGTAAAACTTTGCATTAACATACACTTTCCCTCAACACTGCATCGTTTAAACTTTTCCATGAAACCCAAACTCATTCAAACTCAACTCTGTTAACACTTCATACACGAAAAATATATCTTTATTCATGTACGCTTTTAAACTAGAACAGAAACATATTATTTCTACATCACTTTACAAGAATTTCCATATTTCCTAATCCAGAATCCATTCAACATAGTTTTGGACAAGTCCTAAGTCTAAAATCAATCGTCTAATTTATTCAACACCGAAACCCAACTTTGCAACTCCATGCATGCATGTAAATCTTTACACCAGAAACTAAACATCAGCAAAACTACTTACTTGTTTCAGCTTCTATTTCCAGTAATGAGAGTGAATCAAACGTACAGAATAGAGAATAAACAAACAGTGTTTTCGGAGAAGAAATAAACAACAGAGGAAATGAGAGAGCTGCAGAAATGGGTTTTACTAAACAATGAACTACGTGCCTTTCTGCATGTCTCCCATTTGTCACTGTTTAATACTGCCACATGACACTCAACCAAGTCTGCCACTTATCACAATTTAACCAGTCCACGTGTCACACTATAATTGGCCAATAAATCAATATTTTTTTTCTTCTAAATTTCACCAAAAATACCAAAAATCCTAAATAATACCAAAATTGCCAAACACATTTTAATCATATTTAACAACTCAATTGTACCCGAAAAATGCCAATGAATGCATATACAATCATATGAATGTGCAAAAATGTGCATGTCACAATTAATAATGCATGATGTGCATTTTCCTAATTTCTCAGAAATTTCTCAAAATTCACAATTCTAACTCTAACATAGGTAACAGGATGTTACATGACTGATATCTCTTGAATATTCAAGAGATGAAATTTTAGACTCAAATCTTTCAGGCAAACTTATAAGCATTTTTTCTACAATATTGCTATTAGATAAATGTTCTCCCAACAGTCGAATTTTGTTCACTACATTTATTAGTCGATCAGAATATTCTTGTATGGTCTCCTTTTCTTTCATGCTCAAAGTCTCAAAATCTCTTTTGAGATTTAAGATTTGCATCCTTCTTGTTCTTTCAGCATATCCTAAGCCTCCTTAGCTGTTTCACAAGTCATTATTCTTGTGACAATTACTTATGAGACAACAGAATGAATTATAGATAAAGCTTTTGGAGTTTTTGCTTCTTCTTCTTCATGAGCCCTTATTTGATTAAGTGTTGGATTGTTTCCCAAAGGTGATAATTCCCTTTCATTTTCTACCCACTGCCACAAGCTAAGACCTTTTAAATGAGCTTTCATCTTAACAGCCCATACTAGATAATTTTCACCATTGAAACTTGAGTGTGAAATAAATGTTGAATTGCTGGCAACCATGGGAACTCTATCTTTCTATTTTCTCACTCAATCTCACAGTCCCTCAAGGATCTAAGGCTATGATATCATGTTGGGATTTTTAAAAATAGAAGAAGAATAAGATGAGATAAGAATAAAGATTAAAGAATACGTAACACTCCCATACTATCTTATTTTTAAATTTGGTTACCTTATATAGGCAAAATACAAAAAAACTAAAATAAATATTTCAGCCAACAAATCTAGCTTATAAAATAAGATTAAAGATAATCTAAGAATTATTCTAAGATAATTTAAGACCTATTCTAAAGGAATTTTAACAAATATAAAATTTTGAATTAATTCTCAAGAGTACATACATGTGATAAGAGAAAATAAGAACATAAGTATTACATAAGATGAGAACTATCTAAATATTACAGAAAAAGACTATCTAGAGAATACAAAAATGTTCCCAAACTTTGGGCTTTGTGCATTCTTCACCGAACCCACCATTAAGCATACCTCCGCTATCAAGAAAAATATACATACATGTCGTCTTGTATCATTTTTGACCCCGTTAACATATTAACTTTTTCAAGGAAACTTTGAAGTTTTAATTGCTCACCAGCAGATTTTGGATATAGTACATAGCACAACCAACGCCCTCCAGAGCTTAATGTCTTTTTAAAGCAAAAGCAATGAGTAATCCTCGTGATAAGAACTTGACTCACAAGAAATAAGGTAAACGCGGCAAGTCCCAGGACTGTCGCGTTGTTAGTCTTATGTGCAGTAGTAATAGTTGAATGCACCATCTATAACAACCCTGACCCAATACAAAATGACAATTCCATAGCTAACTCGGATCAGACTCATTCTAGTTCCACACGACTGTATCTTTGATTTTCATGTTAAGTCCCAACAAAAATGTGTTGATGAGTCTTCAATTAGAATTAAGAAAGTACTTTTTCTTGTATATTCTAGGCTTTCTGGGCATACTCGTTATGCATTTTACAAAAGATTCACTTAGAAAACGATAAAAATGAAACCAAATATGCAATGATCAGAGAGACAAATTCTAGATCTGAAACTCAATCTTGGATAAGGAAACTGATGAAGATTAGATAAAATACTTAACAGTGGTTCTCATATGCTCAGTGGCAAGAGCTAGCAGGAAAGAAATGAAATCAAGAACAAGGACCACTATTAGCATTGTTAATCTTGAATATATTTCAAACCCCCTATTCTCTGGACCTACAAGAAGAAAATTATTATTTGGCACAACCACGGTTTAAATAAAGTCATAAAATAATGCTCATGGACATGGTCAAACAAATTTATTGGTTATTCAAATTTTTTAGATGGGAAGTGCTTTGAGATTTCAACCAGAGGACAAGTTGAATTTGACTACCAAGTTTAGAGAATTAGAAATGAATTCTCTATTCTCTATTCTCTATATACGAGTTCAGTTAATGATTTGCATTAATTAATTTTAGCATTATCCTTGGCACTAGATAAGAAAAAATCAGATAAGACAAAACCTTGCATATTCTTACTTTCCAGGTAAGAAGCTATAAACAATGGTTTACAAAATTTGTTGGAAATTGAAAAGCCATGATTCAGTAGAGATACCGTTATGGCTATCTAAACTTAACATTTTCCGAAAGAAAAATACTTCGCAAGTATTCCAAGAAAAAGCAACTCCATTCTATTTTCTATGAATTAGCTTATTGAACTGGAGCTTCATGGAGTAAGGCCCTTAAGTTATGTTTAGTTGGAGTTTATTAATGAAATGAAAAATTATTCCATCGTTTGAGATAAGGTTTAAAATGAAATAGAATAGAATGAGATAGAAGTGGAGGTTTCATATTACATCTCATTCCATCATAAACAGTAAAAATGAGATACTTTCAATATGGAATTTAGTTATAGAGATATTCATTAGAGAATCTCATTCCCTATACATAACTGAAAAATTTATATCTCTATTGAAATGCTTCAATATTATATTTAGATTTAAAGAATTTGAAATTTTCAAAAATTTAAAGCAATATTCCATTTATTTTCTAATTACAACTATTATCATATCTAAGCCAATGCCTTCAATTGTACTCCATATTTATGCTTTTAGAATGCTAAATTTGAGTGGAATAATTCCATCAAGTTATTATATCTTTTAGCTTTACTATAACCTTCTGCATTGTGCTATTATAGTGTTGAAATACATCTTGTCATTAAAGTTTATGAAATATAAGTCAACTCAAAATATCATTACATTTTGTCATCCTTATAATTTTGGCATATCTTTACAAATTTAACACCACGTCCTCTATCAGTATAGGGATTAATAGCAAACTTGTATAATATAAATACAAATGTTTCTATAAATATAATTCCAATCCTAAATTGTGTCCAAGAAACTTGATTCATTAACAATTATTATCATCTATACTAAACAAAGGTAATTTCTACTCGAAAAAATATAAATGTAATAAAAATAAGTATTGGTTATATGTCATGACTATCAAATAAGATCATTAATTTAATTATATATTTGGTTACTCTCATTATTTTATTCAAAATAATAGTCCTCACTAATATTCAGAGAGATTACTCTAAACTATTTAGTGGACTCAAATTTAGCTAATTTGAGTCACTCAACAAACTAACTAAAACTAAATTAGTCAAGATAACATCCTTATTAATCACATCTCATGGGACTCCTAAATTAGCTAGATGCTAACTTTTTTCCAAAATATATCGTCTTATTCCTAACATTGATTCTAAATTTATATGATCATGAGTCACTCATCCAAATCATACAAATTTAATTAAGTAGAACCCATTAATTTAAGATAAAACAAATTTGAATGAAAAGGCTTTGAGCCGCTCAACAAGCTTTTTAATAAACATAACTCTCATTTTATTCTTAAATAGTATAAGGCAACAATCACACTCTCAATGTATATTTAATATTTCAATGAGAGATTTCATTTTAAATAGTCTCATCAAATACAAAATTATATGTAATAATATCATACATATAAAACCTAGCAATTAAAGAACTTTAAATATGTTGTAAAGAGGGCTAGCCAACGAGTGTTAATTAACTTCCTTGGAGCTTAAACCAATTTATAATAGGATTGAACCTTTTAACAATTTAATTGAAATAAAATTCTTATTTATAAACTTTAATTAATAATTCTAATTAAATATCAATTGGACTCAAATAAGATCTAGTATCAAAACACTTTTTTTCTCTTCTACCCATGCTTTGTACATGACTCATTAGATTCCTAAATATATTGGAAATGTATATAAATTATAACTATAAATCATAATTAGGATTATATAAATTAATCTCTTTAATTCTTTAATATAACAATTTATATCCATAGATCAAGAATGACGTCTAATGACACATTATGATCACCTAAATATTTAGAAATGTCAAAATGGTTTAGAGTAACCTTTTCGTGTATGATTTTTCTATGTAATTAAACTCTATCATTATATAATGTTTCGACTAGACATAAAGTATAAGAATAATGTCTACTTTATTTGAGTCCAATCATATTAGTATTCAATCATTAGCAATTGATTCAATTAATGATGTTTTAAAACTATTCTCAAAATGACATTCCACCTTAGCTAAGGATTTTTTGAATCAATAGTAATCAAGAATAAGAGATGGTACTGTTGTCGCCTGCAACCAAATTTAAAAAGAAACCAACTTTCGTCAATACAAAATAATAGAGTAGTAAAAAGTAGGGATCGTTCCCACGATAAATTTTTAAAGACAAAGGTTAGCGAGTTTAAAACTAAAATAAAGTAACGGGGGGGGGTTGCATTTCACGTAAAATAAGAATCTAGAAATAACAAAAATATAAAATTAACTAAAGTAATTGGATCTAAAAATTTAATAGAAAAACCTTGGTTTAGGGTTACCGATATTATCACACTAAAATGGATCCTTGATATAAATTCAATTCATCAATAAACATTCATTGGGGGATGTCTGCTCTTAAGTGTAAATGGATAAAAACATGTATTCTAAGCATTATTATTAATCAACAACCTAGATACGATCGTAGGTTCAATTGAATAATAGCTTTAAGAACTAAGACACTAATAAACATGATAACACATGTATGACATGCATTTAATCAAGATGAATATCTTCTTAGAATTTCCAACTCTAACGTAAGACGGTAATCCTAATTGCCACTTGTGATTAGCAAAACTAAACATCATATTTTACTAATCTAGCTATTAAACGAATCGATTCCTAGATGCGCATCCTCAAAATCAACCAATTCAATCATAAAAGCAATTCGGAAGGCATTCAATATTCATCAATAAAATAAACTTTATTGGAACATCTCACACATAATAGATGATAACATGGTTTCGCTCAACCAAGAAAAGAGGTTTAGCTACTCATAATGGAATAGAAAATCAAAGAAATAACAAAACACATAGTCTCCATCCTTGGTCTTTTCCATACGAAAATCCCTAGAAGAAAAGTGCAGAAACGTAAACTGAACTGAACTCAAAGAAAATTACTCCAGAAAATTCTAAAACTATGCTAATCTAAAGCTAACAAAAAGAATGCAGAAATGTAGAACTACTACTGAAAATCTGAAAAAAAAAAACTATCCTAAACTAAAGCTGTGTGAATAGTAACTTCTCTCCCCTTTTATGCTTTTTCGATCCCTCTTCTCTCTCCTTCTCGTGATCTTCAGCAAATCATCCTTATCCCATTTCAAGTTGCAGGTTTCCATTGATAAGATAACAATTTGATGTTCAAAGACTATGAAAATCTGGGATTTGAATTTGAAAATAGATCTGTAGATTATTTTTGTCTTTGCACGTGCCCGAGCTTAGTCATTGAATTTGTTGTCAATCCAAAATTTTCTTTGTTTCTTTTACATCTTTTTGATTCAATTCTATCTCTAAAGTGTTGAAAATCACCTGAGAACAATTAATAGACAATTCCATTAATATTGGATAATAATTTCCATACATTAAAGAGAATTAAATACAAAATAAGCACAAAATGACAACTTAACAAGAGAATATTTTTCCTAATTACTTTAGGGTGATGAATCATATATTGATCACTTAATTACCTTCGTATAGTTTATATTATATCCAATGATTACCGACTTAGCTACCTATGATTACACTATGTTTTAAGCAATTTCAAAACATAATAATCCTTATATGAGATACTTTAGAAATCTCAAGTCAGAGGATCACTTGTACAATCATCACAATAAGAATTTTCATATACATACAAGTAATGTTCCAAATGGAATTCTCATATGGGGTCATTTTAACGAATTTGTTCTTTAAAAAGCACTCACACATTTATTTAAGTATCTCCATACTTTTGTCTATGAAATTGAATGCTTTCTTTATAAGAAAGAAACTTAATGTGTACTAATCTTTTTACACTCTATTGATGTCGAGTCTCAGTATAAAAATGACTATGAACAATTTAAAGATAATATATAAATTTCATATGAATCTCATAATAATTAATTCATCATAACTTTATTTGCAATGTATATTTATCCTTTGGAATTTATCATATGCATATAAATATGTATAAGATAAATAATTTATTTAAATAATTATGACACTAAATTACAACCAACTAATTGGTTATAGGGCATATACTAAAAAAACAACCTTTAAGATTACTTATCTTTTTAGATGCAAGAGCTAGCAAGAAATAAATAAAGCTTGAGACCAAAAGCCATTGGCTAGAAGTTGCAAAAGTGAATCCATTTATATCTCTTTTTTTATTTCCCTCCTATTGAGCTCAAAGAAACAAATGGTTTCTTTTA
Source organism: Erythroxylum pelleterianum (assembly GCA_027563865.1). Classification (NCBI taxonomy): domain Eukaryota; kingdom Viridiplantae; phylum Streptophyta; class Magnoliopsida; order Malpighiales; family Erythroxylaceae; genus Erythroxylum; species Erythroxylum pelleterianum. The sequence continues at coordinate 6,409,102 of JAOQMR010000005.1, forward strand.
ATAGGAATCAACATTTGGATATAAAAATAGTAAATAGAAAACCTTTAGTTCTGATTTCATATAAACAATAAAATTAATAGGAATGTACCTTGATCCATATCTATTTATATAGCTTTACGTGTAACAAACTAGAGTCCTTTTCTTTGTTAAAGTATTTTTCCTCTCTACATTGTTGTTGTTCATAATTTTTTAATGGTCAAGAATCTATGGTAAAACTTTATGGTTATTTTCTATCTTATCTTTGGTACCTTCATAAATTTAAAAATAGAGGGGCAAGGATTTATAAACCATATGAATCTATTAATTTTTATTCTAGTAACCATCATATTAGACCCATTTCACTAAAACCAGCCCAACAAGTGACATGAGTCATTATAGATTATTAAAAATAATATAACAATCTCCCACTTAGCCTATGTAATGACTTGGTAATTTAATAACAAACTGTAAACATCTTTAACTAAATTGAACCGATCATATCATGACAATTATAAGTAATTTCATAATTGATTCCTTCCATGTATCACATAACTTACGTAACTCAGGATAAATGTAATTGAGGAACATTATAATCCTCAATTTTATTGTCTTTCAAAAGACATAGCCTATCACACATCAAAATAAAACATATATACAATATAATATGGACAACAAGAAAATAAACAAAAACACAACTTTAATTGAATTCACAAATGTCATCACAAAACGAGTAAGTCAACTATGTGTATATATACATATAACACTATGAAGTTACCAAGGACTCCTCCATAATGCCCATCCTTTTAATATGATCAAGAAATATTTTAGGTGGGAATCCTTTAGTTAATGGATCCGCTATCATTAAGTTGGTACTAATATGCTCAATCAATACGTTTTGTTTTTGCACTTTTTCCTAAATAGACAAGTACTTCAAATCCATGAATTTTGCTCCCTTTGAGTACTTGTCATTCTTAGAGAAGAAGATAGGTGTGAAATTATCAAAATAAATTCTTAGTAGCCTTGATATACTGTCGAAAATACCAAGCTTCAAGATAAAATTTTGTAACCATAATACATGAAAAATGGCCTTAAAGCATCACACAAATTTAGCCTTCATAGTGGAAGTAGCAATGACAGATTGTTTTCTGCTCTTCTATGAAGTTGTTCCTCTAACTAATAGGAATATGTAACCGAATGTGGATTTTCTCATGACCATATAATCAACATAGTTTGAATCTGTGTAACCAACCACTTTTAGGTGATTTGTCCTTCTATACATGAGCATGTAATCTCTGGGGTCTTGTAAGTATCTAAGGACTTTCTTTGTAACTTTTCAGTGGTCCATTTTAGTTTACTTTAATATCAACCTAACATTCCAACAGCAAAACTAATATCTAATTAAATGCATGTTTGAACATATATCAAGCTCCCAAACACTAAGTTATAGGGAATATATTTCATTGCCTTCCATTCCAAATTATTCTTAGAACATTGCATTTTACTAAAATTGTCCCTTTTCTAAATTGGAGCTATTCATATGGAGCATTTTTTTCATTATGAATCTCTTTAACACTTTATTGATATAACTTTTTGAGACAATCCTAGCAGTCCTTATGATCTGTTACAAAATTTTCTATTCTTATCACATAAAGTGGCTCACCCATATATTTCATTTCAGAGTTCTTAGAGCTAAACTTTTTTATATTATGTAATAGGCCAATATCATTAGTAGCAAGTAAGATAACAACAACATATAAGACAAAAATAATAAACTGGCTCCCACTAAACTTTATATAGATACACCGATCAACCGTATTCTTTACAAAACTATATGGCATAATGGTATCATTAAACTTAAGATACTATTGTTAGGAAGCTTGTTTCATTCCATATTCTTTAACTTATACACCAATTTTTCCTTTTATGTGATCAAAAACCCTTCCAGTTGGTCTATATTCTTCCAATTCACCATTTGAAAAGATGGTCTTTACATCAATTTGGTAAAGCTCAAGATTATAATGAGCTATTAAATTCATAAAAAAATTTAAAAAGTATTTTTTAAAATTAAGAAAAGGTCTCTTTATAATCAATTCCATCTTTTAAATGTAACCTTTAGCGATAAGTCTGGCTCTGTCTCTTTTGATGTTGTCTTCCAAGTATCATTTTGTCTTAAAGACTTATTTACAATTTAATAGCTTTGAATTTTTATGTTACTCAACTAGCTCCTAAACTTTGTTGTCATTCCTTGATTTTAACTCTTCATTTATAACATTAGACCACTTTTTCGAATTTCTACCTTCTTTGACTTGTTTGAACGACACTAAATCCTCATTAATGCTCAAGTCGAATTCATGTTCAATGAGTAAACTATATAGTTGTCTGAAATAGATGGTCTTTTCTACCTTACAGACCTTTGTAATACTATTTCTTGTGGCTCGTCTACCACTTGCTCATTTGTGACTTACACATTGTTAGTTGGTTCTTTACCTATATGTTCATCTTGTAGGTTTTGAATATTGATTTGCATCCCAACATGTGTAACTATAATACAACAAGAGGAATAACAATCTCAGGAGAAATAATGGGTGTAGGAGTTTTACTCAAATCTCTTAAATAACTGCCTTTCGTTGTTCCCAACTCCCACTAAATTAGCCATTCTTAGCGAAACGAGTATTATCATACTCAACTGTTCTTATTTGTGCTTATGATAATAAAATCTATACCTATTTAAATTTTTAGGATAGTCGAAGAAGTAACCACTAATGATCCTAGTATTAATAGATTATATACGTTTACTTTTGTTAGGCAATACTAAATGCGAAACTGTCTCAAAATGGGTTTCCACCCTGTCCATAATTCATAAGGAGTCTCAGGAACTACCTTACCAGGAACTCTATTAAGCAAATATACGTCATTCTTTAATGCATGCATCTATAAGGATAAATGTATAGTACTATAACTTTACATACTACTAACTATATCTATAAGGGTGGATTTTGTCTTTCAGTTACACCATTTTATTATGGTATGTTGGTCATTGTATATTATGCACATATGCCCTGAAGTTTAATAAACTTTATAAATAGACTTAGGTATTGTCCATTTTCATCAAACTTATCACAATATTCACCGCCTCTGTTGAACCTTATTACTTTTAGTTCTCTGTCTAACAACCTTTCCACCTTATTAATAAACACCTTGAGGATATCTACTGACTGAGATTTTTCATGTAGTAGATATAGGTAATAATATCATGAGAAGTCATTAATAAAAGTGATAAAATATTTTTCATTGCCACAAGTTGAAACGTCAAATGAACCACATATGTCAATTTGTATCAACTCAAAGAGATGATTGCTTCTTGTCATTGGATTCCTTGGTATGCATCTCGTTTGCTTGCCTTTAATGCAAGCCATACACATAGACAGTAAAATCCAATTGAGGTAAGATTTTATTTTTTACCAACCTAAATTTTTTTCTTTGGATATGTGACCTAACATTTGGTGCTACAAGAAAGTAGAATACTCATTATGTGCACTGTGTTTACTACCTATTCTTGTTTAACATGAAACAGAGATTCAATAAAATCAACATCAAGATTGAAATTATATAAATAATCAACTAAAATACCAAAACTATAATAGTACTTATGTTTATACAATGAAAAAACATCATTTCCAATCTTAAAGTTAAATCCTACATCATCCATATTTCCAACAAAAACTAGAATCCTAGCACATATGGGAGCATAAAGACATTTTTTTACAAACAAATGATAGCTAGTGTCCAAAATTAATCTATATATCCTAGTTCCCTCTATTCGTACCTTCATTCGATTTGCCATATTGAGGAACTTTTTGGTTCGTTTGTAGGTTGGATTGAAAGGAATTCTTATATAATATATGACACGTGAGTAGTTATACCAGAATTTAACCACAAGATTATTAGGCACTTCAATAAGATTTACTTTGAAACATACTTTTTATTTTCGAACCATGTCTTTCTTTTCAAACAATCTTTCTTGAAGTGACCAGTTTCCTTACAGAAATAACACCTCAGTTCCTTGTGGATTAAACCCCGCTGACATTAATAGGGTTTGTCCTTTTTTTGTCCTTCTTACACAGTTTATCTTTGCTACTACTAGCTCTGTCATGAAATGTTAGATGGATATAGTACTCCATCTTCTTTAACCTCCCTTCCGTTTGAACCCATATGCCCTTAATTTCCAGAAACTCCCATTTTTCCTTAAGAGTGTTGTAATTCACCTTGAATCGCTTGAACTTAAAGAGGAATTCAGTTAATGATAAACTGAACCAACAAGGACTCACTTACGTCCATATCCATCAATTTCAATTTTGCTTTTAGATTTTCCAAGCCTATCACGTGATCATGAATGGACTTGTCAGCTCACTTATCATGTTCCCCTATAATGGACTTGTCGGTTATGTCCGATTGGGAATACTCCTTCATTTTCACCATAAAATCCCTTATATTGTCTGTTTTTGGCATTGATGGCTTAGCATTTTTAGCAATCTTCATCTGCATCAAGTTCAAGCTTAGCTTGTTTGACCACTCTCAAACCTTGTGAAAGACCTATTCAACAATGGTCTTAGTAATGATTATGAGCTTTTCATCCAAAATTACTGCTAAATCCAAATCCAAAACTAGTTTAAACAAGATTTGTTTGAACCAATTTGTATAGTTTAGCCTGTTAAAGTTGACCTATGTATTACCCAAAGCAAAAATATTAGTAAAAGTTGCAATCATTAACAGGCTCTTACATTAATGCTTTCCGTAATTTTAATATATTCAAACAAATATATATTCAAACAAATAATAAATTTTCATTATGTATTGAAGTTCACGTTTGAGTGATAATTAAATGCATATAAACAAGCTTTAACAAACAATTAGTCATACTTAGGTCAACATGTTTGTTATTTTCGGATATACAATCACATTTACTAAGTATATCAATAAATCTCCCTTAATGTCATTAGTTATAATGGTCCACCTTTGTGTGATATATTTAGCATTATAATTAATGATTTCAATTGTTCCAGTACAACCATTCATGTCATTTGATAACATCACATAACTATGAACAATTGAAATGCACAATTAAATGTTAAAAAAAAATTTTGAGCTGTGCCACTTCGATAACTAACAAGTTTTCCAAACAATAAATATTTAATCAAATACGTCTTAAATACATGATTTCTTAAAAAATAGTGCTTATAGTAGATTTTAGAACGTGAGACTAACAGTTAAAAATATATTGACAAATTGAGATATATATATAATTTATTTATGATAATAAGCCAATTTTTGAATCCTGTGAAAGAGTTTTCAAAACAATAAAAAGAAGCATCACTTACTTTAACACAAATGATCTTCTGGTCACGGTTTAATTTCTTAGACTCCTTTTATTAAACAGTAACTAATAATTTTTCAATAGTTTGTTTTACATAGTTAACTTGTTTTGAAACAATAAAAGGAAGACTAATGACCATAGCACAGTGACAAACTTTCTTAAATAATATAAATGATACACTTTAACATAAATACTTTCTTTTCTAGATAAATAACCCACGAAGAATTTGTAAATGCAAATTTTTCCTATTCTCTCAAATGGTTCAACATGATTGTCTTTTGTGTACTTGATTTTTTTTAATTTAACCCTCTTGCTTCCCTTGATTTACTAGGAAGACAAGGACACAATCTTAATCGTAATACCATTACTTAGATGAATATGTTAATCGTGACGAGCATCATTAAGAATAGTAAATAAAAAAACCTTAAGCTCTGATTTCATATAAATATTAAAGTTAATAGGAACGTTCCTTAGATCCATGTTTATCTGTATATCTTTAAGTGTAACAAATTAGAGTTCTTTCCTTTTTGGTTATTTTATATGCTATATTTTGTAACCACGGTAAATTTAGAAAGAGACAGGAGAAGGATTTATAAAGATTCATGACTCTAATATCTTTTAAATTCAATAAATATCATATTGATTATTTCAATAGAACCAACCCAACAAGTTTTATGGGTCAATATAGATTATTAAAAATAAGAATGTCATAATATAATGTTCCTTGCAAGCAAGGCAAAACAAATTATACGTGGGATTCGTAGGATAGAAGTAACAGTGCAGATAAGTCGACTTTCACCATGCAGCCTAGCAGAAAATGAGGGGACCTGTATATATAAATGAAAATATAATCAATCTGCTAGATCATTTCCAGTGCTTCACGTTGAATTAGGTGTCTTAGAAAATGGACATAAAAATAAGGAGAATTAGGCAGATGATTGAGATCCATCAATAGCTCGTCACATTAGGCATACACTAACAATGTCTTCTATTGCATTGATATTTGTAGGACAACACGAAATTTGCAGATCAGGGTGGAAGAAGAAAAGAATAAAGAAATTTGTTTAACATGAAGACCATCATAAACTTTTTGAAGCTTTGATACAACAATGGAATTTCGTACAGACAACGGAAGGGGCGTACAATACTCATGCATCTCCATATAGTGATATGTATATATTGTTGGTATGAGTTTAACATGCTCATTTGTAGATTCCCATGCCCACACCAGTGTCTCCACTATATGGCTGGAAGCTACCTCTGGCTTTGGAATAGCATACATAATAGAACTGGGAAACAATGGATGTAAAGAAAGTAAAAGCTGCTCCTGCAGCAAAAACTCCCTTTCTCACTGTCTGGCAATGGGGAGGATTTTGGACCCCAAAAAACGTTGTGTACTTGGTGTGGTAGGCATTCCTCACTGAACCGGCCAACAAGCAAACCTCAGCGATAAAGAAAACAACCCTGTTAGAGGACAAGAGAAAAAAAATGTTTCATTACATTTTATCTTAAACATGGTACATAGCCTATCTGTAACCTCTTAATGGTTCACATACCAGGATATTATAAAGAGAATAACTGCCCAAGCTCTTGACCCTCCGGGACTTAAAGGCTTGCCACAGCAGAAGCATCTACTTGCTGTCATTATAAGGATTTGGCCGGCCATGAGGAAGAAGAATGCACCGACACCATAGCCAGTTGCAATGTCCGAATCGTAGACACAAAAGTTATAATTCTTATCAGTATCCTGTTTGACTGTGGCCTGCAAAACAAGATTTGGTTGATTTGTTGCGACAGAAATCTAGGTAAGCAAGCTAAACTGGCAGTACTTGATTAACAAGGCGGCTCTGCACTAAAACTGTTACTGATTTGCTATCTTGGCAGGTATTCACAAGTCACAACTCTTCTATACCAACTGAACCAGACATTTTCCAGCACAAATGACAAAATCTTGGATGAAAAATGACAAACTTACCACACAGAAATCTACGTTGTCTCATCCATATTTAAAATACTGGCGCATAAACTTCTATGAAGTACGATCTTTGGTTTTCTTATGTTTTCAAATGAATAGAAGAAAGAGAGAGAGAGAGAGAGAGAGAGAGAAGAGAAAGAAAAGAAAAATCCGAATCCTTTTCAGCTTTTACGTAGTTGGTGAAAAAGTATGAAGGCAAGGCACCAAGTCACCGACTATTGGCAGAATAGGAAACGAACTTCTTGTTAGGCCATAAACAGTATATATGCTAACAAACTATTAAGCAATCCAGAATCAGTTGGTCTCTGGAAATAACTCAAAAGATCTGTCAAAGAAGCAACTTTTTACTGATCAATATCATAGCCACTCACATCTTGTTCATGGATTCAGTTCATTTCTTATTTTATAGAGCAAGTTCTGAGATGAGGAGAGATCTGGTGTTTTTATTCCTAAAAGCACCATTTACATAAAGTCTTTTTAAATAACACCAATCGCCAAATCTACTGTTTTCTTCACATAGGCCAAACCTAAATAAACATCCAGATCTGAAAATGCTGAACACAATTTAAAAAATAAAGTTATTCACTGTTTGCTTCGTAAATACTAAATCTGAGAGACAGAATATAAAAGTAGCTCCTGAATTTTCTGATTATGGAATGTCAAACCTCATTTCATGTGCAAACTTCCCTTTACTAAAATCAGATAATTTATTAATCTACAAGATTTGCCCAAAATTACGTTTCGATGAGGTGAAACAATGTATTAAATGAAACCCAGATAGCATATAATGGATTACAAGCTAAAATGGTCTGCAAGAGATTGTCGGTAGCTACTTCATGCAGATAATATAAAAAGGAAGGAGGAGAAAGAAGCACTGTGCCCAAAATTACGTTTCGATGAGGTGAAACAATGTATTAAATGAAACCCAGATAGCATATAATGGATTACAAGCTA
>JAOQMR010000005.1:6417483-6439116 GCA_027563865.1 Erythroxylum pelleterianum
AAATGGTCTGCAAGAGATTGTCGGTAGCTACTTGATGCAGATAACATAAAAAGGAAGAAGGAGAAGAAAGGACCACTCACAGTGCTTCTTCTCTGCTCAGCTGCAATAGCCAAACCAAAGGCAACTAGATCAAGGATGAAGACTATAATCAACAGCAGCTTCGAAGCCATGACCTTTGAGCTTGACAACCCACAAAAATCTTGTCTTTTCTCTCTCTAAAACTCTACTCTCTATATCTGTCAGGTCTCTCTGTTCCTGCTCAATATTATAATAATATCAAGTTTTTGTATTTGAGCCAAGTGAACCGGAGAAAGTGTTTAAAAAAGATGGTGTCAAAAAAAAAATGGTGCGTAAATAAAGAGGAAGAATTTACAGAAAGAAAACCAATTTAGAGACTGATAATTAAGAAATGAATCTCCTTTAAAGAAATTGCAAACCAATCGCATTTGAAAGAGTAGCCTATACGTGTATATCCACTTAAATGATTGACGAACGAGGAGCTGCCAGGGTTTGTAGTAGCGTAGTGCTGTTAATGCCAAAAGCATCGAGTAGAGAGTAGGCAAGTTAGATCCGTGACCACTTTTTTTTATTTGAAATTGGAAAGTGAGAACCAGCAACATACCAACTACCGACATAAAAATGAAAAGAACTGGCTGTGGAAACATGTTTTTAACTGTAATCTCTCCTTTGATCACTGTTGTGGTAAGTTAATGTACATATACTTTTCTGGTAACACAGGAAAAGCTTGTGCCTTGTGGTCGTTGTCCGAGATTGTGGGTGAAGGAAAATGGAATAGAGAATCAGAATAGACATTGGTTCCTTGCATATGTTCCAACATGTTAGTAAGTCGATCGTGCCTTGGAAGATTGTGTATTTGGTGATGCGTGAAAAAGTGGATCTCAAAGGCAGGAAGTGGGGGACCATTGCTTCCAGTGAAAGTTGTCATCTCACTATCGTTGGCCAACAACCGGAGTATGCAGAGCCAGAAGCAGTTGTGGGAAACTGTTGACCGTGAATTAGCAGTAGGCATGGTCTTTGCATTTGTTAAAATGTTGAATTCTGTTTGACCTAATTCTAAATAAGATGTATGTTGGATCGCATATGGCCTGAATATTCAAAATATTCTGCGGAAAAGCAGTAGCGAAGCTTCAATTTTTTTTTAATTAAAGAAGAATAGAAGATATGCAAATGCCATGGTGGATTGGATACATTGCCCCCCCTGGATTGGATACATTGCCCCCCTGGAATAATTTTCTAGCTTCGCCACTGAAGGTAGGTGTGAGTATACCAAAAATTTTGTCTTCTTTATAAGTCCCATTTAGGAGCTAGGTGCACAACAAGGAAGCTAATGGATCTAAAGTGACAATAAAGAAGATGCTGGAGCTAAAGTGCATAAAGATGAAGCTGCTAAAGTTGAAGCGATAGAAACAACTAAATTTTAAGCAACTTCAGCTATTGGAACTAAGGAATATATTGGTACTAAATTTAAAGCAATTTCACTTGTTATTTCTTAGCATGACGGGGAAATGAAAATGAAGGGAATAATGAAGTTATTAGGCATAATGTGCATGGTAGAAAGGATGAGGAAGATAGTTCATATCTTACACTAATAAGGATAATAAGGCATCAACATATTTCAATGGCAGTAGTCTAGAAGAATTCGAAGACTTTTTTAATAAATTGGTGTCTTTATATGTACTGAGTGATGTTAATAGGTTTATGTCTTTCTATTTAGTTACTGATGATAATACGTTTATATATGTTGGATCTAAAGTCACAACAAATACAAATATTAGAGAAGCTCCTTAGTCAATCATAAAAGAGGGAGATCTTGATATTAAATCTAAGTGCGGAAATTTTGGTCAATTAGGAAACCAAGGGTCTTTATAAGGAGAAGCTCCTTAGTCAATCATAAAAGAAGGCTTACATTTTCTTAATTCAATCTAAAAATTAAATTTCAAAGGCTAATCACAATCAGGGTACATATTTAATTTATCTTTGTGCACACTTTTAGGAATGCTCTTTGATAGAATGCAATAGAGGCTAGCTTTGATTGTTTTTGAAAATAATAAAGAAAGATTGACAATAATTTGTATGAAAAGTTGTAGGTTACGAATACATGCATTTTCAACACGATCTAAAAATGTTATGATTATTAATGGTTTTGATGATGATCATATAATATTTCAAAGGTAACGATATAATTTTTAAAAGAAAATAAAATCATAAGGTAAATGTCTCTTTTTTTGCAGGAACTTTCTTTGTGAGCTTACCTTATTTATTTTACAAAATCCAGAAGGATCCTGCTCGTCATATATTTCATCAATCAGCTCCAGATTTCCCTTAACGGTTGATTATTGCAAGGTTATAGCATAGATAATATTGAAGATTCAAAGTCAACTCAAAATAGAAATGAAGCAACGACTAGTTAAAAAAATGCCTATTTAAAGAAGAGCCACTACATTTTGCAAAAAAAAGGGGGGGAGGGGGGCGGGGGCGCAAAAGCCAAAATCTTTGAAATACTTCAAAAGCATCAATATTCCCAAAAGTTATATCTTGATCAAAATCTCTTGTGCCTTAAAAAGTGACAATTCTTTTTGTGAAAGATCATTGAAGCAAATATGGAGCAAATCACTTCTTTATTTATTGAGAGCTTGTAGAGGCTAGCAAAATACTACCAGTGTGAAAGGTTGGAGAATTTTGAAAAATATGTACTCGTGAGCTTGTAGAGGCTCGATAAATACTACTAATATGGAAGGTTGGAGAACCTTAAAACATATGTACTTATGAGATTGAAAAGGCTCGTCAAATTACTAATTGGATTTTCATAGTGAAACACTCAAGTTGGATGTTTGGGGATTGGACAAAAACTTAAGTTGTAAGTCGAACTAGTATAAATCGACTACATCTTCTCTCTCTTTTCTTAACTTTTATATTTCAGCATCATATTGTGTGTGTATTTATTTCAGTAAGAGGCTCCTTTACTGTTATAGTAGGGTCTTTTTGTTTTCAACTTGTTAAAGGTTCCTTTCATTATAATAAACACCTTTTGTTTTAAATTGTCTTAATTGGATTTATCATTTAACAAACACCTGCTGTTTAATGGCCTTTAATCACTTAACAAGCTCTTATTACTTAAACAAAGTCCTATCACAAAATAGTAGGGATGTCAAAAATTGACCGGCCTGGCCCGTGGTAAACGGATTTGACCTGGTCAAACCGAGCCACTGGCCGACTGGTTTGGTCCGAGCCATAGGCCATAGGCCACGGGCCAAGGTGTTCGGCCCGAGTCGTGGTCCGAGCCAAGCAACCTAGTCTGTGGCCCGTGGCTTGCCCAAAGTAACCAAACAAAATGACATTGTTTTGTTTGTAGCAAAACGACGTTACTTTGTGTATATTTAAAATAACTTCCACGGGCAAAACGACATCATTTTGTTTTGAAAGTAAAACGACATCTTTGAAGTTATAAAACATAACTTGAAACATAAGACAAAACGACGTCGTTTTATTGAAAGCAAAAACGACGTCGTTTTATTGAAAGCAAAAACGACGTCATTTTTCTTCTCATTAAACGAAACAACACAGCAGCCAGTAATTCCTCCCTTCCCTGACCTCTCACCCAGCTACTACTTCTGTCACTCTCACTCACACAACACACGTCGCACTCCTCTGGTTTTTCACTCCTTTGTTCATCATCCATTCTTCTCCTTCATGTCACGTTTCTTCGTTTCATTTGTCCTTTATCATCAGCCGTGTGAATTGTGAAGTCATCAATGCTCAAAATAACCAACGGTGAATGGTCCAACGTACTTAATAAGGTAATTTCTCATTCTCTCTTCTCAATTTTGGTTTTTATTAATATTTGATTGTTTTGATAATAGATTTGTCTAATTTGAGAACTTTATATGTTAATATTGGGAATATGGGATAATGCAAGTATAGTGTTTGATGAAATATTGCGCTCTTAATTGTTAGTCATTTTAATTCTTTATTAGATCACATGGTAGTAGGCATTGGATGTGATGATAGTGAGAGAGCGAAAGAAGATTGCATATTGGTTATTGATGTGTTATTGAAATGAGTTGTGATCTGATCTGTGAACATATTCATATGTATGAAAGAAGACTTCAAGTGGTGTTGTAAGGAGAATATATGGGTTAATTAAAAGATGTGCACTAGCTCATTTAAAAGCTTTTTGTTCATATTTTTTTCACTTTCTACTTATTGAATCTTTTTTGAAAAAATCTCTTACAGTAATTCTAAACATGTGAATGACTATAAGAGACATGTCACCACTGGTTGGAACTAGTAACTTGAAAATTCAGGAAAACTAGGAGGAATTTTAGGTGGGGTATGTGGGCAAAGCAAATAAAAGTTGTGCATGAATTTTAGGCATGAGTTTTTGTTTGTTTCAAACAGGCAGCATAGCTTTGTCACTCACACATCTTCATGTGACATTAGTTTGAGAAAGTGTGGGTTTGCCTTAAGTTTTAGCAGTCCTAATCCATTACTCAGAGAAGCTTGTCTGATGTTTGTAAATGATCAACCTAACTTACTTAGACATTCTAGCATATTCAAAGTTAACAAAGTCCTGAATTTTGGTACTTATTATGACTCAGGACGATATTTAGCATGATGATTAATTCATACATTTTTATATTTGTTAAATTGTCTTGAAGAACGAATGGGAATTGGGAAATGAATATTGGATTCCATATATGTGAACAGGATATATGGATTCCATATATTGATTGTGTTTCTAACGGGTAGGAACTTTGACTCTGGAGAAATAACTAAGTTGATTCTTTGATTTTCTTAAACATTTTGTTTTATATGGAATATTTTAACTAGAATGTAGGCAAAGTATTTTGATTAAGAATATGTCATTTCCTAATACATTATTATTTCTAACCTTAAGTATATATATGTTTTTTTTCAGATGGATGAGCATATTCGTTCAGTTGAGAGTTCTAATCCAATACCAAAGGTAGAAGTGGAAACTTCTATTCCGACACCAAGTGATGATAGAAGTGCAATTAGAACTCAAGTAACTCAATATAAAAGTGAAGATTGGAATCACTTTAAGAAGACTATATCGTCCGATATAATTGAAAAAGCAGAGTGCAATTATTGTCAAAAGTTGTATTCAAGTGGTTCGAAAGGTGGAACGTCTCATTTAAAGAAACATATGGAATCATGTGCTAGAAGGAAGATAATTTTAGGAGGGCAAACATTTTTTATCCCTGACCTTATGGAAGGAAAGAATGAAACGACTGTAACAAATTTTGACAACCATAATCAAGGATTTTGACGGCTAATATGATTATTGAAGATGACAATAATTGTCGATGGTTGAAAGCAAAAGATTCAGGATATTTCTTAATGCACTCCAATCGACTTCCAATGTTCCAAGTCGGAGTACATTGAGGAATGATCAAAATGTACGAGGACAAGAAGAGAGAAACATTAAGGGCGTTGTCGAGTATTCAAGGACAAATTGCCAAAATAATGGATATATGGACAGCCGATAACCAAAAAAGGGTTACACGGCGGTGACGACACATTATATTGATAATGATTGGAAGTTATGCAATAAACTTTTGAGGTAATTTATATTCTTTAATATTGTCATCATTTACTTTTTCATTATTTTATGAATTTATGATTTATGTTGGTATGCTTTTTCATGATAGGTTCATTTACGTGCCAACACTGCATACAAGAGAAAAATTGGCATATATGTTGAAAGATTGTTTGATGAATTTGAACATCGACAACAAAGTATCCTCCATGACAACGATAATTGTAGTACAAATGATGCTACGATAGAGAAGTTGAAGGGTAAGATGCAAGTTGGGAAGTTATTAGCTGGAGGTAAGTTATTTCATATGCGTTGTTTTGCGCATGTTTTTAACTTGATTGTGAAGGATGGGTTGGAGACGATAAATAAAGCAATAGAGTGTATTTGGAATATTGTTTTATATTGGAGTGCAACTTCTAAAAGAGTTGAAAATTTTGAAGATGGTGCACAAATTTTATGCATTCCAAATTCAAAGAAGTTAGTTTTTGATTGTCCTACCAGATGGAACTCAACCTTTAAGATATTGGAGTCAGCAATCTCATATGCTCAGCTATTTATTAGACTAGCCGGAAGGGATTCTTCATATATCTACGTACCATCAGAAGATCAATGGGACTTGGCTAGAGAACTTTGTATGAAGTTGAAATTATTCAATAATTGGACTGAATTGTTCTCAGGAACAAAATATCCAACTTCGCACTATATCTTTAGCACTATGTCCAACATAAAGCATGTTTTATCATTGTGAATGTTTGACTCCATTGCAGTTATTCGGACCACGGCAGAGCAAATGGCGGAGAAGCTTAATTCTTATTGGTCTAAGGTTGGAGATATTGTTGCAGTATTATATATGTTGGACCCGAGATATAAGATGGACGGGGTTAAATATATTTATAATGCATTGTATAGTGGCGAAACTCAAGTGCATCTACATACCATGAAATAATTATGATATCAATTGTTTAATGATTATGAAGTCAGAATGCAACAAGCTCATAATCGGGATCTTAGTAGTGCTACAGGCAGTTCAACTCCGACTTCAGTTTTAAGTTCGACCTTTTCTTTTGACCCATCATTGACATATTCTCTTTCAAATTTTTGGAAAGAGAAAAGGGCTAGGATTTCTTACAATACGATGGAGTTAGATAAATATTTTTTCGCAGTTTGTGTTCCTGAAACTGAAGGTGAGTCGTTCGATATATTGTCATGGTGAAAGATGTCTTGATATAATTATCTGATCTTGCAAGTCATTGCACGAGACTTGTTAGCTACTCCATCATCCACCATTGCTTCAAAGTTTGCATTTAATACTAGTAGTCGGGTCATTACTCCTCATCGCGGTCGACATCATTGTTGCACTATGGAAGCCCTTATGTGTGCTCAAAGTTGGTTAAATAATGAAGATACTGATGGTAAATTCTTTTCTTTTTAATATATTTATTTTATCTATCTTTATATTATCTTACATAATTTTGTGTTTTTTATTTTCTTACAGCCACAAGTATTAATGCGGAGGGGACTAGTGAAATTAATCGACCAATTGAAGGTTATTTTAATCAAATATATGAAGATCAAGGTATTTTTAATTTTCTTTTTATTTAATATTACATTACTAAATATTCTTTTTATGTTAATATTATATTACTAATATATAATGTTTGTATATACAAATGATTTGATCCAAACTATTGACGATCCTACCAACAAGTACAATTAGTCAATTAGATGATCTCTCAATCTCCACTTTCTAGTCTAGCTAGCATGATATTATCTTAATTTTGTAAATTATATCATTTCTTGTAAAATAATTTAGATAATCATTTGTGTACAACAAAATTTTCTATAGTTAATGAATTTGGTTTTATCAATTCTCACTTATAATAATTAATAAATTATTTAAGTACAATTAAAATTTGTAATTAATTGAATTGAAGTTCTTAACTATAACTATTAACTTAATGAATTTTCCTACAAATTTCCAATAAATTGAATTAAAATTCCTAATTAATCATACCAATAAGTACGTCTCAAGATTTTAATTTTAAAATGTATTCCTCATTATTGATATGCAAAGTATGTAGCACCCTTCAATCTAAACATGACGTAATGACTTTTAACACAAATTATATTAATATTTAGCTCATTATACCTAAAATATCACTTAAAACATTAAGACAATAGTGATGTTACACTTTCATTTAATGACTTATAGTTTTATTCAAACGAAATATTAAGTGGTTTAAATAAAAAGATATAAATATTTTATAATTTAATATTCGATAAATTAATAACTTTATTATATCATAATTATATGTTGCTATAATTTAAAGTTGTGACATTTAAAAAGAAAAAAGGTGAAAATTTCTTAAATTTTATGAAATATGGTATGCTTATAATACTCTAATGATAAGAAGGATTTAAAATAAAACTTATATCACAGTTTCAAGTAAGAAATTACTCTTAACAAACTTTTAATTAGAGTGACTTATGAATGAATATTCTAATATTAGAATTTAGAAAGGAGAAAAATTGTGAATATAAATTTAGATTAATTAGAATATAATGATTTTAAAAAAAAGTAAAAGAACTATTTTCAAAACTAATAAAAAAATAATTTATAAAAACATATCAAAAGCATTTATATAATGTATTCTAGTTTTAATAAAATAATAGCTATTTTCAATATAATATACTATACGTATTTGTTTTATAACTCAATTACTTATATATTCTTTTGGAACTGACACATTAGGATTAATAAAGTGATTAATTCATTTTAAGATTAATATAAATACATATATGCATAATGTATATATTGTGTAAATATGAAAAATAAAATAAAAAAGTTTAAATGTGTTAAGAGTAATCGTGATATTAATTAATTTCTTTTAATATGTGTAATAAAAATATAATGATTATTTAATAATAGATATAATATGAAAAGGCAATAATATTTATACAAGTAAAAATTAACAATAACTAAAAGTACAACAACTGCATTAATTAAGAGTTTTGTACATAATTTATAAAAACATTAAAAGTTTGAAAATATTATATTATAAACTTAATAAATGTATTTTTAAAATAATATTAAAAAGAAATATAATAATTTTTAAACACGTAAAAATAATATTTAAAATAAATTCATTGTACTTAGATAATAACTTTTTTACATTTACATTATAATTAATTGTTATTATAAAATTACAAAATTAAAATTAAATTCACTTGTTTGTAGCGAATAATTATGACAACATTATCATAGCTACATGTTTTTAATAAATATATATTGGTTCATATTTCATATCATTTATTTTATATAAATATTTTTGTATAATTTATAGGTAATTTCATCTTACACTTTACTATAAATGGTTATGCTATAATTTATAATTTATAATTTATTAATTTTAAAAAATACAGCTACAACTACAACTTTTTCAAATTCTCTTAAAAAATATATAAAAAATTTAAAAAATATATGAAATATTAGCGTAGACTGAGGCCCGCCCGCTCACCTGGGCCGGTTGACTTCTGCCCGCCGACAGGCCAAGGGCCGTTCTTAGCCCATCCAAACTAGGCCACAAGCCAGGTAATTTCGACCCACTCGAAAAAAATTTTGGTCTGGCCGGATCATTGACAGCTCAGGCCCAACCTGATCCGTTGATATTCCTACATAACAGACTCCTCTTGTTTTATAGGCTCCTATTGTTGTTTTAAACGTCGACAGGCCCCTATCGTTTTATTTGAATTAAAAGTAACTCTTGCGTGTGTTTGCTTTATGAAAATATGCTTTCCAAATGAAATCTTACCATTAAAACACAAATATGGAAGAAAATTCAAAAACACTAAATCCAAGGTAAAGTGGATTGCTAAAATGTACTTGTCATTTTGCGGAGATACTCCTATATGGGATTTAAATGGCTTGAATGGAGCATCACTTAGAGACTTCAACATTGAAATTTTAGATAAGAAGGTTTACAAGGCATTATTAAGCTATAATAGAGGCAGCTCGTTTATTCTAAAATATCATGATGAAGTGTTTGACAACTTGTACGTAAGTTTAATTACATGCAAACAATCTAATGTGTTTGTAAACTAATCCTATGTGTGGATGATTATTATCTAAAAGAAAGTATAAAGACAACTCTTATAAGCCATTGGAATCGATGCTAATAATAATATGTACCAAATTGTATAGTATGTGGTTAGAATAGAATGTAAAGAGATATGAAGGTATTTTATAGGTGATTGTAGCAAGACATTGGCTACTACAAAGACAATAACTTGTTATTCATTTTAGATAAACAAAAGATCACATTCTCTTAACTTTTTAGAAATGGAACGAGTTTGGAGTTTGTATTTGACTATAAGATAAAAGAGTGTTGAACACATATAGTGTGTTAGGCACATACATGTCGGCCTACATAGAAAGTTAAAGACATTAAAGACTGTGAAGGGTTGGAATGTAGCAAAGAACACACATCCTCTTAGTATGGAAAGCTAAATATGTTTTAAGTTTGTTGTATTTATATACAACATTGCATCAGGAATTTTCTCACATTAGATCCAGTTGTTTCCAAACTTAATTCATCGTCCCTTCCTGTAACCCCTTGAATGTTTCTTGTTCTGAAGCATTTCGTGAGGATAGAATGCTCCAAGCAAGCTTCTCTCGGTTTAACAAATAAATCAAGATAGAAATGGTATGTTGTATGGTCGACTTGTTACACTTTGACAAGTTTCATTTTAATATTAAATAACTAAATCCCGAACAACTAATCAACTGAATCACCTATGTTACATCAAAGCAAACGCTGCCTCAAGCAAACAAAGAGAAAGTCTGTTAAAACCAGCTGCTGACAAGTACAAAAACTAATCTGTATCGATTCCTGAAGAAGGGCCATCTTTATTCTCTTTCGTTTGGCACAGCCAAGTATAAATGTGATCAATGAGGAAATTCTTCACTCAAATAGGAATTCCTCAATGTCTATAGTGGCATAAGTCTTCTGTATTTGAAGAACCACAAAAATGCACAAAATATGATTACTCCACTAATCCCTGTTATTATGAGTACCCACTTGAATGCACTTGGATCATCAAACAATGAAATTGGAAAGTTCATGCCAAATATACCAGCTACCACCCCAAAGATGGCAACAACAAATGTTGCCGTGGTGAGGATAAGCTCAAATTGGATCAGTTGATTCCGGACATTATCCTGCAATGAGAGCAATTCAATTTTAGAATTCAACTCCTTTGAAATCTAACAACTGGTGCAGAAAGAAGATTAATTGTTACTATTCGATTCTTTCAGTTATATGAAACAGTAAAAGCAAAGTGATTTCTAGTTCAATCTCGAAAGTCAGCCTAACCTAGAACAAAATTTAACTGAGGTATAGCTAAAACTTATAGCAAGTATAATTTAAGAACAATAACGTTCAAGAGACAAGAATGGCAGAGAGCATGTGGGATTCATACCAGCTGAATATTGATGAAATCCTCTGTGTCATCTATATACTCCTTCAACTGAAACATTGAGACGTTATACAGTTTCTCCACAATAAATGAAAAAAGAAAGTAAAGTTAAGAGGTAGTTATCAGTACCGATGTCAACTTGTTGAGAGTGCTATCAATGACAACAAAGTATGCTTCCAGTAACATCTCCAGTTCTTCTATGCTCTCTGTAGTACTTTCCGAACTTCTCATGCTCTCATGTCGGCTCCTAGCAATGCTCAAACTCTTCTCGAGTTTTCTTGACTCAACGGGTGACGAAACAGGTGAAACTGGAGCAGAAACAGATATTCCTCCATCATTCGACTTCAATCCTATTGATGACTGATCACCATAAAACAATGATTCCATCCGCCTTTTCTTCTCAGTAAGATACATTTTAGCCATATCTCCATCATCATCCATGAGCTGCTCGATCTCATCCCTAACCTACGTACATACACAAGTCAAATGCTATGTGAATATGGGAACTACATGTTAGGTAAAATTTGCCCAAAGATCAGAGATTCTTGCAGTGAATTAAGAGTAAATTCAGATGAGAACTAAAGCAATACCTTCTGAACTCTTCGAGTCAGTGCAACAAGTCTGCTTTTCAATCGGCGCACACGTTCCAAGTTCAGTGTACTGACCTTTGATGTTAGCTCATCTAGCAGTGGGTATGCTTCAATTTCCAATTCTGCTGCCTTTGGAAGGTTAAATAGAAGAATTAGTAAATCGGTAAAATTGTCTACTTAATCCGACTAAGTGGTATGCTTTTAAGACAAATAAAAGTTGACACACATAATACAATACCTTCATCTGGAAACAAGCATTGGCAGTCAAGGTTGTACAGGGACAGAAATTTAAAACAATTTTGCTCTACACACTCCAATCAGTAGAAAAGGTAAAGTTTTAATACTGCTACTCATTTTCTCATGTTCATTGGAGTTTATCAGATTATTTTGTGGTCGAAAGAAAAAAGAAAAACATTTCTACCACCAGGAAGCATATCATTAACTGTTTATGTCAATCTAAAGCCACACAAGAGTCCCTCTCAATGTTTGTGAAGCATGTACTCACATTTATTAGAAAGCCCAAGATTTTCACATATAGACAATGTAACTTGCACATGTACAAGACAATTATGAAAGAGTTCCATCCATCAGAACATGGCTTGTGCAATTTGCAGGGAACTGTGTACTGCAATTTTAGGGTGAGTTTGCTTTCATATCGTAAGCTCTAGTCAATTGAGAATTAAAATTTATGGATATAAGTTAAAGATGATCAAATAGATTTTTAAGCCACAAAATTAAGTTCGAGAAAAATGTGATTTTTTTTTTGGAAAAAACGTGAGATTGCATGGGTGTCACTTTAGTTTTACCATATCCAATATTGAATGAAACCAAAAGAAACCAAAGGGGCCAGAAATTCAATCAAGGACATGAAGACGATGAAGATGAAGCCAGAAAAGTAATTATTATTTGCTAAATATCAACAATGTTGTATGTGATAAGGGTTGACCAACTCAAAATATGGTTGAATGGTCCACAGAAGAGGGAAAGCAAAAATAAAAGGAATATAATGAGAAACATCTCACACAAAACAATAGGTGTAGATGATTTCTCATCAATGGCATTCTATCCTTACCAAATATAACAAGGCACATTCAGAATTATGTCTATCAGAGATCCATCGTTCTCTTTTACAAACCTGAGAATCAAGGAAAGTACAAGCTGCTTCCAAGGCAACCTCAAGAGCTCTAAACTCAAAGGGCAAGTAATCTGGGGATGCATTCTCAAAGTTTCTACTTCTCCTATTGAAATGAGATCCTTCTGACTGCCAAAAGTCACTTACACCAGGTGCTGTCAATCTTCTCTGTAGCTCCACAACATACTGCAAGACATAGCTGTCAAGGGAATTGAGGAGTAGAACTTCGTCAGCTGTAATAATACATCGAATTTGCTCCAAGTTTACTACTATAGCCTTCTCTCTACCAAGAATAGTTGAAGGGTAAACAAACAAAGGATCAAGCAAGCGTAGATCACGAGCAGGTAGATCACATTGACGCATCACAGTGAACTTGTCAACCTCAACAATCTGAGAGTTCCCAGATGCATCAACACGAATCCAAGACCGAAGACCCTGACCACGCTTTTTTAAACCCAATACATCCACACCTTGAAAAGGTTGGCGTCCAGAGGCAGTTGGTCGATAAGATGCGTCTCTAACGTTTATTGCCGAAGCAGCTTTTGATGGCAGATAACATGCATCTCTACCGTTCATTTCTGAAGCAGGTTTTGGTGGCAGCAGGCGCTCATTGAGGTCCATCATTAATAACAATCACTACAGGCAACTACACATTAAGAAACTAAAATTATAAACATCAATATTAGCTGTGCCCTGTTTATTCTTATTTGGATTGGGCCAAAAAAGAAAATCAATTAGACATGTCATAATTTATTGAAATAATTACAAATTTAGGTTATATAAAGGACTTATTCTTTCTTTTGTTTACACAGTAAAAGCACTTATTTTGGAAATTTGAGACAACATTACAAAGGAGAAAATGTCAGACCCCAAATCTATGTCCATGAATCGCTCAGCAGTACTCACAGACCCTCCATCAACAGTGGATGCTAAACCATTACACTCTCAACTGGAGATCCATTACCTTATTTCCCCTCCCTCAGATGGTCATCCACTACTAATATTAACCTCCTCCTCCTCCTCTCCCCCTTCCCCCAACAAATTAAATAGAGTGGATGGAGAAAACACGTTTCTGGCTATGCTTACGCTATGAGTTTGATGAGATTTTAAAACCACCAAAACAAAGCAACGCGAAGACTATAGCAGAGCGAATCAAAACAACCGTAGCAGAGTTCAAAAGACAAACGAAAATATACCCTACACCCAGTCATTGATGCAAGCTGCAGAACTCAAGGTACCCACAGAAAGAAACAACCATATTCCATCCAAAAACATACCCGTATTAAGAAACAGGAAAAGGGTATACCTCAAATGGAGCAATCGGAGCACCCCCACCAAATAAAAGCGGTGAAGGCAGAGAGAAGCTGGAAAACATTCAATCTTTACACCCTTAAAAGAGCTACAGAACATCGCTAATTTAAAGACAACTCAGAAACTGCATTTTACGGAGTGCATTCTCCGACTCCGTAAAAGAAGTCTCCCAGGTGATATGAACACAGAAGCCGTAGACGCGATGATTGGGAAATTTTCTTTTCTACAACGTAATAAATCAATCACTTAATTTACTAGAAATTGGTGGAGGAGATGAAAGAACACATATTGGACAAGTACATGTGAGAGTTGCTTTGAAGATTTATGGTTTTGCGAGTACTTCTGGTCATAGCCTTGCGAAAATGAGATTTCCCAATACGAAGAAAAAGCCACCGATTGTACGGGGCCCGAGTTGGCGGGGTCAGGACAGGAGTCAGGACACCGACTCGGCTCTCAACCAACTTTTGGCCGCATTTACGGGCTTCTTCCAGAAGTTTTAATAAAAATACGTGGATGACCCTCTTCAGACTCCTATATAAAGTTTCAGGCCTTATTTCCACAGAACAAAAGCAACTCTGTTACCTGGCTCATGCTGGCTCTTGAATCCTTGTCTTCTTCCACACATTTCAAAGCCACTTCAACAAGAATGTTCAACCCCAGTGACCAGGGGGTCTATGGTCTCTTGTCCCCAAGTGTCTGTTGTAGAAGCAGCTTGTGTCTAGCCCAAGTAACCAAGCTTTCTTCAGCCGCTTCTTGTCCATTATCTATTGAATGCACAGCCTTTCTTGGAACTTTTCCAGTCACCATTTCCGGTACAACAATCCCATAGCTATAAGCATCATGGGTAAACTGAAAGCCCACTTAAGACCCACGTAACCTCCAGTCTTGAGAAATTTAGACCATGAGTATTTTAGACAGACCAAAATCTGCAAGTCGTGGTGGGTAATTACAGTTTAATAATATGTTCTGAGGCCATCTCCAACGAAGGCAGCCCACTTAAGACCCACAGACCAAAATCTGCAAGTCGCGGTTGGTAATTAGAGTTTAATAATACGTTCTGAGGCCATCTCCAACGAAGATGCAATAAAAGAAAAACATCAAAACTTAACATTAAGGCCGTCTCTAAAGAAGGTATCAAAATACCAAATTTTTGGTGCAATGAATCGTTCCAAGAAAGACACTAAAATGATGTAATAAATAGTAATACACTAAATTTAGTGTGTTATTATTTATACACCAAAAATTGTAAAAAGACAACTTTGTCTATTTTATTTTTAACATATTTCTTTTATGTCCTTCTCACAATTTGATTTATTTATATAATTCACTGAGTAATTAAATTTAAAATATATATTACTTTACACAAAATATATCATTACAAAGATCTCATTGAGACATTTAAAATGAAACTAATATTTAATATAATATTAAATTTAGTTTAAATATTTATTTAAAATTCTTTTTATAAGTGTTATAAATTCATTAATAAAATATGTTAATAATAAAA
This sequence comes from Erythroxylum pelleterianum, assembly GCA_027563865.1. Lineage (NCBI taxonomy): Eukaryota > Viridiplantae > Streptophyta > Magnoliopsida > Malpighiales > Erythroxylaceae > Erythroxylum > Erythroxylum pelleterianum. Next base: position 6,433,080 of record JAOQMR010000005.1, read on the forward strand.
AGTAAATTTGAAATAAAAAGCACATAAATTTAAACCACAACATTGATTTAAAAAATTAAAATTCAACAAAATATTTGAAATTACAACTAGAATAAAATAAATTACAATTACAATCAGACTCGATATTGCAATCAAATTAAAAGTAAAACTAAATCATTTGAGAATATTAATTTAACATAAATAATTAATAGTTTGGAAGATCGTCCTCATTCTCTCCAAAATCAAAATATTAGCTAAAGCCACTAGATAAGCCAACTCCTCCTTGAGATTCTCCTTCTTAAGCTCTTTTTGCATAAATTTTCATTTGTTAATTTCTGAAAGCCTCACGCATCATTGGATCTTTAATGGAATCCAGATCTTTGCATAAAATTTTATTATCTTCCTGTCTTTGTCATAACTCTAATTTTTTTTCCTCATTTTAAGCTCGTAACAACTAAAGTTCATAATTTTTTTACAAGCGATTGACTTTTATAAAACATTCATTTTATTTCTTTATTCATGGACATAAAATGTTTTTTCATTTCCTCATTTTGTTCCTTTTCCATTTTTTTCTTTTTTCCTCCCAATAGGACTATCAGCTTCATCATTTCTTTCAATAAATAGATCTTCAACTTCAAAATCATTATTTAAATCAATACATAATGATGATGATCCTATTGACATATCTGATTTTTGGGATTCGGACGGTGACATTTCATTGCACTTAGATGGTTTTCGATGACTCGACACTTTCTCTTTCTAGTATTAACATATTTCTCTATATTTTTTAGGATTGGTCATACATGATCAAATTTAAAACCTTTTTGAAATTTTGGATCTTGAATGAGTAAATCTTTTACTTTCTCTAACTGTAAGACAACAATGTAACTTAAGTTAGATTTCAGGGTATAAATCAAACGTATTTCAATTCATACAAAAAAACAAAAAAATAGAGCAAAAAAATAAATAAAGCACTTATAATATCTTGTTCAGAATCACCATTTGGATTCAAGTTTTCAATTTATCGAACACATCTTCTGAATTTTCCAATAGTTGACATTATAGTTTGTCATCGAGCTTGTAAAGATCTCTAAGGTTGAACAGTGGTGATATGATTCGGCAGCATTTGATAATACTCAGTTGTGATACGAGACCAAAACTGAGCCATAGATTGATCTACCAGTGATCGGGTCTTGTGAAACATTAAGATAGACATGGCACAGGACTCGATCTTCTTTAATTGAATATGATGACCAAAATTTGTGCTTGCCAATTTTCAGATATGTTTGAAAGAATGTTATAGTTTAGGATTTCAAAGAGTGTTATATGAAACGAGGGTTTCAGTTTAGTAGAACAAATAAATTATTTATAGAGATGTTATGGAAAAGATAAGAATACCAATGAACGGTTGAGATGAATGCAATCTAATCCAACGGCTGGGAAGAGATAGAGTTAGATTTTTTGCGGAGATTCCTTATCTTGTCTTGGATATTGTGTGGATAGAATACAAATACTAATGAGCGGCTGAGATGAATACAATCGAATCCAACGGCTGGGAAGAGATAGAGTTAGATTTTTTGCAAAGATTCATTATCTTGTCTTGGATATTGTGTGGATAGGATAAGAATACTAATTAACGGTTGAGATGAATGTAATCTAATCCAACGGTTAGGAAGAGAAAGAGTTAGATTTTTTTGCAGGGATTCCTTATCTTATCTTGAATTATTTACTATATAAGGGAATGAGTCACTAGCAGATTCTTCTTTGAACCCTTCACCATAGTTGTCTACAACCATGAGTACTAATGCTAGTGCTTCTCATATATCATCCTCATCTTCCTCCTCATCATCGAAGGATGAATTGGATCTCACTTCTACAATATTAGCACAAAACAAAGCATTACTATCTACGTACACCAATAACAACCTTGCAATGGATTACTATATGAACAATATAGTGAACCAGCCAAAGCACAAAGGCTCAATCTCTAGTCATATAGTAATTTATCGTGATCGGGCTGCAACAGATCAAAGACTATGGGATGATTATTTTGTAGAAAATCTAAGATACAACGCAGTAATGTTTCGCAGGCTATTTCGAATGAGTCAGAATTTATTCATACGACTTGTTGGTGTTGTTGAAGGTCATGACAACTGCTTTATGCAACGGATAGATGGATGTGGTAAATTAGGATTGTCTAGTTTACAAAATGTAACAGTAGTATTTCGAATGTTGGCGTATGGTGTATCAATTGATTCAACTGATAAATACATTAAAATTGGATAATCAACTGCAATTGAAAGTACAAAAAGGTTTTGTCGAGCCATTGTGGAGGTCTTTGGACGGATTTATCTAAGAGCACCGGATGCTAATAACATTGCAAGACTGCTTAAAATTAATGAAGAACGTAGTTTTCTAGGGATGTTAGGGAGCTTAGATTGCATGCACTAGACATGGCAAAATTGTCCAACAGCTTGGGCAGGACAATATAGTGGACGTAGTAGATTCCTAATTATTATTATTAAAGTTATAGCTGATTATGATTTGTGGATATGGCATGCACATTTTGGTTTGCCAGAGTCAAATAATGACATTAATGTGTTAGAGGCATCTCACTTGTTCGCAAACCTTGCTAAAGGTATAACACCGTCTACTCATTATGTTATTCGAGGAAAAGTGTACGATACTGGATATTATTTAGCTAATAGTATTTATCCAAAATGGTCTACCTTGATACAAACCATTCATGATCCCTAAGGCATAAAAACGAAGTTATTCGTGAAGATGCAAGAAGCATGTAAGAAGGATGTCGAGCGTGCATTTGGATTTCTCCAGTCACGATTCGCAATTATCAAGGGACCAGCATGTTTTTGGAAAAATCCATATTACATGATATTTTGTCATCATGCGTTATAATGCACAATATGATCATTGAGGACAAATGTGAAACTCAAGTGGTCATACAAGATTGGAGCGAAACGTTAGTCCCTGAAATTAATATTAATAAAGACGATACAATTATATTTCAAGAATTCATTGCTATTATTGGAAGTTTGATGCAATTATGACATGTAATAGTTATAAGCAAACTTTTGCCAATCCCTATGTGTATTTCAAGAAGTTCACTGGGGAGCTTCATTATTTTTCTTATATATATTGATAATATGTTGATTGTGGTTCAAAAATGATGGAATAATCCGCAAACTGAAGGAGGACTTATCAAAATCTTTTGATATCAAAGATATGGGCTCTGTAAAGCAAAATTTGGGCATGGAAATAACTCGGTATAAGAAAAGTAGAAAACTATGGTTGTTTTAGGAGAGTTATGTTGCACAAGAATTAGAAAAGTTCAATATGAAACATGTTTAGACAATAAGCATGCCACTAACACCTCAATTCAAGCTGAGCAAGCATGCATGTCCTTCAACGGAAAAGGGAAAAAATGGTATGTTTTCTATCCTATACTCATCTGCAGTTGGTTCTTTGATATATATATGCAATGGTATGTATAAGACTGAATATCACACAAGCTATTGGGTTGGTGAGTAGGTACTTATTCAATCCAAGGGAAGCTAACTAGGATGTAGTGAAATATATTTTGAGATACGAGGTGTTTCCAAGTAAAGCTTGTGTTTAAAAAGAGTCTATTTTCTAAGGTGGAAATAACTAGAATTAAAATTATGGAACAACAACCTGAACCACTTGAAGATGTAGTAGAAGAAAATGGATATAATATAAACATGGATATGGCAGAAATTGCTAGTTCTCAATGCAAAGGCAATCATATATTATTATATTATTTAAATAATTTCTCTTCTATATACTAACATTAATAACTATCTTGAATATAAAATTTGTGAAGAAGAAGGAGAGAGGTCTAACTTTGCTCAAGGAGATTCATGCAAGATCCATGGAACAATGAAAACCAATTTTGTCAATGCTTAATTAAGTAATTGGTCATGATGAAAAGATGTTAACTAAATTCACACTTTTCTTGGGTACTGTGGCCTGTAAACAAAATTTTGCACTTTTAAACCATGTTAATTAGCGAAAGATTCCCAAGTAACCTATTTGGGAATATGTTAATGTAAGAAATCATTATCTTATTAATCCTTTCAATTTTGATTTATGAAATTTAAACGAATATTTATTACTTTACAGAAGAGATATAGTATACCATTAGAAGGTAAGTAATGGACTTTGAAAATTGATGGAGATGCATGGAGACATTACAAGTGTAGAGTGAAGCAAAAGCATTTCAAACAATATACGACAGATGCAGAAAGAACGGGCAATTGTCCCAACTACACAAGCAAAGAAGTCTTTGAGGAGCTCATTTATTATTAGAACCATCCTAATGTGAAGGTATGATAATTATTAGTATTTTTTACAAATTAGTACATGATATCTAAATAATATAATGCTTTAATGTGTAGCAAATTGCTAAAATAAATATTCAAAATGGGAAATAACAAACTGAAATGCACACAATTAGTCTTAAGAGCTTTGCGAGTATTTATGCTAAGTTGGTAAGTTCTTCGATGAGTTATAATATATCAAGAAACTGTTTAAATTTTCTAAATTATAATTAACAATTGTTCTGTATGACAAAATGAACGAGAGGATAAAACCCCACTCTATTATGCTGAAAAGCATCTTGCAATAAGTTATAAAATAAAGTCTGGAAAAGTGTACAAACAATCTATTGAAGCTATAAGGGAGAAAATTGTGAGTAATGTTTGTCTTGTAATAATTTTCTATATTGTTGCTACTTTTGGTGATATGCCTAAATTTATTGCTTATTTTATGTGTTTCTTATTCCATTTCATTTTTTTATATTGTTGGTTTGTTCTTCTTGTCAAAACGAGTTATTTATAGTATAACTGGAATTAAAGTAGGTTTTTGTAATTATATATGGTGCTTGCATTCATTAGTGTGACTACAAATTTTCCTTTCTAGGTTCGCATTGAAGAAGTGCAAAAGAAAAATGATAGTCAAAAGCTTGATAAAGTTGTGGTTGATATAGGAGTGATAAGGCCTTGACGTAATAAACTTTTTGGAAGAAGTGTGAAAGAATCTAGCATGAAGGAAAATAATATGACGAGAGAAGAAATGATGAGCAAATGTTCTCCTCATTTAATCTCGCATTGGGCACGCTAACACTACTAATATAGACATGCTTTGCAAATTGATTGCACCTAGTAAATCAAGAAAAAAAATCTTCTATACTTCCAAACCATACATATCAATACGAAGAATATCAAGTGACAAATTTTCTTAATTCAATATTTTTGTATATCATATTGTTTTCTTTTCTGCTGAGACTAATTGCTTATTTTCATTCTTTCTGAATTTGTTCATAAAAAGAATTGAATCGTTGCGTTGTTAATTTTTGGACTATATTATTTGTCTTAATTAAATTGAGGTGACGATAAAGTAGCTAGTATTTCATTCTTTATATATATCAACATGTTTTTGAACATAATAGTTTTACAATTCTAATCAAAAAATTTCATACCCTTATATTTACAACAATATTACTTTATTTAACGGTATAAATGTGGTTGTCTTAATAAATAATAATAATAATTCTATTCGTGGTTACGCTTTTATATATTATTTAAAGCTTTTTTTTTATTGTAATGGTACAAACATCTTTCACATCAGGCCTAGGACACTTGTAAGTATAAAGTTTCACATGAGTGATGAACAATGGTCCCCAAGCTTCCAACATAAGAAAAACATGTCAAATTCCTGCAGCTTGAAAAATAATGGTGTCCACAGTGAGAGAAGGATATTACACAATAGAAAGAGAAACATGCCAGCAGCTTGAAACGTAATGGCATCCACAACGAGAGAAGGATATTACAAAATAGGAGTACAGATCACCTGTCGAAGTTATTATTTCTAACTCTGTCCAAGACAGAGACATCGTCGTTTTTGCATGCATTTTTCACAGCACAGGTCGAGTACTCTTGAACAGATGAGATCAAATCATCAAAGTAAAAAAGGCAAGCCTTCGACCAAGCCAAGCTGGGAGAAAGAAATTAAAGCAGTT
>JAOQMR010000005.1:6452962-6475199 GCA_027563865.1 Erythroxylum pelleterianum
TCCTACTTGAGGATTTATCGGGACTCTGTCTTCCCCGTTTTGTTACTTAGTTCTGTCTAGTTAGTTTCCCTTGTAAATATATATATATATATATATATATATATATAACTTTATCTTTTAGATCATGATTAGATTTGACAAATTGCCCTTGCTTTACTTAATCAAATGACTTGACTTAAAGTTAATCAATAAGGCTCCGTTTGATAAGATATCGAGTCATGAACTTGAATTGCCTAAGGACGGCTTAATTTGAGGACCCATAATTAAAAAAAATTAAAAATTTTGAATGAAGTCAAAGGTTTAGATTGCGCTCCACATGAAGCCCGGCGGAAGCTCCTAATGCCACTCCTAATCATGATTAGTGTAGGAATAAAAAATTCGAAACTTTACAATGTATATTCCAATAGATGAAATTTAATTCAAAAGTGTCTAAAAGGATTGGTTTCGAGGACTTTTAAGTGTACTTTATCGAACAAGATGTCTTTTCCAAAGTAGTAGAATAATAAACTATCATAAGCGTTTTGAATTATCGCAAGCAACGTGTCGCTATGGCCCCTTGGCACCACAATTTTTTGTACTATGTCCATTGATGTCACTACTTTTTCCTTTATTGAAGATTTTATGCTTTAAAGATTAAGACGCACAAATTCAATAAACGACACATCGGCCGGCGAGTTGGAACTTCACAACTAGCAAAATGCCAAGGTCAAACAAATTCTTAGAAATTACAAAAGACCACTAGAATAAACCATCAAAACAAAAGGGTATATTGAAACATAATGAAAGAAAAGAATCAATCGTAATTTTCTTAAATTTTGGAAATAACGATTTTTAAATCTCAGCAAAATTAAAATTATAAAAACATTAACAAAAAAATTAATTAAGTATCTTGTATTATTTGAGTTTTGAAAATAGTCTCTCTACTAATTAAGAGTAAGGTTGCATATTATTAAACTTCTTTATACCCTGTGTATCAGTCAGGTCCACTCATAATGTTTTATATATCACAGGTAAAATAAAAAAGAACCCTATTTTACCTATTTTTATTCTTTATAAGTGTCAAGAATGAGTGCGTATCAGTCAGGTCCACTCCTAATGTTTTATATATCACAGGTAAAATAAAAAAGACCCTATTTTACCTATTTTTATTCTTTATGTGTCAAAAATGAGTGTGTATGAGGTCCACTCCTAATGTTTTATATATCCCAGATAAAATAAAAAAAGACCCTATTTTACCGATTTTTATTCTTTATAAGTGTCAAAAATGAGCTCTTGTAAGAAACATGATGAAACAAAATAGAGGCAGGCCAAGAATAGTGGCCTTGGATGGGTGTCCTGCCTGCCCTTGTTCAGGACCGACTCTGATATCAGTGAGATTTTATTAGATTGTTGTTGCTGTTCATCATCATCATCATACTTCGAAGTCTCGTAGTGAAGCGAGGTTTAAAGAGGTCTGATAGGACGTAACCTTACTCTTACATAATAGAGCGATTGTTTCCAGTAGACCCACACGCAGATATGACAGAATAATAATGATGTAGGTTAAAAGAGTAAATAAGTAAAAAACTGGCACGAATATGTATATATAAACACACCTGATGGTGACCATAATTTTTTTTTATATATTTAATTTTTAATGAATAAACCTAAAAATTAATATACTAAAATTTATTATGCCTAAATAAGAAATAAATTGATCCCTAATATAAAAGAATTTAATAATGTATTTTAAAATTTTTTCTTTCAATACGAAGAAATGAGTTTAACAAAATTTAATAATGTTATAAGTGAAGCAATGAATAGGGCACGTGCAGGACACGTGGAAGGCTCTTTGATTAAGAATTCATATCCTTTGTCCAATATTACTCTATTTTATTCTGTCTCATAGAATCCCGGTCATTTATTTTATGGGGCTCATGCGAGATTTATGCAGGACCTACATAAATAAATGGTTGAAATTTATTAGACACAATAAAATACTATAATATTAGACAGAGGATATGAACTCTTTGGTTAAAGTTAAATGAGGATTTTGAATTAAAACCCGAACAAGCGTGTGGACGTGCAGCTACATATGACGATGAGATTAGTATAATTACTAATTAGTTGAGATTTTCGGACATTTCTAATTTCTAATACTAATAAGAAGAAGATAAAGCAACAACAACAACGCCAAAACCATTCTCTTCATATTTTGGAGTCAGTGTGCGCTTAAAAGTTGAAAACCATTCTCTTCATATTTTGGAGTCAGTGTGCGCTTTAACTGTACGGTCTCTGCAACTGGTAAGTGAGTTTTTTCACTTTCTTTCTCTGTCTGTTCATTTCATTTTCCATTCCAGACACGTACTCTCGCCTCTTGCTGTGATTTCTTTTTTTCTCCAGGTTTTGCCTCTTTCTTTGATGCTCTGTTTTGTCATAGACAATCAATGTACTATTTTTGGTTATCGTCTTGTGTGTTTGGTGTTTGATTGGAGATCTGTTTGGTTTCCGAGAAAGGTACGGGAAAACGGAATTTGTTTCTTTGTTCGTCTGCTGTCAATGGATTGTGTTAGATAAGGCTGGAATGAGACTCTTCGCTTTATTATGGTTTTCCTCAATTTGAGGCTTGATTTGCTTCCAAAATGTTCTTTTCAATAGTTGTTTTTGTCTCTGTTGTTTTTTCTTGATCCGGAATTTGGGAATTTTTTTCGTTTGTTTCTTTGTTAGATGTGGCCAGTGAGTAGCTGGATCTTGATTTAAAGATTGGTGTTCACGTACGTGCATGCGTGTTGGAAATTTGCATTCAAACCTGATATGTGGTTAACATTTTGAATTCAAGTGGAAGAATGCGAAAACATCAGCCTGGAATTTAGTACGATATCCGTATTTGAGTTTGTTTGAAGTGTGCTTGTGAATTTTGATGCTTGGATGCGCGGAGATGGTTCAATACAAGTTTTTGTGAAACTAGAGAGAATTTTTGAAGTATCACTTGTGCTCTCTGCCCTCTTTCTGTTTCTGTAGATCATTTTTTGTATCTGACGTGGATTGTGATTTGATATAGGAAACATGGGGGTATATCTCAGCTCCCCTAAGACAGATAAGGCATCAGAAGATGGTGAAAATGCTAAACTTCGATATGGCGTCTCCTCAATGCAGGGGTGGCGTTCAACAATGGAAGATGCAGTGAGTATTTTTTTATTTCTTTTTTCACTTTCTGCTCTAAACACGCTTGCTATGAATATCCATTCTGCATGATGCCTCAAAAGTTTTAAGATTTATCTTTAACCAGTGCTGAAAAATATTTGGTTTTCTGTTTGTACTTTCAAAAATTATCAATTGTAGGAAATACAGTTGAATTTGATTTGGCTAATCTCATGGTTCTTCCAAAGATCAGAATAAGGTTCCTTTTTGCAAACATAAAATTTGTAATGTGGTCAATTTCTTTAAAATAAGTCCCAATGGTTTGTTTGTTGAGTTTTCTGTAGGTCAATTGGTATCAAAATTGAAACATATTAGTGAGTTTAATAGAAGGTGTCAATGTGTCTGTATGGTCAGTGGTCACCCTCAACAGAAATGTTCAGTGGAATGATGACAAATTTGCTCCTTTTATTTCTGTTACTACAGCATATCCATTTGAGAATTAGTTTGATGCAACTCAACTGCAGTTTACCTGTCTCAAGGACTTCAAACAATTCTGTCTTTCTTCGATGTTTATGCGATTATGGTTTATATGTCATTGCAATTACAACTACTTAGGAAGTGGATATTGTAGCTATAACATAACTCTCTATATCTGGTGAGTAAAGTAACTTAAGTAAGATTAGAGTCTTAACTTATCATTAACTATTATACCATCTTAATTATAGTCATAAGACTTGTAATCAGTGGACCACACTAAGTGTTATTTCTAGCATATTCAACTTATATGAGGTGTTTAACAGCATGCAGCTTATCCAGATTTGGACGCTTCTACATCTTTCTTTGGTGTTTACGACGGCCATGGAGGTCAGCTCCTTTATTCTGGTTTTTCTTGTTATGACGTTAATGTAATGACACTTATGATTTTGGTAAAATTTCTTGCATTCTGAGTTCAAATTTATCATGTTTTTGTGGAACTTTAGTAGCAACCTTGAACCTTGTCCTGGTATAATGTTGGTTTGTATTTTGTAATTTTAAAGTCATAACTACTTTGCATATCCTATTCATAATTCTGTGAGTTGGAAGTCTAGATATGCAAAAGATTTATTACTTGGAAAATTTATGTCTGGGAAACTCTTAGCGATAAAGGCTTGAAAACAAGGATTTGAGACTTCGGCTAAATGATACTGAACTTGGGTTGGAATACTAGGTAGTGATTGGTTTGATTTTGAACAACAAAAGTTGGGTGGAATTTGGACTATAATTTATGGAAATGTATGTAGTTGAATATTGCTAGAATGATGATAAAGGGGAAAAAGACTGGCATATACCACAATAAAGAATGATAACAAATTTTTTTAAAGTTTTGTGAAGCTTGAAATACCAGTACATTTTAAGCCTTCTGTGAAGTTAGTAGTGAGCAGCCATGCTCTTATTTTACCTTTTCATCACCTTCCAGGACAAGCAGTGGCTAAGTTCTGTGCCAAGTATCTTCACCAACAAGTGCTCAAGCATGAAGCGTATTTAGCTGGAGATATAGGCACTTCTTTGGAGAAAACTTTTCTCAGGTAATTTGATTATCTTTTATTTTATAATGTCCATTTAATATCTGTTTTTAATTTATTACTAGTGCGGAAGATGTCATGACATGGAAACTGATATGTGTTTCTGTACTATTTTTCGGCATGATACACTTATAATAGCCTGGTCAATTTGACATTGGCAGTATCATATTATGTTACCGGTGTCTAATTATTGCCGATATATCACCTATCAGCTGATCATGTCCACTGTGGAATTGGTACTGCGATGATTGCTTTCTTCGCTGTGTCCTGTTATTGTTTTCTGTCAGTATTGATTTATGCCTCTACTATTTCTAGAACCTATATGGTCTCATGCAATTTGACCTTGATGTTGGTTCCTGCAGAATGGATGAGATGATGCGTGGGCAGAGGGGATGGAGAGAATTAGCCATCTTGGGTGATAAGATAGATAAAGTTTCTGGTATGATTGAAGGGTTAATATGGTCTCCAAGGAGTGGGGAAGCCAATGGCCATTTTGACGATTGGCCTTCTGAGGATGTAATTCAATGAAATATTTTCAGTTTTAAGCATCTCATTTATTAATGTAGGTGAAAATGAGTGTGACATGGGGCAACTTTGCTTTGCATATCTAGGGACCTCATTCTGAGTTTCATGGACCAAATTCTGGAAGCACAGCATGTGTAGCAATCATTCGAGACAACCAACTAGTTGTTGCAAATGCTGGTGATTCTCGTTGTGTTATTTCAAGGAAAGGACAGGTAATGTATTCCATCTTTGTTTGATATAAGCTTTCAGCTGCTGAGCTCCTTTTCAACACTCCTTTGCCCCCCAGGACTTTCAACATAGTAAAGTTGATTTTTATAACTGTTCCTATTGCCTTCACTACACATATACCCTTAACAATTCAAATGTTGGGAGTTTATTATGCACAAATGTTAGCACACGATCATTGACCATTTACTATCATTTTATTAATAATATCATGATTTAATTTCTTTTCTCAAAAATATTGCTTTGAGATCAGGGATAATGTCCATGCCACATCTCTCCCCTTGTTTTGAACAGAATATACTTGTTTAATGGCAGTCATAGTTGTTCTTAGTCAGAATGTTATTGAAAGGCAGCTGTGAGAGAAATATAACTAATTGAACTTGGAGAGAGATATCAAATGTAAGAATGACTTATGTCGTAGTTGAACAAAATTTGGAGTATGTATTATCGTTGCATTTTTAGGGCAATAGATAGTTAAAGTTGATCAAAAAAAAAATTTACACCTTACAGGGGAATTTTACCTCTTGATTGGACTCTTGGTTATCTCTCTCTTCCCTATTCTCTCTGTCACCATCCTTAAGTGCTGGCCAATATTCTTTTCACATCCATTTGATGCATCACTGTCAGCCTCATCACATTCCACCGATCAATCACTGTACATCCATTTGTCTGAAAGGAATTGTTTAGAAATTGTGCTATATCCATCCTCGCTGTTAACTGAATAATTTCAAAGCCTAAAAGGCCAAACTTTTTCTCCTTTTTTCTTGCAATTAGTTGCACTAAAGGGATTGGTAGCTGAAAAAGATAGACATGCCTGCTAAAATCTTGCCTTAAAGAACTTAAAATTGACCAAGATAATGGAAATGTCTGGTCCTAAATCATTTTTATGGTCCTATTTTTTGTACCTATATTATATAGAGAGCCTAAAGCCTATAAGGTGTCGTACTTGTATGTATTACTGACTCTGTCTTCCAATGTAACATAAGATGGTTATTACCAAATAACTTCTCTTTTACCAGATTCCATTTGTTCATTGTCTCATGTGAATAGCTCCTTGCAGGCATGTAATTTGTCAAAGGATCACAAACCTGAACTTGACATTGAGAGAGATAGGATTCTGAAGGCTGGTGGATTTATCCAAGTGGGGAGAGTGAATGGAAGTTTAAACTTGGCAAGGGCAATTGGTATGTGACAATGGCACAAGTTCTGTAGGAGAAAGTAAGGGGACTTCTCTGCTCTGTTCAACTAATCTCATTGTGTCAAATATAATATTGCAGGAGACATGGAGTTCAAGCAGAACAAAACACTGCCTGCTGAGAAGCAAATTGTTACTGCCCATCCAGATATAACCACTGTATGTCATTACTGCTGCAACTTCATTCACTTCTCTGGTTGTTCCTTTTTACCCCCTTTTTCTCCATCTTTGAGAGCATTGTTTGGGTTAAAGATGTTGCAGAACCTTCGATGGGTGCATATAGGTCAAATAAAGACAATTCTGTGTATATTTCGCTTGAGTTTTGGTGCCATGTGAACATTATAGGCTTGTGCGTTTCTGACTTCAAAATATAGTAGCCCTTAATTCATGGTTTGCCTTATAAGAATGTATTAATAATGTCATCTGAAAATGGGGTTCACATCTCAATTAGAAAAGGGAGGCGTTTACTTTGAATTCGTTTTGTCCCCAAGTATTTGTCTGTGTCATGCTTGTTTCCACCATAACTATTTTCTTATTTTGCGTTTATACTGATTGAACAGATTGAACTCTGTGAGGATGATGAGTTTCTTGTTCTTGCTTGTGATGGGATTTGGTAAGTGCTACCCAGCAATATATTATACTTGCTTTTTTTGTTTTTGTGCCTTTCTTGAGCTGTAAGGCAAATGATTAATGGATAATGTTAGAAGTTATTTGATTAAGAATTTGGTGGGACTCAACACCTAAAACTGTCAGTTCATAGAACTGTTATTGCTCTGTGTGACACGCAGGTGTGTAATGATAAAGAGGGCCGAATGGGGGTTGTCTAGATTGATTCAAATGATTGGGTTAAATATCCTTACACATTAAGTTCAAAGTAGATCCTTTTCGGTAACCTATTTGTCTTATCATTCATGAATTGAACAATCATTCTTGACCCTACCCTTACAAGCTCATGCTCACACCTTAATTACTATTACACCAGTGGTAGTACTGCTGGTATCACCAAAGATTTCTGACTCTGTTGCCTCTGTTGCTAGTTACGTTAGCCCCTCGTCACTTTCACAAAATTGAACTTAGTCGGAAATGACCTTTTATTTTCGTCTCCAGTCTGGACTTGGAAGCAAGCAATTTGTTATCCTATAATAGCTCCAAATCATCCATTTGGAACTACTTGGAAGGCGTGATTAAGGCATTGAGATGATCGTGCCACCTTTACAAGTATGCATGAAGTTACTACCAATTCCTAAACAAAACTAATGCATTCATAGCAGCACCATCCTTCTGTATCTCCCACAGAGTTAAAAGGCTCCTTGTCCACCTAAATAGAGAATAAGTGCTGAAAACTAGTAGTTTAATAATTGATTAATTTGCTTCTGTAAATTTATATCTTAATTTATTCAATCTGTATCATTTAATATGTCTGACGAAGCAGCTATATACCAGGGATTGCATGTCCAGTCAACAACTGGTGGATTATGTGCGGGAGCAGTTAAATACTGTAAGTTCTCATGAGAGTTGTTAAAGCTTAATGAATATGAAATCCAGTAGTTAACGATTCATTTCTCCTAATCCATCCAGGAAAATAAGCTCTCAGCAGTTTGCGAGAAAGTATTCGACCGGTGTTTGGCACCCACAGCTGGCGGCGAAGGATGTGACAACATGACCATGGTCCTGGTGCAGTTTAAAAAACCTGTCCACACAACTGCTCCTGAGCAACACCAGCCTTCTTCTCATCATTTACAGCCCTCTTCTAGCAATGCTTCAGCGGAGACCAAAGATAACTAATCGGGGGTTATTGAGGCGAACCAATTGACGAACCATTTTCTGCCATAGAAGCTTGAGCTCAAGGATTGCAGAGCCGGAATTTCCACTCAGGAACTGAATTCTTGTGACTGTAAATGATCCAGTTTTCCGGTACACCTTTTCTATAGGATTCTGTAAATACGTTTTTGTGGCTATCTAAAGCTACCCTCTCAATACGACAGCCTTCACTTTGATGACTGACGAGGCACGTTTTCTCCACTAAGAACCAATGAACTACAGATTACTGAGAACAAGTAGACATTTCCATTGAACATTGAAAGACTTGAAACCCTATAGATTGCATATGATGGTTTGGTGCAGCATTTTTTATAAAAAGTTATCTCGAGTGGCATTTCATCAGTAGTTCCCTGTGTTTAAAATTGCTGCTTTGAGCCTTACTATTATCTGAATCAGTGGATTTTGCTAATTTCTGAATATAGACTGCACCATTCAAGATTTTTGGAATTATAAGCGGTGCTCTTTATTTAAAAAATTTTAAATTCTAAACAAAAATAGTCTTCAAGAGAAATGTGACCTATTTTACCACAAATTGAAGTTTTGAGTCATGTTCCTAAGCTTTCATGTCAATTGCTAAATTTCTGAATTTAAAACTGGGTAAAGCACTGATCATACGACAAAGAAAACCTCATAGATAGCAGTTGAAGATGTAGAGTATTAGCACAAGGTGGTGAAAATGAAGGCAAACAGGATGAACATGCAGCAGCACGAAAATGGAACAAAAGTAGGTATAGTTACAAAATAAGACCTGCCTGCATTGAAGTACAAGACATGCATGCAAAGGAACAGCACGTATAACAACAAGAATTAGCTATGTAAACCAGAATGTTATGTTAGATTACAGGAAAAGAATCTCATTGAAACGCAGCAAATCTTCTTCCCTGAAATGGCAGCGTCTGATGCAGGTGCAGCTTCATCACAAGTAGAACCGTTACCTCCACTGCCCGGCACTGTCATTTTTCTGAATAAGTTGAACTTAGAGCTCTCTAACGATTCAAATAATGTTAGGGTAAGATTTCTTGATCAAATTAAAGCACATATAACATAATATAATAAAACTCCTTGCATTTTGCAGACAGTAAACATCAACCTCATTTTGTTCATGACAGGCACTTCTTCTTGATCCCCTTGTTTGTGTTGGCACACACGTTTTCAATAAACCTGTAAGTGGAAGGTGGATACTATAGATTCCCATTTTCTCTTTTCCTCTCTTCAGTACTCCCATGTTTTTCTTTTTCTGTTCATGCAGGAATACATCAAGCTGTTACTAATACTTATTACGAGGTTAGTAACGAATCCTGAAGGCGCGATGATTAATATGACATGTATATACCATGCAAAATCTAATGGATTATTAGATAGGTGCATATGATCAAAGCTTGGCAAGACTAGTGAATGACAATGTGGAAGGTATGTGTGTAAGTGATCATATGTTTTGCTAATTAAGCCTTATTCTTAGTGTTCTTAGTATATAATCTTTTCATTTTGCAGTTCCAGAAAATGGCAATCGACCTCCCTTGTTTTTGAACAGCTTATTGTCTGCATTGGCACGCAAATATGGTGTTGGGGTAGAACCGTAGTGAATAATGTTATTAGTTGATGATAGAATAGCTCATCACAGTGCAGTTGTTATTTGACAATGCTTAGACTTAAGTACTTTTACTTTTATGGTGCTTTAAAACTATGGTTATTTTAATTTCGGATGTTTAAACTATATATTATGGGCATGAATTTCAAAATTAATTACTTGGTCGTGCCAATCTAAATAATTATAAGTAAATAACAAATTTTCTGATTTAATTCTAATAAATATAGATAGAATATATTTAAATACGAATTGTTTAATTATTTATTTAACCAATAATCTTAGCAACATTTAACAACAAAAACCAATTTAAGATTGTTAGATAGTTGAGCAATCTATAACGCAAACAAATAAAGTAAAAATCTCGTTGATACGAATGGTTTGAGAAATTTCAGTAAAATATAACCTTATTCATAACTAATAGAAAGACTATTTCTAAAATTACACTTATTCTAAACGCCTGCATGTTCAGATCCAGATCACTGGAGCAGATCAAGATCCTACAACCATTATGATTACTTTACATCACCAGATGATTTATTGTCTACAGAATCATGCTTTGGATCTTAACTTTCCAAATTCTACTTCGAATGCCCTTTACGTAGTTACTAATCATTCCAATGATCAAACTACTATCATCAAGATCCCGAAGCAACTACCAGCGCAGGAGCTTGAAAAGTTTATGCCTACTGAATGGATCACCAATTACCAAAAGGTGTTAAACGCACCTCATCGACACTCTTTTCATACAACAACTCCTCCAATTTAAAGAAATTAAAGGATGGAACGGTGAAGTCCATCTAAGCAAAGCCCAATGAGGATCCATTTGGACCCTTTACATCAGGATCTGTCTTTATGATCCAGCCCGTATTTTCTTATACGGAAGGTAAATCTGGTCCTCCTATCCATTATTTTAAATCTAATAGAGATCGAGTTTATGTTAGTCATTATTGAGGACATTTTGCATAGGATGTTGACCCATCTATGTGCGAACCTGACTGTAAAGTTTATATCAATCCTGAGTTAGATAGAGATGATGATGATGAACGGTATGCCAAAAGGAGAAGAAAGAAGAAAAAGCCAAAATCGCATTATATGCCTTCTCAACAACATCATGCACACAAGAATGATCCAGATCCAGATCCAGATGATTCCAACAAATCTATTGGTCGACAAACAGAAAGATTAAGACCCAAGTCTCTTCATGAAATGCTGAAATCTTCTACCTGTCAATCTAAAGCCAGCAGTTCCTGTTATGACTCCTATTCCTAAACCTTACATGATGGTTAAACCATATGAGGAAGACTTTCCTTCTTTACACAGGAGTACTGATGAAACAACTAGGGTTATGCCTAGCTCTTATATTTGAGCCACATGAATCACTTCATAGGAAGCAATTATCTCAAACCGTTCTGATGAAGTTCTTAACTGGAAAACATCAAATGCAGTAGCACAAAACAAAGTTCTTCGAAGAATTGATTCTAAGCTAGATGAAATCAGTCAACAGACTCATGCTACGCAACATAAAGTCGACACCGTCTCTAAACAGATCTAATAATGTATTAGTCAGACAAATGATGCTAATCTTCGACATTACATTGCTACACATTATATTGGATCTAACTTCGACGCCAAAGTTAGAGAAATAAAAAAGATACAAGGAATTGTACAACAAATGGAAGCTGATATGCAATCTGCACAATCTTAAACTGTATATGGCTCATCCTCTTTAGTATTCCAAACATACAGCCAGTATACATGTCTCCTATGTATCACACGTATCCAGAAGAAGCTAACTATTCAAAGGTCTTCAAGTTCAACTATCCTTTGATTAGACAATATATTCATCCTCATGCAGCTCAAGCTAAACATAAGAAATCAAAGTCACAACCAAAGCCTGAACCAGTTTCTGAGCCATCACCTTTGTTCACTAAATTTGAACTAGTTAATCAGTGGAGTAAACCATTAGAGATCCATACACCTCCTACTTCTCCACCGAAGTCTCAACCTTTCACCTCCACTGGGAAGGGTAAAGTACCTCAGACAGAGTTTATAGCAACTCTTACACCTACACTTGTTGCAGAAGATTCATCTACTCAATCAGATGATACAGAAGCTTATTCTGAATCTTTTGTCCCAAATAGGCAAATCTTTCAAGAATATTTTGCAATGAAATGTTGTTCATTTGACAAGCGTGATCTACAGAAGCATTATCAATGTATGACGGAAAGGTACTATCTTCTTAATGGTTTGAATGATGTTAATCTTCGATATACTTTTATTTAATACTTTCCAGATCAACTACAACCAAAGTTACAAAGGACCATTATTTCTTTACAAGGAGATATGGTTAATATGCCTTTTAGATAAATCTACCATCTTGCTTTAACCTCTCTTGATAAGTTATGTGATCGATATGCCTTAATCAAAAACATCATTAAGGGTGGTCTAGTTCTCAAACAGGCTTGCAAGAAGCCTTATCTTCAAATCAAGTGTAAAGAACAGAAGACTTGTGATTGTCATAACAAAAAGAAAACCCATCTTAAACAAGTCTATCTTAGAAAAAACTTTCGCAAAAAAATGGAAGGATACAAACCTCTCAGACAAAAATATGAGAGAAAGAAAGACAAGAAGAGAAGAATTGTTAGATTCTTTAAGAAATCCTCTCATCGCCAAAAAGCTGATCTTTGTTTTCTCTGTGGACAACCAGGAGACTTTGCACGTACTTGTCCTGATATGACTAAAAAGGATATCAAGTTATTGAAGCAGATGCAATCAATTTTGCCTATTCATTCTTCAAATAACTTTGAAGATCTGATTGAAGAACAATCTCATAAAGATAAGGACACAAAGTTTGCTATTTCGGTTATGACCTCTGAAGATGAAGAATCCTTTGACTCCTCTGCTTCTCTAGAGGATGATTCACTAGACTTGCTACAACAGATCTGTATGAAGTTAGATCGTACTCCAGTTCAATGACCATATGTCCAGATCCAACTCTTCAGACAAGATAAATATGATAGACCTACAAAAGCTATTAGGTTTACGGATACTAGATCTAGTCGTACGATCATGAAGCCCAACATTTTACCCTCTAAAGCATGGATCTCACATGATGAGTATTTTACAGCTGCAGATGGCAATTCATTCAAAATAAAGCTTATTACAAAGAGAAAGCTCAGGATACGATTCTTTCCACAATATGCAGTTTGGACTAAAGTGCTTGGAAGCAATTTACCTGACCTAGATATTCTTATTGGTATGGATGTATACAGTAAAGCCTCACCTTTACAGATCCTACCCACAGGTCTCAGGTATCGATCATTTTTCAATCCTTATATTAACATAAAAATTGTGTTTGAACTTTCTCAAGTTCCTACACCATATGTATCGCTAAGAGATAAACTATTGGAATATTGTCCTGAATCACATGCACAATTTTCTCACCCATATCCTCTGTGAAAAATGCTGATTTTTTCATAAGTCTACCTTTTAAAAAGAATGAGGATATCAATCCCACAAAAGTCACACATCCAGGGATGAACCCTGAGGATCTAAAGCTTGCACAAGATGAGTGTGCTATCCTTCTAAAGCAAGGATTGATTAAGCCCACAAAATCAGACTGGGCTTGCCAGGCGTTTTATGTCAACAAATGTTTAGAGCAAAAGCGTGGACAAAAGAGATTAGTAATTGACTACAAGCCTCTGAATGCAGTCTTGCAAGATGACAAGTTTCCTCTTCCAAAGATCAGTATTCAGGTACTATTTCTAAAAGAAGCTGATATCTTTTCCAAGTTTGACCTTAAAGCAGGATTTTGGCAACTAGGTATTCACCCTACTGAGAGATACAAGACTGCATTATGCATTTTCAATGCACAATACCAATGGACTATTATGCCATTTGGGCTTAAAGTCGCCCCATTACAATTTCAAAGAACAACGACCAAGATCTATAAGCCTATCCTCTATAATGCAATCATTTACATCGATGATATTCTCTTATTGTCAAAGACTCTTGAGGAACATCAGGCGCTACTGCAACAATTCTTGGATCTTACTAAACAGTATGACATTATGCTTTCAGCCTTGAATAACATCATTGGCACTAAAGAAATTAAATTTCTGAGTATGCATTTTAAAGATGGATTCTACCAGCCTAGTCCATATATTGCACAAGAGCTGTTATACTTTCCTATTGAACATCTCATTGTGAAACAAATATAACAATTCCTTAGGATTGTTAATTATATCCTTGAGTTCATACCATACGTGGAAGCTTATACTTCATGTTTATCTAAGCTACTAAGACAGAATCCACCTTGGCCTCCTATAGACAGAATCTACCTTGGCCTACTGATATTTTCCCTTCCTTTTTCCATTATAAATATCCTCTTTAGCCAAGTATCGTTATAACTCTTTTGTCTTTAAAAGTTTTTAGTTATCAAGTTTTTATGGTTAATCAACCTCTTTTTACCTTCACAAGGAAATCTTTTCCTCCTATTGCTAGTATACCCACTAGTGTTTCTGAAATTACCTCACTTGCTCATATGAGTTTATTTTATTATTTACATCAATTTTTTCGTGAACATAACTCTTTTGGAAGTCCTACAATGCTCAAACTCAAAGCACCTGACCTTAATGTGACTTTTCTCCATGATCCTCTTTCTAAAAACAAATTATGGTATCTTTGGGCACTCTCTGCCCTTTATGCTTGTGTTCTCCTCTTCAGCTCTATCAATATCTTTGTGACATAAACAATGGAAGCTCTTTGTTATGGACATTTCTTAAGTGGTTCTAGCCACTAGATCAATGGAAGCAATAATGTTCTTTGATAATCTCACAACATCATCTATGGAAAGCTTATGCTAGACGATAATCTACTCATTGCTTCTTCATCATCCATCGTCCATATCGAGAAAACACAACCTGGTGTCCTTTACACAGAATAGCATTTCCAATTTTATCATACACCATTATACTGGCCATGACATCAAAACAGTGTGCTTCAATCTCTTAGAGATTTTCTCTAAGAGATAAATCACTTCCCCAATACACCAGTCATTTCCACCTCTATTGGACCATATCTCGGTGAATTTATTCCTGGTGAAACAGAAGCACCAAAAGTTGATATACCAGGTTCCAATAGTCCTCAGTATGACACAGAAGAATAGGTCTCAGATATTGCAGGACCTTCTCGGTCTTTTAACTTAGCCTTTTAGGATGCTCAGGACCCAAATGATGATAACTACAGTCCAGATGAAGATGTGTTCAATCAAATCCTGCACAAACTTCACACATGTGAGCTCAGTCTCAGTAAACGACAAAAGACCTATCAAGTTGATACTAATAACTCAAGTGATTGAGATTCTCCATCTAATCTACAATCGTAGCATGAACCAATTCGTGAAAAATAATGCTTTTGATGCCTTGGATTCCAATTCTCCTAATGGGACTTGTCTTTTTAGGTGTTTGCTTTTGCTTTTGAGTCTTTTAATGAAAAGAGAATCTTTGTGCCCCACAAACCACTATACAAGATTCCATTTTATCATCATACTGTTTGTTTTTAGAAAGTTGTTTACTTTTTCAAAGTAGCTTTGTTAAAGGTGTGATGATTATAATTTAAAGTTACTTTCTCTTTTAAAGTTGTAATGAGTGTGTCTCTCGAGAGATTTACTTTTCTACCCTTACTTTGCCTATAAAAGCAAAGCTTCTCCTCAATTGTAAGTAGGTTCTTCTTACGTTGAAGATTATTTTAATGAAGTTTGGTTTGAGTGTTTTCTATTCTCCCTAAGTTCTCCCTCTCCTGAAAGCTTAAGTCTTGAGTGATGTTACTATTTGTCTAGGTACAAAGAAAAGTATGCTCTATACTCGCTCTCCTGAGAATCTTGTGTATCAGAAAGTTTAAGACAGTTTGTGACTGCTTTAAAGAACAATTCCATTGTGAGATTAGAGTTTAACGGGAAAAAGTGTGTAGGTACTATTGTGATTATTGTTTCAAAAAGGGAAAGAGAGTTGTGAAGGGTATAAGGTTCCTAAAAGAAAAGCTGAGAGTTGTGTGTCTGTAGAGAGAAGGGCTTTGTTGTCTCGACCATCATACCTGGAACTTACCAATAGTCACAAGGTTCTCATGTTGATCCACAATAGTTTACCAGACACCTCAGTAGCCTACAATCCAACTTTGGTTAGTCGATGGTCTTCTCAAAGGAGTTGTTTTAGCTAGTTGGTTGTTAAACTTTCCCTATGTACCCTCCAGGGTCTCGGCGCATGGTGGATTATTATTTATGCAAGCTATTAATCAATGTAAGTCTTGGTAAGAGTTGTTAAAGCTCAAGAATCAATCATGAAACTAGAATTCATGCTCAGGAAGTGCGTTCTTGTATGTGTTCATAAATGGTTCAGGTTTTGTTAGAAAACTCACGAGTTACTTAAGTAAATAAATAAATATATGACATTATAAGGTAGGAATAGTTTATATATAAGAAATAATCCATAGTTTAATTCCTTATAATTTTAAATTAAAAATAGCTATTACTTCACTTACATATATTTCTAATTTTTTCTTTTAAACTATCTAAGGTTTTGAGTTCAAGTAATGAGAATGAAGTCACTTTAAAACTCATAAGGGAGAGTTTTGCAGCCCAAATGGGTCCTAACTGACTCGAATTTGAATTAGTTGATTGCTCATGTGGTGTCAGATACTCGGTGGTTTAACCGAAAATAAATAAAAATCAACATGTTCTTTTAGAAATTTAAATTTTTAGTAAGACTTCATAAATAGATTTCTTTGACCAAAACGCGTCTCGGGATGAGGTAAGGCAAATTCATTTCATGGCTAAGGACAATTAACCACATATTATTGTGAATGAATAAAATTACCCAGAAGTAATTGAATCTTATAACTTGTAAATTTGTTTTTAGCATCTACATGTTTTAATTGTGGGTGAGATTTCATAATATCAGTCTCTGCCTAATTTATCGGAAACAATCTCTCTATCAGTTAAGAATAAAACTACGTACTTTTTAATTTTCTTAGACTTTACATATTAATGAAATTTCTATTGAGATATTGTTGTTGCTAATTAAGTTATAAAAATTGTATTAACTCATAAGTTTGGACTCACACTTTGTTCATATTTGACCCTTTTAAAACTACCTAATGATACACTGATTAGGTTAAATTAGCAAACACATCACAGTATAATATTTTGTTAATTAGACTGTTATTACTAAATTAAAAGAGAAAGCTATTAGTAATTAATGTAAGTGCAAATAATATCACTCTTTTTTTTCTTCAGTACTTTATAACCTTCTTGAAAATGATGTGATGAATGAAGGTTTTAGCAACGATCATCTCATTTAAGCAAGCATCCATATTGCATGATGGATGTAAATCCAAATGCAAATTTCAAAATGCTTCTATACCAAATGCAAAACCTACAAAATAATGAAAATTTTTTCTGATATCGTAATTGACCAAAAAAAATAAAAGGAAATGCATTTCAAATGTGTCAAAAAGCAATGAGTTAGATCTATAACACAATCACAACGGCTTGATGAAAAAGCAAACCACAGTGAGAAGAATCACACTGATGTTGCAGCTATTCTGCTCAGAATTGAATAACTATAGTAAAAAAATCAATGATCAGTTGCATAACTATAGTAAAGATGAAGTTGAAGTTCATTCATCTCACAGTCTAAGAAAGAGGTTTAGAAAATAAGAGAACATCAGTGGTTGAAAATGAATGATCATCATTATCACATCACGCTGGAAATATGAAAGCACACAGAATAAGCGTCAACCCAGAAATGGAAGTAAGGTGGGTAGTAGTACAACATAAGATCTGCATGCCTTGACAGTACTTGGAGATTGTAAGCAAAAGGGTATATAACAACAAGAACTAGCAATGAAAAACAGAACGTTAGATTGCAGGGAAATAATCTCTCATTGAAACTCTTCTCTTTTCTCCTATTTTCCTCTTCCTTGAAATGTCAACCTCTGAAACAAGTGAATCTTCATCTTCTTCACCCTCACCAGCGCGACCTCCATTGCCCGGCACTGTAATTTTGATGGATCAGTTGCAGTTGGATTTCTTTAATAAACCGGATACTGTCAGGGTAAGCTTTCCAAATTAAGCACAAAAAGTAAACTCTTTTGTATTTTGGTAACTCTAAAACATAAAACCTCATAATTTTGTTCATAACAGGAGCTTTTTCTTGATCCATTTCATCGTGTTGGCAATGAAAATGTCTACAAACCTGTAAGAGAATTTGTGCATGTTATACATTCCCATTTCTCTTTTCCTTCTTCACTCCCTTGCCTTTTCCCTTAACTCTGTTAGTGCAGGCTTACTTGAAGATGTTCTCGAATACCTATTATCAGGTTAGTAAAACGAACTCTGAACGTTGATCAACATCACTGTACACCTCATAAACTATGCAGATTAATGTATATAGTATGTTATTTACAACTTGTGTAGCCATTGATGAGGATACTGAACAGCGCCATGCGAAGGAATCGGCTTCTGCTGTTCACGTACATGAAGTTTGAAAGCCATGGTTGGTATCTTATGACAATGGTAAACAACGTCATGAATGCTCAACTTGATGAAGCAACTTTCGAGGAAATTTTAGGTGTGTGATTCCTCCCCCTCCTCAATAATATATAAAATTAAGTGTGTTATACTGCATAGTTTATGAGTTGTAGAAAAAGTGCAGATGTGCTTTTTCGTAAAGGGATGTTTCATCACCCTCACACTAATGAAGTGATCAGCAACAAAGTTGATAACATTAAAGAATCCTTAGAACTACTGCATGCTCAATTTGAATTTCGCTTAGTAGGTAAGCCTGTTCTTCTTGTTCATGTTGTCAGACATTGAGTATTACTACCTATTTTTCTTTCCTTCTTTACTATATCTATATATAACTTGTGTTTTCGGAGAAAGTACAGGATGTGTTTGTGGAGCTCTCTTTGATCGCTATGAGACTGTTCGTGATTATGTTCTTGGCGATCGTCACTTTGCTTTTGTGGTATAAGTATTTTTACAACTCCACTAATTATCAACAAAATACTCAAGTCTTTTACATTTATTCTTCTTTCAATAAAACACTCAACACTTACTTTCCCTGACTACTTAGGTAGGTGAATATGACGACGAAGACTTGGCAGAAATGGTGACTGCCTACGTTAAAGGTATTGTATGAATGCTTCAATTCGTCATTTGTACGTTGAGACATCTGTCTAATGTACACTTTGCTTTGCAGTTTCAGACTACAACATACGGCCTCCATTGATACTGGACGTCTTATTGTCTGAATTGGCATTCAAATATACGGACGACTAGAACCAAAATCGTTTCAGTTGTTATCATGCTTAACCTTATAGTTCGATTTAATGTGATTTAGAGCTAAGGATGTTTTAATTTCAGATGTTAATTAATGTTAAGGCTGCTCAGCACTTCCCTTTGCTTTAGTTTGCATCTCCACTTCTTACATCACTTGGTCGTTGACATTTAGCTTAAATTTATTATAGTTATTGGAAAAAAAGAAGAAGAGGCAAATGAAATAAAATCAACATAGAGCAATTAAAATAAATATAATCCCAAAGAAATCGAAAAGTTTTATATACAGCATATATAAATTAGTATATTACTATTTTTGAGTCTTATTACAAGTTTATATAATTATTAAATTTTTATAAAATATAAACTTATGATTAGGTTCAAATTTGAATATAATAGATTAGATTTAAATTTTAAAACTAAACCTATTTATTGATCGATAAAAATTCTAAATTTTTAAATGAATTTAAGTTAAACCCGCCCCAGGCCCAGCCCCTGCTTTTGGTCTTACCGATCCAAGTCGGTCACGTTATCAGGGTGCGGTTCACAACTTAGTCACCGTCTCACTAACCTCCTACAGGCAGAGAATCTTCTGTCCCCTTTGCCCTGGCCCTGCTCTGGTCTAACTCATATAGGTCCCACACAAATAGATGACTCTGATGGCCAGGGCAAAACAGGCCAGGGTAGGGGGCAAAGGATCTGACCCCCCTCCTACATCCTGCCTCCCACTCAACCGGCCAGACTGCATGTGTAGATTTGCGAATTAAATGGCACACCAAACAGATCGGCTAATTATTCGAATGGCATTAATGCATTGGCCCTAGTTGGGTAGTTGCACTTTTCTTAGGAATTCAATGCTTTCTTTTATGATGTATGTGATATTTTAATTTTCAATTATAATATTTAAATATAATTTTTTATATTAATACTTACATAATCAAGATAACTAATATTAAAGGGTTTTGTTATTCTAAATTTTGTAACACCTTCTTGGATAGAAGGCCTATCTATTATCATAGATCATTCAACTTAGCTAAGGTTCATATGCAACTTCTTTGTCGTTAATTTAGTTTAATTGTCATACTAATACTAATACCGGATAAAATAGGAATTGTAATGGGATGAATTTGATGTGAACTAATTTAAAATTAATAGGTTAAATTTAACATGACTAAATTTTGAGTTTGAGACTTGATCTAAAAAATCTAAATGATCGAAATTAATTTAAATAGCTTGATCCGGTTCGTATTTAACCTTGAATTGTGTTACTCAATCAAATTCAAGCCACACGACTCGAGTTTGACTAAGTTTCAAATTGATTTGTGCTGCAAAATTAAGGAAGTTGAACTAATTCAAATTAGCGATATGTTTGTTACCATCCTTAAAATGATCTTGCATCCTAAAAAAATTAGACTGCTTAGATTTAAATTAATTAAAAACAGTTTTTATTAATTAAGAGTATAGTTGTGTATTACTAAATTTCTTTAGATCTTACATTTTAACGAAATTTTCACTTAATTGTTATTATTGTAGACTTTAATTAACATTTTATTTGATGTCAAAGTCGTGATTTTGGCGACGTTTAATTTAATTATTTAGCAAATTAAAACGTACAATGCTGTTAAACTCACATACACTATTGCATTTTATAAATAAAATTATTTAATATAGAGTTTCAACTTTAGCTGATGTAATCAACACAACTGAAGTATTAATGGAGGGCTCCACGACTAACATAAAAGTTGCATCCAAATAATGATGACGAACAACTCATAGTTAACATAATAGTTTGCCAAAATTATTCTGTTGACTAGCTCGACAGAATCTTACGGAGTAACGTACCCGTAAACAGTATCCGTAATAGAATTAAAGTCGGCTTTACAACTCCTTTTTTTTTTAATTACAAGGCTTTACAACTCCTTTTATTGTCTTATAATTATTTTTAATTTCTACCATTAATTTTGCTCATTAAACACTACCATTCAAACAATACTCAATGCAATCAGGTGATAGTCAAACAAAATCATAAAATTAACTAAGTAATTATTAATTTTATAATTTCTTTATTTCTAATAATTTGATTTCTTAATAATAATAATAATAATAATAATAAATTTATTAAATAGTTTGTTTATATTGATGACTATGAATGAATGGCATCATACATTTGACATTTGATTATATATATATGCAATAAATTAATTTTTTGCTTTTGATTAATAATTTTTATAGCTTAGATTAGCATTAAAAAATTGAAGTAAAATTATGAATTTAAAATTATAATTTATTTATTGTTAAATTATAATTAAAATATATGTAAAGTTATATACTTGTTAGTTTTTTTGGTAAAATTAGTTATTATTATTCTTCTAATCTTAATTAAATTAAATTATAATCTAATATATGGCATTGAACATATCTAGTGACCATACTATTCTTTGAATGCAATTAAATATTAGTGTCCCTCCTCATTGTCACCAACTCCTTGATATTCTTGTCCGGAAGCATTCAGTGTCGGCTGCCATGAATCACGCTGTTTCTCTATTGATTTTCACTAATTTTTATTACATAATGACATTAATGTTTAATCTAAGGAGATTTCATTTCTTCTCCATAGACATAGGAAAGAGTGACTGGGCCAATGCACGGAGGAGGAGAAGTCAGGACCATGGCAATTGTCTGGTTCGAGTCACATGCAACTGCAAGTTGACTTGAGCCCTATGGATCAACATAGGTCAAGTCACTGTCGGTAGGGAGAGTCTAAAAATGCCTGACTTTTGTTCCTGCACAATGAAATAAAGGGGATTATACGTGAGATCGCAGGTTCGAATCGCTCTTATATATGCAATTATTTAAAATTTGAGGTT
>JAOQMR010000005.1:6475299-6489374 GCA_027563865.1 Erythroxylum pelleterianum
TTATTAAATAATTAATAACAATATTTTTATATTATTAATAATAAATTATATATATTTAATAATAAAATAAAAAATTTATATTTAAAATTTATATTTTATTTTATTTATATAGAAATATATAAAAAACAATTAAATAATAATTTTTATATATTTTCTATTTCATTAATAAAAAATATATTAAAAATTATTCTTGTTTGTATATATTAATATTTAATATAATAAAATTTATTAAATAATTAATAACAATATTTTTATATTATTAATAATTATATATTTTTAATAATAAAATATAAAATATTTATTTTTAAAATTTATTTTTTATTTTATTTTACATTTCATTCCGTGTATCTTCTAAACAATATTTCACTACATTACATTATGAACCCTTCAATCTTTCTCAAACAACTTTTTACTATATTAAATTCCATTACATTATAAACCGTTTCATTTCTTTCCATTCTATTACATTCTATTATATTAATTAACATCCAACCAACAACTCCTCAGTCCTCCTCAGTCCTCAGTATTTATTCTTACGTACTGTTTCTGTAAGGAAATGTTTCAATGACAAAACCGCTCTCTAATAATGCTCTGTACCCGAGGAACTTTGACAAAGGAAAAAACTACTATGTCTAAAGAGCTAACAATCAATGTTGATTATGTTGTTTGATTTCTTGATAGTGTGGTTGCAGACTAGTTTACTACAGCTTCACCACTTCTTTTGATTGATCCAATAACGCGGGATTGGTATCTCATTCTTACAAGAAATTGTTAGCTACTTTCTTTAAACTTCTAACTTTGAAAACATCACTCCATCAACAAGCTTTTGGTTATTTTGTTTGTATCTTAAGAATGGAGAGTCTGCTTTGACATCCTCCGCGGAGCAATCATACTGCCCAGTATACGCTTCAACAGGAATTACATGAGGAGAAATTGATACAGTGAAAACCTCTGGTAATGCAAGTAATTGGGATATTAAGGAAGAATAATGTATTTCAGAGCTTAGGCCACCGTACCAAGCTCCTGCATAAATAATTCACATCATATTGATTACAAATAGATCGTGTATTTCACAACCGTAATGTGTCTTAGTTTCAAAATTTGCACATCTACATAGGAAACAATCGCCAAAAGAACAAAAGGACATGCAATGCAGCTTCATCCTAACCCACACACAGTAACCAAATACTTCTGTTCCCCGATGAGGGGGAAATATGTGGAAGCTTGAGATACCATTAGAAGACGTGAGAACCATTGTCAATTAGGAGACTAACTTCTCCTGTTTTTCACTACAAATCTGATATCCATATGCCTAGAATGCTGGTAGTGGAAATATGGAAGCCGAAGCTAAGATCACACCAAGCGCAATGCAAATTAAAACAACAATGGAGGGCCGTGCAGAAACTGGAGTAGCACCTTTGTTAGTTGAACGAGGCTTGTCATGGTTAATATTTGCACTACCATAAGTTCCTCTGGCTTTACGTCCCTCCTTTATATCGTGCCAGGGCGTTCTTATAGTTTTATAGGCCTTGTCGAAATTAAAAAAAAAGGCCCCAATAAATCAACAATATACTTAAGTTTATATATTTGTATGAAACATAAATGACTCAATTTATAAGTTTACATAACTAACTAAATATTAAATGATCATAACACTAACAAATACACAGAGGATCATAATTTATAAAAAACAATTTCTCCGTGCATATCTAGATGCAAAATTATTAATAATATTATCAAGATTAATATTGTCCAACATATCTTTCTCAATACATAACATAGCTAAACCATTAAATCTTTCTTGTGACATTGATGACCTCAAGTAGGTTTTCAATAATTTTAATTTTGAAAAACTTCTCTCAGTTGATGCACAACCAAACTCCAACAACTTCACAATATACCGCAAAGATATATAAATGGTATTATATCTGTGATACAGAAAAAAAAAGCAAAATTTAATATCTATTATTAAAAATAATAAATAAAGTGTAAAAATATATTAAAAATTAGAAACTTTACCTTTAAATTATACTCAGAACACATAAGACAAAAGCGTAAAATTTTTTGCTGCTAATTTTTGAGTTGAAGTACTTTAAATACATATATTGATGAAAATAAAGAAATTAGAAGGTAAAAGTATGCTTAAATATTTCAAGACTATTTATAAGCATAAGGACCACAAACTTACCTTTACTTCAAAAAAAGAAATATTATAACGTTAGGTTATAACGTTAAAGATGTAAATCACGTTAAAGATGTAAATCACTTTAACGTTATAGTGCTGTAAATTGTTCAAGTGACGCAAGTTAACATTAAAGTCATTAGTTGCGTCACTTCCTAGAATTTAGGGAGGGGGCTTTGAAGCGGGGCCCCCTCTCATTAATGAATTAACATTACAGTGTTGTTCATTAGCTAACCTGGGAAAGAGTAAACCCAAACAAAAAAAGTCTAACATTAGTTTCTCATAGTGGGCCCTGAGCGGGTGCCCCGTTGGCCCCTGCCCTGGGCGCCCCTGCCCAGGGCCGGCACTGCATAGTGCAAGATTTTGTACTTCTCCTTGGATTCTACTCCACCAATTGTTGCTCCATTGACATTTATACCTGCATCTTAATGACTTAAAATTGTAAAAAGAAATAAAACAAAAAGAGAAAGGAATTGAACATAAAAATCTCTTCATACCCTGAAACTTTGCTTCCATAACAGGACTTGAAAGGTTTCCATATACATATCCCCGACCCTTCAAATCTCCGGTCCATTCTTAATTGGTTTAACCTCCATTCCCGAGCCTTGGACATTAATCTTTTTCCAATTCTCCTTTCCACTATTGTATACACTTTATGGAATGAGAGGAATTCACGTCCATTCACAGATGAAGCTAAGGATGTGGAGAGTTTGACCTCCAGTGCAATCTTCCAAATTATGGAGCATCTCAGCTCAAACACAGAGGAGGGGTTTTTATTGTGGTCATTTTCACTAATATTTTTATTGTAAAGTGTTTTTCAGGTCAATATCACTTGGTCTTTATAGCATCAATGGGAAGAATTCAGGAATGACTTTCAGCGCCTCCCTATACAGTAAACAAGGAGAGACTGTTGGGACTTCGTTAAAACAACACTTAGCAGCAGATCAAAACTTCTTATGTGGGTTGGAAGGGCGATTTTTCAAGCTCCTCACATAACAGTTACTAAAGAGATGGCAAATCGGCAGTACACTTTTAGATGTGCTGTCTTGTGTTTGTCTACTTTTGCAGCTGATTTTTCACTCTTTTCGAAAGTTCCATTAGGTTTTGGTAATAATGATTGTAGAATTTTGTTGGTTGTACCGTGAAGCATGGAGAAAACTTGTAAGATTGCATTAGGTTACTCAGGCCCACCTTTTGGTAGTATGAGATTCTTGTATAAGAAATTCAAGTTTTGTACATAACACTTATTCAGTATAAAACATTTCTGATTTACCAAAAAAAAGATATCTTCATTTGTTCTTGTACAAAGCGACTATTTTAAAGTAGTGGAGGAATTAATTACTCATTCTCTTCGGTTTTTTTTGGTAAAGCCAATGTTCTCGTACTGAATTTGGTATCGGATTCAATTTTAGTACGGTACTATACCGATACCGTTTAATACTGAGCATCGTTTCAAGTAGTTTTTTAAAAAATTGCAAAATAGTTCATTGTTATATTTTACAGTTGTATTATATACTTTTAACCATGTCTCTAAAAATCATAATAATAAATAATAATCACAATAATGATTTTCAGATATTTTACATATAAATAATAACCACAATTTATATGGAAAAAAGGCAATCATCATCACACAAATATAAAATTAAGAACAATAAAAAGTATTTAAAATATTACAATTTTAATTTTCATTATATAATAAATAATAATTACATCAAAACATCCAATAAAAAGAACAATAAATATTCTTAACTTTCAATTTATTACAATTTACAACAAGAGTTCGTGATAAGAAAACAACCAAGAAGAATTGAAACATGAAATAAAAATATATATTATTTAATTTACTATCAGTTAAATATATTATATATTTAATTAGTTAAAATTAATTATTAATAAGATTATAAATATCTTAATTTAATTTAATTTATAAAATTAATTTAATAATTATTAATAAATATAATTAAATTTATTTTTTAAAATATAAAAATTTCAAATAAAATTTGATTTAATAATTAAAATATATAAAATAAATATTAGCTTATAAATATTAATTTTAAATTGCTTATTTTTAAAAATAAAATATTTTTATTAATACTTTATTAATAAATACTATATAAAAGATTAAAATAAATTTAAATAACATAATTTATTTTTAAGTTTTATTTAATGTATAATTATTGTTCATAATAAAAATATTCATTTTATTTTAAAATTAAAAATGAAAAAAACACAATAAAAGTTGAACTAAATAATTAATTAAAAAAATTTGAAAAAAAGAAAAGGGGAGAGGGGGACTAACGGGAAAATTTAAAAAAATTTGAAAATTTTACTAATAAGTCATTGATATCAGACAAAATACGCCAGTACTGACCGGTATTTACACTCGGTACATAAACACTCTATTTTGTTCTGTTTTTCGGTCGGTACGATACGTACCAACCAGTACCGATAAATTTCAAAACGTTGGGTAAAGCTGCAAGCTTAATTTTTTGGTTCTTTGTTTTATTAAATATTAATAGAAAATTATTCAAGAGATCAACCTTAAGGTAATCTTACAGCTATTGCAATGGACAATAATGTCATTTGGATTAAAAGTCACCTCATTACTATTCCAAAGAGTCATGGCAAGGATTTATAACTCCATTCTATTTAGTGCCTTGATTTACATTGTCGATATTGTGCTCTATTCTCATACTTAGCAAGAGCACCAAACCTTATTAAAACAAAATTTGGAATTTATTAAAAAGAACGGGATAATTTTTGCTCTCAGTCTAAAAAACATATTAATCTCATCACTAACTCCTTCTAGATTCATTCCTCTCATCTTTGCAATGGCTGACCTACCAAATACTGCTTTTTCCTCCCAATGGAAGAATTCCTACCTCCATTGACGAAATTTTTACTTTTGCCTAAATAGACCTCTTTTATTACCTCCACCTTTTTCTTAAACAATCATGCTTACATTGTTGCCCATCATATTTAACATCAGATACCTTATCACACTGTGTTCTTCATTAATGGTTCTCTGTCGGAGAATGAAATATAGTACTTATGGGCACTCTCTACCCTATATACCTGTAATATCTCTCTTCCTTCCTTATGGATATACCAACATTTATATGATAGGAAAAATGAAGATTTCCTTTTATGGACTTCCCTTGAATGATACCAACTATTAATGAGATAGAGAACTCAACTCTCACAAGTTATTGAGCATCTCGGTAGAGAACTCAACTCTCGTAAGTTATTGAGCGTCTCGGGGTATAAAAGACTCTATTAGAGAAGTAGACTACTTAATGCTTCTTTATTCTTTATCCAACTTATAACACAACACATTATGAGTCAATCTACTACCAAAATCGGGTGTGTTTTCTTGGACAACTTAGTTCAATGGCCAAGATACAAAAAAAAGGTCCTTAAAAGCCTCAAGGACTTCCTTAGAGATCTAAATCATTTTTCTAAATATGGTCCACCAGTTATTTCTACATTTATTGGATCTTACTCAAGAGAATTTGTTCCTGAAGAACCTTAAATGCCATATTTTGAGACTTCATATAACCTTATAATGGACTTAAAATTGGGCCTAGACATTGTTGTACCATCTCAATTTAGAGCCTTAGCCTTGTAAGATATTCAAAATCCAGAAGATAATCTTTCAATCATTAATAAAAAGGAGCTGGATAATTTTTTGAACAAATTAAAAATAGAAAAAGTAAGCCCCAACAAAACGAGGATATATTTCCTAAGAAAAAGCTTCCATTAAAAAAATATGTGTTTTCCTTATGGATTCTCTACAGAACTCTCTCTCCCTCTTGAAAGCTTGAATATTTAATAAGTTTACTTTTTTATACAGAAATACAAATATGTTCTGCATCAGGGCCGATTCTGGGCAAAGGTAGCCCGAGTGCTCGCCCAGGGCTCCTCCTTATAAATAATAAAATAAGGCCTATTTTTACTCTTATAAAAATATAATGAAATAAAATAGGACATATTTTGACCTCATAAAGAACGACAAAATTTTCATAATTTGCTTTTTTATATTTTTTGTAAGAGCCCAAAAATAGATAAAAATAAGAGCCTCTTTTTTTACTTTACCCAAGGACTATAAAATACTAAGAATAGCCTTGCTCTGCACTTGCCTTTATATGCATTAGAAAGGATTGGATCTATGCCTATTTGAATTTTAACTTATACGAGAAAGATTGGTTAGTTTAGATCTCTAAAAGGCATTCCTTGAGAGTTGACGCCTGTTGAGAGATGAAGGGATTGTATCGCAGCTAGAGTCTTAACTACAATTATCTTTGCTTATCTTTAAGTTCTTATAGAGATCTACTTTATCATATTACATATGGTTTCTTATCCTTCCCATAACCCTCCTCAAGGGGGTTCCATGTCATAGACTTTCTAAGAAGCAATTGAAGTCTAACTGTTAGAAATTAACAGATTGAAACATAGCCACATAGATTATGTTAAGCAGGATCTAATCATATGCATAGAAAAAGAAAAATCACATGCTTATATTCGTGTTGTGATTTCACCGGTTAAAGAAAATTTACAAACTTTTGCAGAGATCTTCTATATATGTGTCTTATTGTTTTTTTTTTGTGAAAACGAAAAACGTCAGAAGCAATGTTTTTTTAGAAGAAGCATCATCAACAACTAACTCATTTTATTATTCTTATATCTTGCCTTTGTAACGTTTCGTTCAAATATATATAACTACCTTTGGTAGTTATATGAATGACAATGACTTAAAAAAAAAACTCCCTCATTAGTGTATAATAAGTCATTACTAACATATGGTCGTGTTATTATTGACACCTTGGTTCTAACTTTAAAAATGATTGTCTCATTGTTAGAGGCTTCATCATCAATAGATTCACAAGCAGGTAGCGTAAACAGTGTTTTCTCATCTTCAGTAGGCCGTTCTTTAAAAAGCGAGTTGATGTCTTCGTCTTCTCTTATGGGAATTATAGACTCAATGGGTCGTAAGATCGTAATATTTTTTTATAGTCTTCTTGGGGCGTTTTCTTGCGTAATGCCCTGGCTGTCCAAAAATAATATTTGTCTGATTTTCTAATTCTAGGAGCACGTTATCTAAAAAATCTCATTCTCTTTTTTGTCGTTGAAAGGATTTGGATGAATTCGAAACACGGTCTTCTGAAGTGAATCTTCTTTTTCTCTCAATCAATCAATTTGTACCAATTAACTCAATTCATATAATCTTCAGTTTGAAAATGAAAGATTTTATAAATATTGTATGAGTCGAATTTGAAATTGGTAAAAAATAAAAAATGCTCTGAGTTTACATTTATAAATATTTATAATTGTCATCCATATTTACATAAATAGTTGAGAAATAAAAGAAAAATATAAATTTATCTTGTTTATATTTTTAATGATTCATCTTCAATGATAATAAACATTTAAATAAATATTTTATTATTTGTATTTACATTTTTATATTTATTTACTTGATTTATTATTTATTATATAATATTTAGAAATTATATTGTATTTTATAGCAAGTTTGTGATTATTTTTTTTAGATTTAATGTTACTTTATATGTTAAGACATATATTTATTTATATTAAGACGTCACCCTTGTATTTTATATAATTATTAAATTTTTATAAAATATAAACTTATGATTAGGTTCAAATTTGAATATAATAGATTAGATTTAAATTTTAAAACTAAACCTATTTATTGATCGATAAAAATTCTAAATTTTTAAATGATTTTTAGTTAAACCAGCCCCAGCCCCTGCTTTAAACTACCTTATCAAAGCTTTTGGTCTTACCGATCCAAGTCGGTCATGTTATCTGGATTCTGGAGCGGGGGTCCGGTCCACAACGTAGTCAGAGTTGGTGACGTTTTAAATGTGGATAGGGGATTGCCATGTCACCGTCTCACCAACCTCCAACCTCCCACTCAACCGGGCAGACTCGTGTGTGTAGTCTTCTCGAATTAAAAGAAACACCAAATAGATCGGCTAATTATTCGAATGGTATCAATGCATTGGCCCTAATTTCCCTTTTCTTAGGAATTCAAATATTCAATGCTTTCTTTTCTGACGTATGTGATATTTTAATTTTCAATTTTAATATTTAAATATATTTTTTATATTAATACTTACATAATCAAGATAACTAAGAGGTCGTTTGGTTTTACTTCTGTTTTTCTGTTGCAATTTTTAGTTTTCGTTTTCAGTTGTTTGTTTCTATTTTTCTTTTAAATAAAAACAAAAACTTGTTTGGTTGTTAATGTTAATGTTAATGTAGTCATATTTTTATCGCTGATAATAATAACATATCAGATAAAACTTAAAGATAAATTATTTTTAATTAAATAAATTTATTTAATCTCTTATATAATATTTATTAACAAATTATTAATAAAATTATGCTATTTTAATAAAATAAATAATTTAAAAATTAATATTTTATTTATAAGTTAATATTTATTTGAATTATATTTTAATTATTAAATCAATTTTTATTTGAATATTTATATATTTTAATTTTAATTATATTAATTAATAATTATTAAATTTTAATTACATATAATTTAATTATACAAATTAAATAAAATTAAATTATTAATAATTTTATTGATAATTAATTTTAATTTATTAATTATATAATCTTGAATTAAATTATTCATATTTTTATTAATAATTAAATAATATATATTTAAATGATAGTAAATCAGATTATGAAAAAAACAAAAACATGAAACAAAAACCACTTTTTATGGTTTTCATAATTTTTGAAAACTAGAAAAAAATCAAAACAAAAATAGAAATTAAAAACTCAAACAAACAAATTTTTTTACTGAATTTAAAAAAAAAAGTCAAAAGCAAAAGTGGAAACAAACACCCCCTAATATTAAAGGGTTTTGTTATTCTAAATTTTGTAACACCTTCTTTGATAGATGGCCTATCTATTATCATAGATCATTCAACTCAGCTAAGGTTCATATGCAACTTTTTTGTCGTTAAGTTAGCTTAATTGTCATACTAATACCAATAGCGGATAAAATAGGAGTTATAGTTGGATGAATTTGATCTGAAATAATTTAAAATTAATAGGTTATATTTGAGATGACTAAATTTTGAGTTTGAGACTTGATCTAAAAGATTCAAATGATCGATATTATTTTAAATAGCTTGATCCAGTTCGTATTTAACCTCAAATCGTGTGACTCAATCAGATTCAAGCCATACGGCTCGAGTTTGACTAAATTTCAAATTGATTTGTGCCGCAAATTAAGGAAGTTGGACTAATTCAAATTAGCGGTATGCTTGTTACGATCCTTAAAATGATCTTGCATCTTAAAAAAATTAGACTACTTAGATTTAAATTAATTAAAAACAATCTCTATCAATTAAAAATAAGATTGTGTATTATTAAACCTCTTTAAATCTTACATTTTAACGAAATTTTCTCAAGATTCTTATTATTGTAGACTTTAATTAACATTTTGTTTGATGCCAAAGTCGTGGTTTTGGCGACGTTTAATTTTATTATTTAGCAAATTAAAACGTGTAATGCTGTTAAACTCACGTACACTATTGCATTTTATAAATAAAATTATTTAATATATAGTTTCAACTTTAGCTAATGTAATCAACACAACTGAAGTATTAACGGAGGCCTCCACGACTAAAACAAAAGTTTACTTTATTAATTGAACTAGTTCTAGATGTCCACGTTAAGGAAAGAGATTTGTATCTGTACGAGATGCTTTTAATTTTTTTTTTAATAATTCAGAATTTTAATCGAAAGTAAGGTTGGTAAGGATTCTCCATATTTGATTAATGAGTAATTATTGCGTCTCTCATAGTTGCATCCAAATAATGATGACGAACAACTCATAGCTAACATAATAGTTTACCAAAAATATTTTGTTGACTTGCTCGATAGAATCCTGTGGAGTATTAAAACTTATACGTTTAAACCATAAATTAAAAA
Organism: Erythroxylum pelleterianum; assembly: GCA_027563865.1. NCBI lineage: Eukaryota > Viridiplantae > Streptophyta > Magnoliopsida > Malpighiales > Erythroxylaceae > Erythroxylum > Erythroxylum pelleterianum. Next base: position 6,485,462 of record JAOQMR010000005.1, read on the forward strand.
TGAAATTTGAAAAAAGAAACAAAATGTTTATTACAGATTAGTAAGAGTTTATTTTGCATGACACATATAGTTATTGATTCTGAAGTTTGGTTTGGAATTCAAGAGCTGAAGAAATCTTAGGAAGTAGTTTATAGTAAGTGATAATCACAATGAGGGGCTTCAGGTGAGTGGACAAAGTATATAAATTGAAGATTATATTGAATTGAGTCGCCCCGTAGAGGTGATCGAGTTGATGAAATGAAAGAACGTAGGACTAAAAGGTCATGTGTTCAATTCCTCTTATTTACGCTATTTCGATCAAGTCTTTTGTACAGAGTTTGTTTAGTGCGAAAAACCCGATTAACGTGATTTGTAAGTTATTGCATTTAATCAGAGTATATTCAAAAAGTATAAGAAAAAAAGGGCCGCCGACTTACGCACAACACAATTTGTGTGAAGCCGAAATAAGAATTAAGTTAAATTTGATTATGGATATGCATTTATAACTCCATCCATATAGTTCAATAGATAACCAAATTGACGGCTAATTAGTTAAGTCCATGTAATTATTATGGACAAGCGGACCTATCAGGTTCTGGGGAACAATATCATTTTAGTTAGATTCCAATAGTATGCAAGCAGAATAATTCTGCCAGCTTGAAAGTTGAAATGTTCTAATGTACGAAACAATAAATAAAAACAATCTATTATATCCTTGGCAAAGGTAACCAATGTGTAGATTCCTTAGCCAAGCTAGGATTGTTAAGTGCTCATAATCTAATTTTATGGTACAATCCGATTCCAAGCATTGCTCGTTATTGTCAGGAATCCTACATCGAACAAGTATAAGAGTATTTAATAATTTATAATAATGTACAAACTTTTCTCTCTTGAGCTAATTTTTAGGGGTGAGTTAGGCCTTCTAACATAATATCAGAGTCAGTTTGTCTCGATGGTTTGGAGCGATGCCCTGTTATGTCTTTTGTCCAATATGTCCATCAGATGTTCAGTCCTACTTTAGACTGAAGGGGTGTGTTCAGAATCCTATATCGGACAACTATAAGGGTATTCAATAATTTATAATAGCGTACAAATCTCCCCCTCTTGAGCTAATTTTTGGGGTGAATTAAACCTTTCTAACAATTACACACAAAAAAATGATTTTATATGTATAAATAAAATTAATTATCCGCATTCTTCTCCTTATGTTTTATAAAGAAACTATCTTCGTGACTTAAACCTATGATTTTTTGCTCACAAAAGAACAACCTTATTTTTTTGAAACATAATAAATAAAATCGTGACGAGAAAAATAATAATTTTGTGTTTAAATTTTTAAAGATGGTAGAATATCTTTCCATAATGATAAATATTTTTGGTATTAATATTTACATACGCAAAAAATTGATATATTTTAATAATATATTTAATTAAAGATAATTATAAAATTCTTTAAAAGGAGTGTAAATAAACATGTAGTTGTCATTCATTTTGTTTAAATAAAAAGACAAACGAACATACAACTGTTTAATTATACTTATTGTCTCGATAAAGGATAATAACTTGAAATAAATGCTATATTGAAAATTCAAAACAAATAAATAGAAAAAAATATAATGGTAAAAAGAAATGAAAGGAAGATATTTATAAGAGTATTATATTTACATTCACAACATAAGATATATATTTTCCATTAATTTTTATGTGTAGGACAACAGGTTACATAACATATTAGATACTTATAATAAACATAATTTAAAAAAACCTCTAATATCAATGTATATAATTAATATAAAATTGATATTATATATATAAATATATATCAATGGAAGAAAGTAAGAATAAATAAGAAATTTTTATTTTATTTATCTTTAAAATGTCTTGTAATTTAAAATTAATAGAAATTTTATAACACTAAAACTTTATTAAAATTTTGTGGTTATTTTAGTATAAATTGTACAACTAATTTAACTTAATTTTAATAATAAATTCTATCAAAATAATTTGGAAAAATAAAAGTATTCTAAAAATGTTTTAGTATTTAATTTTAAAATAAAAAAAAATTCATAAAAAATTAATTTTATATAAAGGATGCTGAAAGAGATTGGAAAAGAGACCACACGAAAAGGGAAAGTACGTGCCAGGCTTGAACTAGTAAACAATAATCAATCTTCACAAGCCTTAATGGTCTCCACCAAACATTAGTCTAACTGTTTTTCGGCTGAAAAGTCTTTGCACTGCATTCCTTTAATTTTCTACACTTCTCGTGGCTTAAGGCTCAAGAAAACGACCGAAAGCAAGACCCAGATGGAGATTATAGATATATTGATAAATGGTGATGTCAGTTGGTAGGAGTAGGTGAATGGCTGAGTCCCCACTCCAACACCAGCCTATACGTATTCCATTGCACACCCTCTGTATATATATATAACACAAATCAATAAGATATCTCATTTAGTTGGTTTCAACGCACTCCCACCAAAACCTGGCTTCCTAAGTTTTCAGGTTTACTCCGTAAGCCCACCAATTCTCTCTGAAAATTTCCAGGTAAGCTTCTGTTACTCATCTTTTGGTTAGTTTTGCCGTTATGGATACGATTCATATGTAACTCTTCGATGTTCTGTTTCAAGTTTTCAATATAGAAATGCTTTTCACGAGTGTCTGTTGGTAGGAAGAGAACTGATTCAGGACCAACTTGCACTTCTGTTTTGTTGTTTTGAATGAATTATATTACAAACGATGAGAAACTAAGAAGTAGGATGTTTCTGGAAAAAGAGGACACTTTTGCTAATTGTTCAAGGTTGTCTGTCATGTCGGATTTCATTAACATTTGTAGAACTGAACCCTACTCTAGCAGAATGGTGATCGTCCCCTCAAAATTTAAGGTCAATATGCTCAGAGCCTACCCGATTTCATATGAAGGAGGTTACATAATATTCCATTTTATCATAGCTTCATTAACATTTGTATTTTGTAATTATCAATACTCGGTGGTATGATGATTGGGAATCTTTTGGCTTTTTCATCATGGATTCTACTTCAAATATGTGTTTGAATGGGACGTATTTGTTTTTTCACGTAAAATGTATGAGGTCTAAGGCTTGTCCTTCTTTGCCATTGGTGAGGGAACTGTGGGACCTCGCTTAAATCTTATTCTATAAGAATGTAATTAATTTCACGGCGGCGCTCTTTTCTCTGGGGCAGATCGATCAAGAACATGAAAATCACCGTGAAGGAGTCAACACTTGTGCCGCCGTCGTCGGAGACACCGCTGTACGGCCTCTGGAACTCGAACGTGGACCTGGTGGTGCCGCGTTTCCACACGCCCAGCGTCTACTTCTACAGGCCGACTGGAGCAGCCAACTTCTTTGACCCGAAAGTCATGAAGGAAGCGCTGGGAAAAGCCCTGGTGCCGTTCTATCCTATGGCTGGACGGTTGCGGAGGGACGAGGATGGCCGGATTGAGATTAACTGTAACGGAGAGGGAGTGCTTTTTGTGGTGGCGGAGACGAGCTCAGTTATCGATGAATTCGGTGATTTTGCGCCAACTTTGGAGCTCCGGCAGCTTATTCCCACCGTTGATTACTCCTGCGGTATCTCTACTTATCCACTCTTGGTCTTACAGGTATTACACGTCAACTGATATTTGCAAAAATAAGTCCTCCAGTTTGATGTCAGTTGAATGTTAAGGACAAACTGACCCCCTTGTGTTTGCATGTAATTATTCAGGTAACGTACTTCAAATGTGGAGGAGCTTCCCTTGGTGTGGGCATGCAACACCACGTAGCAGATGGATTCTCTGGTCTTCATTTCGTGAACACCTGGTCAGACATGGCTCGAGGTCTCGACCTAACAATTCCACCGTTCATCGACCGGACACTCCTCCGTGCTAGAGACCCACCAACAACACCAGCATTCCACCACATCGAGTACC
>JAOQMR010000005.1:6500320-6528601 GCA_027563865.1 Erythroxylum pelleterianum
CTTTTATTTTTCGTTGATGGAGCCTCCCATGCGTCAGCCTCGTGGTCCCTTGATCAGCCTCCTAGCAAATTTTCTTATTTGTCACGTTAAGAGCTTATTTTCTTGTGTAAAGTTGAGAGCCCACCAGCCGCTAACGTCTCCTTTTCTTCATGCGTCAGTTGTCTTCATTTGTTTTGGAGTTGTCCTCCCTTGCATGCGTGAATATCTTTTTCTTCCTATGATTTGCGCATGACATTTGTTGACTGCGTGAATATCTGTTGTAGCTAGATAAGTATGTCCTGATTTGACAATTTAATTGCTCCTTTTTCTGCCAGCGTTTTGCTTTGGACAGTTGTGGTCTTTTATAACTGCATTTTCTACGAATTAAACATGAACCATTATAAATACAAATTCAGGTGAACTAAGCAATTTAACAGATAAAATATGTATAAAACCCAATAATTAATCCAGAAATTAAGGGAAAATGCCATGAAATTTAATAAGAAAATGCATCCAACAGAGTTTCGCGGTACGTGACCATGTAAGTCTGCAAAAACATATACACGTGCATTTATGCCCGTGTGTGTTGTGTAGCATGGTCTCAACGATTTACATGGTCACATACCCTTATGTATGATCAGGTAAATCACTAATTGATAAACTTTAAATCTATAATTATGATTTATGTTATCCTATTCTCTCCCATGTTTATGAATTATCAATTATGATTATAAATAACATATATATTTATATGATGATTCTTTCAAATGGATGAGCATATTCTTTCAATGGAGAGTAGTAATCCAGTAACGAGAATAAAAGTAGAAACTTTTAATCTCATTCTAAGTGAAGATAGAAGTCCAACTACAAGGCAATTGAAAAATGAAGTTTGAAATCACTTCAATAAGACTAGATCAATGGATGAAGTAGAAAAAGTCGAATGTAAATATTGTTAGAAGATGTTGGTCAGAAATTCAAAAGGTGGAACCTCTCATTTAAATAAATGTGTATATTCGTGTAGTAGAAAAAAAATATGGTATTTTAGAGGAAAGTATGAAATTTCTAAAACATCTTATAACAACAAATAAAGATTTTTTATTGCTTTTATAGTAATTGAAGATGAACATCCACTATTTATAGTTGATACCAAAAGATTTAAAATATTTTGCAATTCATTGTAACCAACCTATAAGTTTCTAATTGCGAATATGTTGAAAAAGGACATTATGAAGATAAGAAGAACAAAATTTAAGAACATTATCGAGTATTGAAAGATGGATTGTCATTACAACAGACATGTAGACAATCGATAACCAAAAAGTGTTATATGGCGGTGACAATACATTATGTTGATAATGACTAAACTTTATACAATAAAATTTTGAGGTAATTTATATTCTTTAATATTGTTATCACTTACTTTTTCATTATATTATAATTGATGTTGGTTATATTTGTATATGATAGGTTCATTTATATGCCGGTATCATACACAAGTGAAAGGTTGACAATCGTGTTGAGAGACTATTTGATAGATTGTAACATTAACACCAAATTGTCCCCATAATGGTAGACAATTGTAGCATGAATGATGTTATGATTGAAAAGTTAAAGAATAAGATATAGACTGGGAGCTTGTTGGTTGATGGAAGGTTATTCCACATGTGTTACTTTGGCATATTATAAATTTGATTGTGAAGGATGAGTTGGATATGATAAAGGAAGCAGTAGATTCGATTTAGAATAGTGCGGTATATTGGAGTGCAACACCTAAGAGAAATGAGAAATTTAAAGAAACTGCACGATGACTATGCATTGTGAGTACAAAGAAGATGGTTTTAGATTGTCGAATCAGATGGAACTCAACCTTCAAGATGTTAGAGTCGATAATCCAATATGTTATGTGTTTATCAAACTGAGACAGAGATTCTCAGTACACTTGTATGGATACAAAAGACTAATGAGACTTGGCTAGAGAACTTTGTGGGAAGTTAGAATTATTTTATACTGTGATTGGATTGTTCTAGGAAACAAAATATCCAATTTTGCACTATTGTTTAACACTATGTGTTAGATAAAGAAAACTTTATCTGATTGATTTTTAATTCCATTGAGGTTATTCGGGTTCTAGAAGAATAGATGATAGAGAAGTTGAATTCTTATTGATATATAGTTGGACATATTGTTGCAATCTTATATGTGCTGGACTGGAGATATAAGATGAAAAGGGTTAATTTTATAAATAATGTGTTGTATAGTGATTGAACTCAAGAGCACGTAGATTCAATTAATTAAAGTTATGAATTTCAATTGATTTAATAAAAGAGGATATAATTATAGGAAATAAAAAATAATTAAAGTGATTAATTCAATTAATTAAAGTTACGAATTTCAATTGAATAATAAAAATAGAGATTTTATAATGAATAAATTTATATATAACGTACATATATTTGATCAAATGAATAAGATGAAACCAAATTCATTAGTGAAGGAGGACGAGATTATAGGAAATGAAAGAAAATATTATAATTAAATTGATCAATTCAATTAATTGAAGTTACAAATTTCAACTGGTTGGCGAGTTATTAATCCTCATCGTGACAACTTCATCCTAGCAATGTGGAAGCCTTTATGTGTGCTCAAAGTTGGTTAGATGATGAAGATATTGAAGGTAAACTCTTTTCTTTTTGATATATCAATTTTGTCTCTTTTTTTGTATCATCTTACCTCATATTATTTTTTAATTTGTATATTAATACGACAATAGTTACTGATGCAGAGGTGACTAGTCATATACATACTTATTAATCAAATGAACATTATTTTAATAAAATATTCGATGATAAATGTATATTTAATTATCTATAATTAATTACTACATTGTGCTTAATATTCCTTTAATTTTAATAGTATAGTATTAAATATAATGTTCTATATAATGATGAAGTGATGTAAATTATTGACGATCCTGACTACACCGATTAACTAATATCTTAACCTCTTTAGCCTTCACTCTCTCTAGTCTTTAGTCTCCACAGTCTACTCGTAGTCTCTCATAGTCCTAGACTTCCAGTCCAAAACATTATTTCATGATTTTTATCTTGATTTTTGTAGATTATATCATTTAAAAATTTTAGATAATCATTTTTGTAAATAATGTCATCAATTAATGAATTTTATTCATAACTTTAATTAATTGAATTGATAAATCTAATTATAATTTTTTCCCTTTCATTTCATATATTTCAATTATCCTTCGTTAATGAAGTTAGTTTGATTTTGTTCATTTGGCCAATATATGTATGTTTTATATATTTATTCATTATAAAAACTCAATTTTTATTAATCAATTAAAATTCGTAGCTTTATTTAATTAAATTGATCACTTTAATTATAATATTTTTCTTTTATTTCTTATAATCTTATATTTTGTATTAATGAATTTAGTTTCATCTTATTCATTTGATTAATATATGTATGTTTTATATATTCATTCATTATAAAATCTTAATTTTTATCAATTTACTGAAATTCGTAACTTCAATTAATTGAATTGATCACTTTAAATTACAAAATTTTTCTTTCATTTCCTATAATCCCATCCTCCTTTATTAATGAAGTTGATTTTATCGTATTCATTTGATTAAATATATGTACGTTATATATATATATATATTCATTTTAAAATCCCAATTTATCAATCAATTAAAATTTAAAACTTTAATTAATTGAATTGATCACTTTAATTATAATCTTTTTCTTTTATTTCTTATAATCATATTTTATATTATTAATGTATCTAATTTCAAGATTCATCTTATTTGTTTGATCAATATATGTATGTTTTATATATTCATTTTTTATAAAATCTCAATTTTTATTAATCAATTGAAATTCGTGACTTTAATTAATTAAATTAATCACTTTAAATTTTTTATTAAATAGAGCTCTTTTAAACCTTTCAAAAAATTAAAAAGTTGGGTTAATCTAAATTTGATCGAGTTCAGGCGTTAGGCTCGACCCATTTGACCAAATTAGGCCTTGGACTTTTGTCCCAAGTTAACCATCCCTTGAGGAAGGTAGTATTCAATATCAATTTAACTTTTTTTTAAAAAAAAATTCTTACGACTTTTAAGTTATTTAAAATAATAGTTTTTTTGTTGTAACATTATTTTAATAAAATTCATCATAGAACCAATCATTACATATAAGACTTTATAATTCATTTATATCACAATTTAATTTAATTAAAAATAAATTATTACTTGAAGTATATTTTTATTATATAAAATAGATAAATTAAAATTAAAAATTTTCAATAATCTATAATAAAAAAGCATTTCTTAAAACACTATATACAGTGATGTTGAGTCATCATCTTCCTAACACCTTTAATTCTAAGTCAAAAGTGAAGGCTAAAGAATGCCAGAATATTTGTAAAAACAAATTTTACGTTGTAAAACATAGGAAAGCAAAAGACCATTCTAGCGAAGTCTGGAGACGGCTCAGAAAATCCACGTGTTCCAGTATTCGACTTCCAACTATGTCAAGTGACGCTTCCCCAGTTCTCCAGAACTATCTGGTTAGTGCTTTCGTGTTTGAATGCCTACAAGTTCCCGTTTCCTCTGGATATTTCTCTTCACGCCGCCTTCCAACTTCCATCTCTGTTTATATATGCCCCTGAACATCCACACGAAACAATTATTCGTTTTCCGTAAGAAAATTCTGTCAGAGCACAGCACTGATACTCACTTGTTATCAAACACTTTCTAACATATCAGTAAATCACCAAAAGAGTTGATTTGAGAGCCTGAATTCTCTACGATGGCAGCGAAAACTGAAGGCAAGGCCATTGGCATAGACCTTGGCACAACCTATAGCTGCGTGGGTGTGTGGCAGAATGATCGAGTGGAGATCATAGCCAACGACCAAGGCAACAGAACCACACCGTCCTACGTTGCTTTCACCGACACAGAGCGCCTCATAGGCGATGCAGCCAAGAACCAAGTTGCTATGAATCCTCACAACACCGTCTTTGATGCCAAACGTCTTATTGGCCGGCGATTCTCCGACCCGTCTGTCCAAAGCGACATGAAGCACTGGCCTTTCAAGGTCGTTGCTGGTCCTGGTGACAAGCCTATGATCGTGGTTACGTACAAAGGAGAAGAGAAACAGTTTTCCCCCGAGGAGATTTCCTCTATGGTGCTGATTAAGATGAAGGAGATTGCCGAGGCTTATTTGGGGGTGACCGCGAAAAACGCAGTCATCACTGTGCCTGCTTATTTCAACGACTCGCAGAGGCAGGCTACGAAGGACGCTGGTGCAATTTCAGGGCTTAACGTGATGAGAATTATTAACGAGCCCACAGCTGCCGCTATTGCGTATGGGTTGGACAAAAAAGCGTCGAGGAAAGGAGAACAGAATGTGCTCATCTTTGATTTAGGTGGAGGAACTTTTGATGTTTCTCTGTTGACGATTGAAGAGGGGATTTTTGAGGTCAAAGCCACAGCTGGTGACACTCATCTTGGTGGCGAGGACTTTGATAACAGGCTTGTGAATCATTTTGTTGCAGAGTTTAGGAGGAAGCATAAGAAGGATATTACTAACAACGCGAGGGCTTTGAGAAGGTTGAGGACTGCTTGTGAGAGGGCCAAGAGGACTTTGTCCTCGACTTCACAGACGACGATTGAAATAGACTCCCTATATGAGGGTATTGATTTCTATTCTACTATTACAAGAGCCAGGTTTGAGGAATTAAATATAGATTTGTTCAGAAAGTGCATGGAGCCCGTAGAGAAATGTCTGCGTGATGCTAAGGTTGACAAGAGTCACGTCCATGAGGTGGTTCTTGTTGGTGGGTCGACGAGAATTCCAAAAGTTCAGCAACTTTTGCAGGATTTCTTCAATGGAAAAGAGCTCTGCAAAAGCATAAACCCGGATGAAGCTGTCGCTTATGGTGCCGCTGTTCAAGCCGCGATTTTGAGCGGTGAAGGAGATGAGAAAGTGCAGGACTTGCTACTGCTCGATGTCACACCTCTCAGTCTTGGACTTGAGACTGCAGGTGGAGTCATGACAGTGTTGATTCCGAGAAACACGACGATTCCCACCAAGAAAGAACAGATCTTCTCTACATACTCTGATAATCAGCCAGGAGTTTTAATTCAGGTGTACGAAGGTGAAAGGGCTAGAACCAAAGACAATAATCTGCTTGGCAAATTCGAGCTTACGGGAATCCCTCCGGCACCAAGAGGTGTACCTCAAATTAATGTGTGCTTCGACATCGACGCAAATGGTATATTAAATGTGTCAGCAGAGGACAAGACAGCTGGTGTCAAGAACAAGATCACCATCACCAATGACAAGGGAAGATTGAGCAAGGATGAGATTGAGAGGATGGTGCAAGAGGCAGAAAGATACAAAGCAGAGGACGAGGAGGTGAAGAAGAAGGTGGAGGCCAAGAATTCATTGGAGAATTATGCTTACAACATGAGAAACACCATCAAGGATGATAAGTTCGCAGGCAAATTGGACCCTGCTGATAAGCAGAAGATTGAGAAGGCAATAGATGACACTATTGAATGGTTGGATAGGAATCAGTTAGCTGAGGTTGATGAGCTGGAGGATAAGTTGAAAGAGTTGGAAGGTTTGTGCAATCCAATCATTGCTAAGATGTATCAAGGTGGCGGAGGGGATGTTCCGATGGGTGGTGGCCCAGAAATGCCTTCCGGCGGCTATGGCACTCCTGGTTCTGATGGTTCTGGCGCTGGACCGAAGATCGAGGAAGTTGACTGAAGTTGGAACTTGGAAGTTGTGCGGTCGGTATGGGTCGTTATGTCAGGGTGATGGTTTTAGAAGTTTGTTATGATTTGAGTGCTTATGCTTTTAAGGGTATCTGTATATCAAATATTGTGTTACAATACAATCTGAGGAAATAAAAAGTTTTTCTTTTTCAAATACGAGTTCGTAGTGTGTTTAACGCTCTTCCTGTATGGTAAGATGGGGGTAAGTGGTTAGCTGCAGATTTTCGTAAACTTGTGCCGAAGTACCGTTTTCTCAGATGTCATGCATTTGAGGTATCAAAACTTCCATGATTGCTCAAGGCAAACTGCGGCATCCAACTGGCTTTAAGAAGTGCTTAATGCTTGTTAGGCTCATTTACCTGATCTGCTAATGCTTTACTGCTGTGTGATTTAAAGGAAAGCTGACAATAACATCTCTCACTTGAATTGGTTAGTGCTCTCTTCTATTATGGCAGAGAGGTCACTTTGGTGGAACACAGCCATCCACTCGACTGCTCGGACAAAAGAGGAACATGACAATAACGAAGCAAATACTAACATCACAGCCATTGAAGTTTAAGTGGGAAGAGCAATAAGTTTGTTTTCTCAGTGAGTTTCGAAAGGAAAGTATCCGTCTGACTGATCTTTCCTCCTTTCTCGTAACTTAAAAAGAGAACTAAAATTCGACCATGGAAGTGTCTTACCTTTCCTGCAAAAAATAAAGTTAATAACAACAGAAACGTAATCAATGGCTTTGCAATTTATGTACAACAGATTTGGAAAACATTAGTCATCCTCCATAGTTGTAGATGAAATTCCTAGAGAGGAGGCAAATGTAGCAGTAGCGTCTCCATTGAGATATTTCTTTAGCCTGCCCAAGTCATCAGCAACATCAAGCATTGTAGGCCTAATAGAGGGAGAGACCAGAGTGCAAAGTATACCCAATTCAATCAACTCTGATACTGCAACTTCCCACATCTTCTTGACCTCAGGTGGCTCATTTCTTGAAGCTCTAACTAGGGATGAGTCTATCACTCTTTCAACTCGGCCGTGGTAGTGATTTTTCACCCATTTATGCAGGTTCAGCCCACCCATAAACAAGTCATCCGTTGGTCTCTTTCTTGTTACCATCTCGAGAACTAGAATCCCAAAGCTGTAAACATCTCCCTTTGTTGAAGTGGTCGATCCAAACCCATATTCTGAATCATAGAAATTTCATAGTAACGTTTATGACCTGTTATTTCTATCAAATGGAAAAGTTGGAAGCCATAATTACCAGTAGTTATTGAAAGAAGGAAAAAGTGTATTATTGGAAACATAACAAGGATGTTTGACGTAATCCAGCAATAATTATGGCTGGTAATTCATTCTACGGGCATCATAATTATGGGGGACAATCTTTGGTAAAGCTCTATTCAATCATCAATTTCTGCTTGAATCTTCATTACTATTCATTTCCCTAAAGGCATTAGAGCACTATATGGCTAAAAGAAGAATCTTTTATCACGCCCGTGTTCCTGAAACTGCTTTAACAAAAAACAAGGGACAGAATAATGAAGATTGTTTTCAGTTATTAAACAAGATGAATTCTGACCATTTCCCACTTCATTATTGAATTGAGTGCGACTTTTCACTGAAATTTTGTGTCCTGGTTTTCTAAATTCTGAAAGCTAAGGAAGATTTAGTACCTGGTGCAATATATCCAATCGATCCACATAACAAATTTGCTGTAGAATTCCCCATGTTTTCAGCAGCCCCACCAGTTCCACCTCCAACAGTCATAACCAGCTTTGCAATACCAAAATCAGAAACCAAAGCTGTCATATCATCATTGAGAAGAACGTTGCTTGGCTTCAGGTCACAGTGTATAACTTTAACAGGCGAGTGGTGATGCAAATAGGCCATTCCTTCAGCTATGTCACTACAAATGTTCACCCTTTGGGTTAGAGTCAAATCTGATGAACCAGAACCCAAATTATCTTTTCCTGAATGCGGATAGAGACGACTGTCCAAGCTTCCATTTGCCATGTATGGAAGAACTAGAGCTTTGAAATCGGGAAGACTACATGCCGTTATAATCCTTATTAAGTTTCTGTGTCGAATCCTCTTCAACACTTGACATTCCCTGTTGAAGCTCTTTGTTGAGTTTCCAGTTTGTAAATGCAAAACTTTTACAGCTATTAGTGTCCCATCTGAAAGAGACCCTTTATAGACTCGTCCATAGCTACCTGTGCCGATCAGTCTCTGAGCATCGAATCCTCCAGTGGCTTCTGATAACTCTCTGTATGTAATTCTTGGAAAGTTATGAATCAGTTCAGGGGCTGCTGAGCTTTTTCTTGCCGCCTCCATTTCCATTGTGTTTCCAGATGAATCCATTTTCATTCGACGAATTGCAACGACACAACATACTGTGCTCAAGCCTAGCGATACAACTATGCCCAAGACAAACATGATCAAGAACTTCTTTGAATTGAACCAATGCTTTTTCTGAAAACAAGTAAGCTTGCCAGAAACTGCAACACAAAGATGAGGATTTCCAGTTAAAGATGCATTTTTACTAGAATCGAATATGCCACCAGATGGAATTGGCCCTTCAAAGTCGTTGAAAGAAAGATCGATGAAGGTGAGGGTGCGAATCCGATTGAGGCTTTGTGGGATTTCTCCAGATAGTTTGTTAGCTGAAACATCTAACGTTTCGAGGTTCCTTAAATCTCCCAGTGATTCAGGAACGTGACCTTGGAGAAAATTACGGGACAAATTTAACATCCTTAATGCAATGCAGTTTGATATCAGAGGAAAGATACTTCCATTGAAGTTGTTGGATGAAACATCAATCTCCAGAACATTTTCAAGCTTGCTGAGTACAATAGGTAACTCTCCCGAAAGAAAATTGTGTGAAAGATTGAGAAATATTCTGATCTCACGTAATCTAGATATTTCAGGAGGGATGCTCCCTGTCAATCTGTTGTAAGACAAGTCTAGCCTGTACAGATCGGTGCAGCGTCCTAACGTAGAGGGAATGTTCCCCAAGAGTTGATTGTTGTTGAGAAACAACGAATTCACGCGTACCAAATTTCCTAGACTTTCTGGGATTTCACCTGAGAATTGGTTGTAAGATAGATCAAGAAGACCGAGATGGGGGAGATGGCCTAATGCTGCTGGAATTTCACCTGTGAACTTGTTGTGTGACAAGAAAAGCTGCTCCAAGTTTGACAACTGGCTGATCTTAGGAGAGATTGTTCCGTTCAGGGAATTGAAAGTTAAGTTCAGTACAGTAAGATTGTAAAGATTTGCTATACCAGGAGGAATGGATCCAAAGATCTGGTTTCCATCTAGCAACATAGATGCGAGTGTGGTGCTAAGTCTGCCAATTGAATTAGGAAATCCTCCTCCAAGGCCCATGCCAGCCAATTCAAGCTCCTTCAAACTTGTGCAATTCCCGAGGGCAGTGAAGAAAGGTTCAAGATTGGTGTTGTTGTCATGGCTTATCATAATGTTATATGATAAGTGGAGCATGCCAAGATCCGTCATTCCTGCCACAATCATTCCAGGCAATTCACCAGAGAGATAATTATCTTCCACATCAATGGAATATATTGAATGATTGGCTAAAGAAATGGGAAGTTGTCCAGTAAATCGATTGCTGTACATGCTGAGGCTCCATAGTGGACAATTTCCAACTTCTTGAGGAATTTCTCCAGTGAAAGAGTTGTTGGATAGGTCTACAACTCTGAGTGAAGTGCAGTTTGAGAACAAGGAAGGTGGAAGCGTACCTGTCAATTTGTTAAACGCCATAGTTACTACCTTAAGATTGGTAAGAAGAGCAAAGGACTCAGGAATTGAGCCGTGCAGGTTGTTAAAGTCTAGATCCAGAAAACGCAGATGTCTAATGTAAGATAATTCAGGTGGGATAATGCCAAAAAAATTATTGTACATTAGTTTAAGTGATCTAAGTCCGGTGAGATTGGAAAGAATGGGCGACAGTGGCCCTGAAAGTTCACTGTTGCTCAGGCTGAGTTCCTTCACACGGTGATTATGTTTCCCACACTGAATGCCAGTGAAGTTGCATACATGAACATCCTCACTCCAGTTTTCTAGCGCAGAATCTGGATCAGAAATAATAGCCTTCTTGAAAGCCAGAAGAGCGGCTTTATCAGTAGCCAAAGAGTGGCGGAGATGCCCGTGATAGTGATACCCTGAAACCGCAAAAGGAGACGTTAAAATTGAATGCTGGAGCAGCAGACTCAGGATTACCCCATTGAAGGCCATTTTCAGTGTTGTGTAAGTGCTAGATTCTGTTACTTGAGCAAAACCATCAACCATTTTCATCTTGTTTCATACTAATAATAATGTTAGTACTGAATCAATGAAATAGAAACAGCAATGAAACTGGATACTTAATTTTAAGAGAAATAGGATGAAGGTGGTAGTGGTGGTGGTGGCTGATAGATCTCCTATCCATGATAATTCAGTAAGAAATGATTTTTGGAGGGACTAAAAATATGTATTCACCATTCTCCACATCGTGTGCTTAGAGCCATGATGAGTAGATATTCAACTACGTAGCTGAATGGGCACACTCCTCATTGAAAGGACAGTACTGGAGGAACATGTCAGGCGCTAAGATAAGATGATTCTGGTTCAACCTTCACTGTTTGAGGTAGCAATGTGACACACATAAAAGTAAAGTTAAGAGTTGACATTTGATTTCAGTATTGCCCATAACGGAGCAGTATGAGTTTTTCACTGGAGTTTTGGAGCCACAGCCACCCATTTTTGCGTTGACAATTTATGATTTTCAGCCAACTTGGTGTATGTAGAAGGCTTCAGTGGTTGACATGTTTGTATGCTTTCTCTGCACGTCTCAGCAAATCCATTATCCTTTCTCTGCATGTCTCAGCAAATCCTCTCTAGCACTTGCATCAAATAACCTCACTTAGTTTAGGGGCACGATTCCTAGGTTGAAAGGAATTAAAGTTACTGCTCTAGTCTGAATGACTTGAGACTGAGGTCACTGCCTGAGTAAATGTGATGATGCTACTGGTGAGCCATGAGAAACATTCAAGATGGATTTAGATTTAGTAGGATTATCCCTTTTCAGGAAAGTGAGAGCCAACTTACACGGGGTAACTCCATTTTCAGTTAAGTGCTCAACTTCAAACCAGAGTACACAATGTACGATCATTATTATTAGTGGGAACAAAATTATACAGGGTTGAAATATCAAGCTGCTTAGTCTTTTGCTATGTCAATTGTCTTGTTTTGTTTTACTTTGTTAATAGTGATTCAAATAGTATGCTTTAACATCAAAATTTATGTATTCAAATTGAGTATGAGCAGATGTTTTCCCACGTGTGTTGTTCTTATAATTATTCTCTACCTTTCATATTTATTCTAATAATAAAATATTTTTATAGGAAAAACATGGAATTCAATTTCATGTACTTTTAAGTGAATTTCGTGTAAAAAAAGATTTTTTTGGATTTTATGAATTACAATCCAACGTAAAATTGATTAAATAGTAAGAAAGCTAAAGAACATATTAGTTTTTATCGTTAATTTCAAATCATTTATAAATTATGATACAAATTTTTTTATTAATTTAATCATTCAATTTACATAAACACGAGTAAATTATAATTAATTACAAGATAATTATAAAAATGTGTACATCATTTTTTAAATTTAAATATATTGCGTAAAAAAGAAGTCTAAGCTAACCCGAATATCAACATCGAGATATTTTTTTTTAATGATCCGAGACTCGGGTTAAGCAGTTAAGCTCCGTCTCGGAACCTTGTGGGGTGGGGTTAGGAGTAAAGCATCCCGGTGAATCTCGTTGGGCGTGAAAAAGCATTGGAACCATATTTCTTTCTTCGGAGCCTTTTCTTTGCTCGTCCCCTACATCTAAAGAGCACTTCG
This sequence comes from Erythroxylum pelleterianum, assembly GCA_027563865.1. NCBI lineage: Eukaryota > Viridiplantae > Streptophyta > Magnoliopsida > Malpighiales > Erythroxylaceae > Erythroxylum > Erythroxylum pelleterianum. The sequence continues at coordinate 6,513,004 of JAOQMR010000005.1, forward strand.
GAAAAAAAAACTTTGGGAGAATTCTCTTATTTTTAATTTTTATACACCATCTTTATGATCTATTTTATTATTAGTATGATTATAGTACGTTCAATTTATTATCAATTATAAACCTGACTTTTTTAAGAGGACGGATTAAGAGAAATTTTGAATAATCGTGAAAAATGATGCAACTCAATTTAAGTTTATAAAATATGGTTATAGAGACACGATAAAACCTATAAATGCCGTAAAATCTCTTAGTCGTTAATTTCAAATACTTTATCATATCAATTGCACTTGGCAGAGAAGAGAAGAAAACATAAACAAAGGAAATGAGAGGAAATGAAAGGTTAGTTCCTGAAAATCATCTCCAAATACAAATTTGGTTAGAATCCATACTCCACCAAATAACAGTAAAATATCAATATTTCATTCCTATATTAGACGAGTTACATAATTCTTGTGTGCTTTCAAAAATTGAATTACCATCAAATTAGGATAAACAAAAATTGAATTACCATCAAAATATGTCATGCATTAAACTTTAGAAGGTTGATGGGGTATTATTGAGACCAAAGGGCTTAACATGGAACTGTAATGCCTTTCATGAGTCCTAAAGGTAATCTTAGCAATATCTTGTTCGTGCAGCCTAAAACGGTGATAGCCAAATCTCAAGTCTAGCTGCAAATACCAGCTTGATCCGTGCAGCTCTTTCAACAACTCCTCTATTAATAGTACAAGAAACTTATCTTTTATTGTATGCTTGTTAAGTTTTCTATAATCAATGCACATCCTCTCAGAATTATCTTTCTCATTCGCTAAGACCACTAGAGATGCGTAAGAGCTAATGTCATTCCCAATAAATCCTTGTTGAATGAATTATTTCACTATTTTCTCTATTGTATCCTTCTGCTCCCCGAGTACCAATATGGTCTTATATTAATTAATTATACTCCTTTTAATTAGATTCTATGATCATGTGTTTAGTTAGGACATAGTTAGATTAGGTTCTTTAAATATTTCTCCAAATTTTTCCAACAACCCATTCAATTCCTTATAAGTATCTGGTTGTTCTTCCAAACTATTCTTTTGCATACGGTATTTTGATAGGTATGTTAGTTGCATCATATATAGTCCACCATTTATAAAGCCCTTAAGCATCTTATTTAAAGCCTTTGTTTCTTGTCAATAACGCCAAGTGGCCTCCCTATTTGAACTTTATGGTGTGGTTCTTGAAGTTGCTAATTACATTATTCAAAGTTACTAATCATTATAACCTAAGTACTAAATCACATCCTCATCTTTCAACTTATATAGCATCTCCAATGGACATGTCCTTTGGTAAGTAGAAGAGAGAGGAAAAGGGTTCGTGACCCATTTGAGACTCAGTCTATAATACCCAATAACCATTATCTTAGGTGCTTTAATTGGACTTAAATTTATCAATGACATGGGACATAAAATAGTCTTACAAACTATGTACCTTATATGCTCCATATGAATCCTTTATAGCGTTGGTGGTAACTCAATTTAAGTCCTCCCTTATAGTGATTAGGAATCTGTAGGGATCTCTTTTTAATGAGGCTACACTACTCTCATTTGCTTATATTCTTCCTCATAATTGATCCATATTAGAGCTTGAAAAGATAGGAATATGTTGTTCCTCTGTGCCTTCTTTGGTTAATTCTTCTTCTTCCTCTCATAATCTGCCTTCCCCTTTAATCATAAATAGTTGGAATTGCTTCTTCTTATACTTGTGCCATAGTTCATAAAGCTCATTACACTGAAAATATAGTCCTTTTACTCTTTTTTCATCAAAATCTCTATTGTTTACAGTTTTGGACTTATTAGGACCTCCTTAGTGGTATTTGGCTATGGTTGTATTCCCTTAGCTCCCTGGAAGGGGTAATATTCCCTTTTCTACCTAATACGTGACCACTAGTGTTAACAACATTACCTCTTTTATTCATGTTCCACCGTTGTCCTAAATTTTGAATTGTTTTTATGATTTCCTTTGAGGAGAAGTGAAGTTACATTAGACGCCACCATGGCTTCTTGCTTCCTTGTCAAGAATCTTACATCGGACAAGTATGGGAACATTTAACAATTTATAATAATGTGCAAACCTCCCTCTCTTAAGCTAACTTTTGGGGATGAGTTAGGCCTTTCTAACATAATATCAGAGCCTACTTGTCTTGATGGTTTGGGGTGGTGCTCGATTATGTCCCTTTATCCAAAATGTCCATCAGATGTTCAGTCCTACTCTGGACTAAGAGGGGTGTGTCAGGAATCCCACATCGGACAAGTATGAGAGCATTTAATAATTTATAATAGTATGCAAACCTCCCCTCTTGAGTTAGCTTTTAGAGGTGAGTTAGGCCTTTCTAACATTCCTTGTAAGTGCATACATCTGTTGCAAGCTCTAAGGATCCAAGAGTTTCATTATAAGCTCAGATCATGGTTTCAATCCTTTTAGAAAGAAGCCTATTTAATAATCCTTCAAGAGTGATAATTCGCAGGGGATTCACGGATAACAGAAGTTGGTCAAGCTCTTAAGGATCGAGAAGCTACATCAAATGTCACAAAATTCCATTTACAGAGGGCACAGATACGAATGAAGCAATACGCTAATTTCAAAAGATCAGAGCGTTAGCTCAAAATAGGCTACTTCATTTTGCTTAAACTACAACCCTACATAAAACACTTCCTCCAAAGAAGAGGAAATCAGAAGTTATCATCACTCTACTACGGTCCTTATAAAATCATTCAACGTGTGGGGATGGTAGCTTCCAAGCTAGAGTTACTGGCTCTTCTATTCATCCACTCTTCCCCTTTTCGTAGTTGAAGAAGGCTCACTTGGGGCAAAACAGGACTTTAACATTACTTGAATTCCTTACACCTTCAGAGCATTGTGTTAGGGAGGATGGTTAAGAGAGACAACCGATTTATTACTCAGCTATTAATTCAGTGGTCGAACAGAAGTGCGAATGCATCATGAGAGTAGTTCTTCAAAATCCAGAAAAGATTTCCAGAAGTCAACCAAGTGGACAAGGAAGTGAAGGAGGAGGGCATTGTTTTAAAGAATTAACGAAGAACATGTCAGGAACGCGGGAAATAGTTTAAGTAGCTAATAGAACAGCAGCATTGACAGTTACACAAGAAACGCGTCGTTTAAATAATAAACTTATGAATGTAATCCTACACCAGCAAACATTACAGCCTTTCTATCACATGTATTTAACATTATGCTAACAGCTAGAATGTCATGCAAAATCAGAAATCATTTAAAAACTCCTTCTCTAAATACTCTCATGATTCTGGAAATCTCTCTCGCTATTTCCTTCTTCTCTATTCGTATTATATGGACAAAATCACAAAAAACCACACGTTTATTACAAGTCGCAGAAAATTCCGCAACAGAAACCAAATCCTTGTCCATTCCACACAGCATAGCTAAGAGAGTTAAACTTGTATAAACAAACAATACAGCGATTCATTGGATACAGCGAAGTAAATTTAGCCCGCTAATTCATCTGCTATGGGAAATATAGGAACAATATCCACTGGAACCTGCAGGTCAATGAATACCAATATGATGAGAGGCTAATATAAACAAAGCAATCAGAAATGTTTGGACGTCAATTATGGGTGAACTTATTCTTTTTTTTTTTTTTCCCTCTAAGTGAACAAGTAGAAATGTCTTACGAGACACAAGATAAAAGACTGAATTCATGTTGATTATCTAGAGCAACTTATGAAGAAATCCAACAAGGTAACCTACGTTAATAATATTTTCAATCCACCAACATGCATGTTCATTTTAGTGGACATTCTTAAAAGTTTCTTGAAAATGCTGATGAACTGGCCTGAGCAACGAAGTAATTTTCCTCAAGCATTCAAATGCATGTACAGCTCATACCTTGACGTTCTCCAATTTCCCCAGAGCGAGTTTTAATGGTTGTGTCATTTTACAGTATTTTTCAAGAAGCAAACTTGCAGCTGCTTTATCTCCCTTTGCTTGTGTGGTAAGTATCTCCCTACTTAGGCTTTCAACTGCCCCTTCAATCTGTCAAGTGAAAATAAAGTTTTGGCATCATCAGTTGGTTAAAATTAGCTATAAAAGATGGAGTCTGGATCAAGAATATACCTTTTGAAAATTAATAGAAAATGTCTCGTCAGGAAGCAATACAAAGGCTTCTTTCTCATATAACCAGTTAAACTGAAGTGCTTGTCCTTTACTGAGAGCAGTCAAATGAATGACAGTTAGTAAATGAGAAGTAATTCTATTTAACATATGAAAATTGCGTCTATAAGGAAGGAGGATGGCCTCACCCATGGGCTTCCTTCAAACCAAATCTAATGGACCGGAAGCATCCAGCTAGGAAAGAAACATACATAGACTTCTCCAAACTCTTCGGAAGAATACCCTGGACACCTCCAATATATGGTGAGAAATTTTGCAATTTGAATCCCAAATTTATATGTAGATTAAATGTAAATTCTACAAAGAACATGATAACTAGACACAGTGGTCCGTTGAAATCAATATCACTCTTTTATCAAACATATTATGAGATAGGGTCTATTGCCATTAGTTACCAACCTGGCCAATTAGAAACTTGAGTGCCCAAAGACCAACTATGTCAGCTTTTGCTTCTTCCAGAGCTGAGTACAGTTCTTGAAGCTCCTGAACAAAATATTACGTGAAAGATTTTAATTTTGGTGCTAAAAGCTCCAAAAGAAAGGGATATTTTAACGTACAGGTTTGCAGTTAGATGAAGCAAAGCTAGAGACAAGTATATAATGCAAGGAAATTCTCCTGTGTGATGATCTTAATTAATTGCAGAAAAAAAAATACTCAAAATAGTAACTTTTTACAACCTCAAAAAACCAACGATTGAAGAACTACAGCATTTAAGCTATCATTTTGTGTTGAATTTGCAATTATTGGTAATGCTAATAAAATGCTCTGATTACCTATGTCAAATAATTGCTTGGAAATCTTAGATAGCATGATTGCAGAAATGACTAGGATACAGTTTTGCATTAACAAACCCAAAGTAATATTTGATGAAGAACTGAAAGTTGAGGGATGCAAGTGAAAGCATCCCAAGGATAAATAAAATCGAACAAAAGGAAAAATGATAAAACTAACCTTTCTCACAGTAGAGCTTTTACCATTCGGAAGTGTTATACTATGAGGCCCAATACCATGGCAGCACTCATGGCAAATGGTATGCGTAAAGAAAGATTCAAAATCCACAAGTTCCTTTTGTTCCTTGGTAATACATAGATCAGCTATGGGCTGAAGAATATGCTTGAACCTGTTAAGACATACACATATAGCATTTAAATTATTTCGGACACCAACAAAAAAAATCCTGCAATTTGAAACAATACAATCTAATACGTGCAAAAATTCAGAGAAAAGAACTTATACTTGGCCTCTGAAACATTCTTAAGCATGACCATTGATGTTCCTCGTTCTTTGACTATGCGCTCATCATTTGGCAAATTAAAAGCAACGGTCTGTGGACCCTTTACATCCTGATGCAAAATTAAATTGATTAACCAAAGGTTTTTATGGACAGAAAGATGTAACTGACGTGATTAACAGATGAGGTTAAAAAAACAAGTGCAACAGGAAAAAAAATTAGTGATATTTAGCCACCATACCAAATTGTTCATAAGAAGTGGGATGGTAAGACATTAATAAAATCCAATCCAATTGACCAGATAATTTTGTTCAGGCAATATTGTGAGAATCTCAATGCATACTTATATGGACATAAATATTTGTTGATCAATGTTTATAACTGAAAATATGCGATGACACAAGGTTTCAAATGCTGATCTATATAGATTTAGATCCAAACTTCTTAAATATTATAGCAACTTTTACATATGTAATTAATATATTGAGTGGGTGCCATTTGGTGCACTAGTAAAGGCCGATTGCAGCTTCAAGGGTGCAACAGCCAACTTATATGCTGTGCAGACATGTTTATGGATCTTTCATTCACATAACAAATTTTGATTAAGACCCTTGTATAATTAATTCATTCTTTCTCTCCACATCCATAATGACGATATAAACTGAGCCACTAACAAGCACGATAACAAATAAATACGGGCCTACAAATATGCAAGATAATTTGCATAGCAATTGTCATTTTAATGAAATTTAGACAAAGGCACTATCAAGAAACATTCTAATACAAAAGCTTACTTGTTAAGTTTGAGGCGTATAATAAATCATGTATTTAACTCTAACTCATACTTTAAACCTATACAAAAAGCATGTGCATACATGCAGCAAAGGTAGAAGCAAAAAGAGGATCGACATCCATCTAAGTTTCAAGTAAAGCTGATCTTGAAACTTGAAAGTTACATGCCAAAATGTCATACCTCATTCTTAACAAGTTATGAATGCACTCCCAAAATTAAGGAAAAGAAAATGTATATGCACATATCTAAGTGTCTCATATGCCGAGGAGACTCACCCCTGCATTATATAGTAGTTGGATAACACGGATAGGAGCAGCTTTAACATCTTTTGATTTATATGCACTGTCCATAGGAAGATTCTGTTCCAAAAGCTGCATATACACAATCCTCAATTAGGAAGTAGGACATATACACGAGTAATGCTGGAACTGTGGTTAAAGATAACTTCAAAAGGCACCTGCAAATGGTCACCAAAGAGCTTAAGTTGAGCTGTTGCTTTGTCATCCCGTATTCCAATGAATGCTTCAAAAGTGGCCTAGATAACACAAAGAAATTTGAGCATATGGTCACACACAAAAGAAAATTTGATTCAGCCACATGTATACAAGAGCAAAGTAATTGCATACAGGAGTTGGCAGACCCAAAGCAACTAATCGCTTCAATCTTTGCCACATACAAAGGCATTAAAAAATATACTTTCTAGAGGCCTTACCTTATATCCAAAAAGTGTATCTTCATACGTCTCATATGGACCTATGGTAACATCCAGTTGAGACTCCTGTATCAAAATAAGGAAAACCCCATTTCTTTAATTTGGATTAATATCATAAAACATAAAGGATCCAGGAAATTTTATCTCAGCCGTATAACAGTCTTTCTTCAGAATTATACCGAATGTTTCGATCCTCCCTTCCCCTTTATTTTAGCAACTTATCTTAATCTTAAGGTCTCCTCACCAACTAGGGATGACAGGGGAACCAACCCGCCTACATATTGGATGGACTACAGTATAACACAATCGCAGTAATATAAAGAAGTATCATGTTGAAAACTGATTGGCATACCACGAGTAATTAAATTCAGAAAAAGAAAATACAACGTGTCATTAGAATATCCATGCTTGTAATGGAATAAAATTAAAGGTGCAATTTTCCTAATGTGCAGATGCTTGTTTATATCTGTAGACCGCCAAGTAAAGCTTCTGTTGACGAGGTTCTCCCAGAATTTAATGCATTTCAGTTCTTGCTGCACTTTGACAACCATTAGCAGACAACCCATATGTTTCATTTGTAAAACTCCATTATCTTTTGAACTGTAACACTTTCAGTGAAAATCTAGTCGACTCTTTTGACATTTAAATCACGTTCTTTCCAGTAGAATGCTAACTGAAATATGCTAAAAACATCTGCTCAGGCCATAGCTTTATAAAGTCAATCTATAATTGCAAGCTCAATATTTAGTCAAAGTTGATATCTTATATTCAAAGAGAAGGTACATTCTAAACAATGATATTTTCTCAGAAGAACCTCGTAATTGATAAAGTTGAAACACTATCCATGGATAAATGGGACTATGCAAAAAGAATAAGAATGTAAATAGATATAGAATGAGTAAGATGCACATGAATGAACTTAATTATCAATACTTTCAGGAATTAGAATTCTCAATACTTACCAACTCCATCCACGCTATATCAGAGTCAAGGTAGTCATTTGAAAGGAATGCATCAGCCTTGCTATGCAGTAACTTCTTTAAACTAATAGTATAAGAACAGATTCAGTTAATATCCACAATCATTATGGAAATCATTTTCAAGGAGCAACAAAGAGGTAAGAATGACACAAATTGAGCAAAAAACCATACCTTGGCGAGGTGGACAAGTCTCCAGCTTTATATAGTAATTCAGAAGCTTTTTTGAGCAAAGAATTGTACTCTTTAGAGTATGGGACACTATACAGGTCATGACCACCCACCAAATTCTTACTTCCATCAACAATGTGATCAGATAAGGAAGAGTCCAAATCATCCTCATGGAGCCTTTTGATAACAGTGAAAAAACCAGTAACATCTTGCTGTTGATTCTCTGTCAGACTGCCTTTCCACATTTCAAACTCCTGTGACATTAACAAACCAGTTGCATGGTCACCAAAATAGAAGTTGGACGTTAATTCAAATAGGATGACAAAAAAAATGGCCCTAAAACTTGGTTTGAAATCTTATCAGTCAGTCCTAAGCCTGTTATGAAATATCTATTGCATTACATAGGACTTGGTAAGTAGAAGTGAGAAACTATAGAAGTTAAGAAGTAGCAAGTAAACAGAGAATGGAAGATGTAAGCAATTTGTGTTGGTTAGCATGTGACAAGGACGCGTTTGACAGCTGATGTAAAACAATAGATTTGACAGCTCATAATGTTTAAGAACTCCCAGACTGTTTTCTGGAAGTGAAGGCAATGAAGCCAGGTAATTCAGCAAAGGCGAGTTGCTGCAAGATATTGAACGTTTTGTTGATCTTTGGTGCAAAAATCAGTATAGTGGACTTTGTATTGAATAATTGGGTAAGATGGAATTCAAAAATGGTGGATCCTCAGCAATAAACCTTGTGGTAGATATGTAGGGTAAGGATGATTGATATGGCATGTTGCTGTAATGTTTATGGCATGGTGATCCACTGGCCAAAAAAGCGAATTAATCATTAAGGAATGAGCATGTATATATGCTCAAAAATAGAGAGACAGAGAGAGGGAAAACAGGAAAGAAAGATCATACACAACTAAGATTAACATTATAAAAGTGCAAAATATCACGTGTGATGTGGCATTTACTTGACATATGTAGCTCAATAATGCCTTATCCATGATTTATTTTTTCTTGATAAAGCATTATCAATAGTTGAATACCATCATAAAGACAAACTAGGTAACAATATAATGGACATCTGAAATTTCAGCTATTAAATTGAAATATGAAATAGGGTAAGATCTGAATTCGGAAAAAGGAAAAGAATTCAAGGAAAACGGCTGTAATTAATTTCATAGCATCATTTTCACTTTACTGCTAAGATTCCCAGTCTTTACCTTCTTGTCCATGTCTGGGGGATAAAAGTTGGCACCAGGTGGTTTGACTGTAGGGAATGCTGCTCTATATTCCAGACCTCTCCATCCACTAACTGGCTTTGTGGCTTCAGGTAGCAACTTTATTGCTGAATCTGCAGTTGTTAAGAATGCCTCATTTTCATCAAGGCAGGACCTGTTCACTCAGGGAATCATGATTGGCAAATGTTCTCTTTCAAAAGTATAGCTAGCAATATACATATAAAGCCAGATAAAGATGTCTTGTTACGACAAATTAACATCTAAGCTTGTGCTCCTTTGGTGCTCAAATAAACATATCTTGATTACGGTAGTTTATAATATAACAATAATTTGCACAGTTTGTAACAAGTTGAAAGAGTGAAATTCCTGTATTCAGACAAAGCAGTTAGTAGTTGAGGGAGTTGTATTTTTTCCCAACTCAAGAAAATATGTTGTATAATCAATCATTCATTTCCCAATTCAGATACATTAATATCTTGATTGTGCTTTATTTTCAAAATTCAAAACAAGTTCCTTAAAAGTTAAAGCACTAAAGTCTTCCTTGTTCGGTTCTTGATGTTTCCTTCTGACCCATTCCCTCTTCTCTTAAGTCTTATCTAATGTTTCCTCTATTTTCTTCATTTAACTTGTGCTCTCCTACACAACATGTTTTCATGAAATTGAACCTGACGGTCAATCTTGTTGAATGAAAATTGAGGTTCAAGCATAAAATATAGCCAGGGGCAGACAGCTTGGTAAAGTTTTTGCATGAGAAAAAATGAATTAGGGAAGACTTGCCATGGGCTCTTATTGATCACATAGTACATCCACTTTAGCTTGTCTAGTTCTGATGCATCTGCATGATTCTTCAACCAGTCCCTGAGAAGAGGATTGCTATACCAAACCTGTTCAAGCAAGAATAAAGAGTGAGAATAAACAGAATGGAATTTCAGTTTAATCTAACGCAAACTCGTGCTGAATGTTAGCCTGCTCTTCGCATGTTATCAAGAAAATTCATTCGTCTATGTATATGAGCGCATGAGCAAAACCTGCAAGTAAAAGATTTCATCAAGAACTCTTGCAGCTTTAATAAGTAAACTCAGAACCTCCCTCTCTACACTTGATAGGCCCGTCAGCTGCAGAGAGAAGGAAAGATGTAATGAAATTACACATGAAAAGGAAAAAGAGAAAAATAAACAAAGTTATTCATAAACAGTAGTATCAATTTCCCTAATACACATTATTCAACAGAAGCACAAAAACTTTATCAGTACAGCATACTCCTAAAATGTTTATAATATCATGCCTTACATATCAACATACAGACATTTTTAGAGTTTTTATTTAGCATTAAATTATTTTGCATTCATTTAGTATATATCTACCTAAACAGCATTTTGCCAATTATGATAGTCTAACTGAGCCATAGAGATAGTCTCATCAGCATGTGCGTCATTCGTACATGAACTGCATCTATTCTATTTTCAAGTTAACAAACTTGCTAAGTTACCATTTAGTTAGACATTTGGCTTTTTAAATAAAGCTATTATTTCAACTTTATTCAAACTAGTGACCTGATAACTTGTCCATTATCTAGGTTATGGATTAGAAAGACCCCGAAACCTGTTACTCTAGGTCAGGCAAAACTTCATAATTCAGATGTCTAACAGGGATTAAATAAGTTATTTTACAGAGAACAAGTTAAATAGAATAATGAGCATCATAATATGTAGACCCAAAATTCACAATATAGGTTTTACATAAAAGAATAAGCAATATGTGACGATCAAATTCCACCAGCATTTAAAAGATGTTTGTGTTTGTTTAAGTTCTGTACATCTTTTTTTCCTTTTGTACTGGAAAAGATATAAAATTGTTATCTGATTAGGAAGGAGGGTTCCTTGAGGAATGCAAGGAAAAAAAGAATAGTACAGAGGTACTGATGTAGGACAAATGAACAAAGAAGAAAGAAGCAACAGGACAGCAAAAAGATTGAGAGAAAACCAATAACAAAACAAGTGAAGACAAAAGAAAAACTAAGAGGAAAGGAAGAGGAATGTTATTGAAAGCTGAATTTTGGAACAGTTTTTAGAAGAGAAGAATATGTAATCACTTTATTTAACTCAAGGCAAACTTACAGTGTGTATATCACAGATAGCTAACAGATAGAACTTTTACAAAGCTGAGATCACATAATTAATAATATAATCACATGTATTAAAACATTCCTTATAACATAATCCACAACACAAAGATAAATAACAGGGAAAAAAAATTGTGAATAACAATACTGATTAATATAAATGAGGAGAGAAAGTTGACAACCTCTCCAGTTAGAGAAACAGGAGTATATCGACTAAGTTGCTTTTGCAGAGTCAAACTGCGTGCTACAGGGTTTCCATTGTACCTTTAACAAATTTGATATTATCAATGGCATAATTAGCTAAATTTCAAAATACTCAAATTTCCATATCAATTAAATGATTTTATTCATGTCACCAACATTTTCTGCTATGGAAGATTAGTATGAAGGTGTCAAAGAAATGCCTTCCTTAGATTTTTCTCTTGCGCTGAAGAACAAGCAAATGGAGAATAGCTCTAGCCCTGTGAAACCTCCATATGGAAGAGCAAATATGCATTTCAAAAGAACCAGCAATTTAGCTCTATCTTAAGGATATAGGTAACAACAAAGGTAATATCCACATCAAATTTCTTCCATTACTGACTTAATCTCAACTCAAGAGGCATGCTGGGAACCTTGCATTCATTATTCCATGACGAATTATCTATAATAGCTTACATGTTAAAGTCGTATATTTGAATTTTACAACTTTATTACTATCTAACGTACCTTTTCTCAATTATGTTGAAGAGTTGTCCATATTGATCATGGACGTCATAAGGGACGTAATGAGGATCTTCTTTGGATAGTAAGCTCTTATATTCCTCGTATGAGATGTATTTAACAGCAGATACTTCTGATTCCTGTTCCAAAATGAAAGCAAGATGTAGTTTAGCTTCTTGCCCTCTGATTGGTGATATTAACATTATATGCAGAAAAGATGGAGCTTCTATTTCCATGAACAAACAAAAAATTCAATTGTTAACAAGCACCAGCATCCTTACCTGAAGACTGAATGCTTCCAAAGGAATTGGATCTAGAGTTGTTACAAGATACACATCATTATATTCATTGTTGATAAATTTTCCATCATTTATGGCACTGCATCCAGTTGCAAAGATCATCAATTAATAGAGGATAAAGAAATGAAAAAGGAATTGTTTGATGAACAGGAGAAAACAACATTAGAACATAATATAGCCTAAGCACCTACGTAAGGAATTTGGTGGCATTATCATTCATGAATTTGACTTTACTGGTCTCTTAAAGCCCTCTGCTTGCATTTCTCATCTTTCCATGGTTTCCTATACGAACTCTTGCTAAGAATAGTCAAAGATATGAAAACGCCCTACAGTAAGTTTAAACTATTTCATCCAAAACTGCAAGGCTGCTTCTAGATTTGCAAACTAAATTGCCAATACAAGTTGGACCGTAGAAACAAAATTACTCCAGCCATGACTTTGGAGCTTAAAAAGAAAATGCCACATTGTGGGGTTCTCATAATTGAAGGGAGGAAAGAAGAATGTGAAGAATTAATTAAACAAGATGACCATCATTTAAGAAAACAAAAGACATATAAAGAAGTAATCAAAAGCGGCATAAGAAAAGGGATATTCTGATTTACTAACCACTCTTGAAGGAATACAAAAAGCAACTCAAAAGCATCCTTTGGGAGGAGAATGCCGAGCTCTTCGTGAAGCTCCCTCCTAAATGCATAAGACAAAATGTTCCAATAAAAGAAGCCGTTACTTTTAACAGAAAAAACTATCCAGATGGACAAACATCCCAAACTAAACATGCAACGAAAGATCAGAGTAGTTTGATTAAAAGAGACATGGAGAAGATCATTTACTCTGCTAAGGATACATAACACAGAAAGAAAGAATACAACAAGACAGACTGAAACATAAAAACCCATACAAACAAATAGCATACCATCTGTCTTTTAAGGAGAAGGACAACATATGCAGTGCAGAACAAGAATGTAAATAAAAGGCAGACATATTTTATTTACCTGGCAGTTACAAGCGATGAATCACCAGCTGAAATGTGGCCAGCACTGGAGATATCCCACAATCCAGGCCATGAATCCTTGCCATTAGCACGCTGCTGAAGAAGCAGTTGCTGGGTGCTCTCAGCGAAAATACACACATGAACTGCTCTGTGGTAGTCTCCATCTCGATGAACAAGTCCTCTACAGGAGAAAGCAAAGTACTCAAAAAACGATTATCTAACTCCAGTTATTGCATCATTTCATATTTCATCCCTTAAAACATCCAAAGCTTACTGAGGAACACCAAATGTTCCTCACTAAAGACTCTACAACAATGCCATACCGTTGGTAATAACAACAATAAAATAAAATACCAAAAAATCATCGAAGATTGCATTTAATAAAGCAGCATAACCTTCACAACTACACTTCACTCATGATTTATGTTCTTCATTCAGGCAATCCAAAAAGAAGAAAAAGATCATCATTACGTGGAAAACAAAAACACGAAAAACAAGAAATTGATTTTGATCTTATAACCTCGGTTTGGAAATGCCGGTCTTTTCTCCGGTTTTCTCAAGAACATCAAAATACTCATCAGTTTCCGCCATCACTACTTAGTGCCTCCAAACACCTAGTGATAAGCTGATACCTTAAAAACAGACAGGGACTATACAACTCTGCGTTCACGCAAAGCGACACTTTCGACTTTCCTTCAATATTCCAATCGTCTCGATCACTTATCACAGAGATTCCTTGCTCTATTATTGTTCAACTTATTTATGAGTTTTTATGCAAATAAAAGCTTATTAGTTTAAAATAATCGAAAGACTTTATTTATCCAATATTGTCAAAAAGATTCCTTGCTCTTTTATTATTCAACTTAATTATGATTTTTTAATATAAAGATTGAAAGACTTTACAATGAAGTAATGAATAAGAAGAAAGCACATGGTCAATCATTTTAGGGTTAATTTCTTAGCCAGTTTTTAGTTGGACTTATATCAGTAGAGCTTTTATTAGTAGAGTTTTTTTCATGTAGAACTTTTATGAGAAGCTAGTTGACTGTTTAGCTGTTATTTAAAAAAGAGTTTTTTTTGAATGAGTTTCGTACCGTAGACTGTTTGGCAACATAAAAATAAAAAGCTTTTTTAATTTTAACTATATTATTTTGTAATAAAAAGTATTTATACATATAAATATTATTTAAAGTATATAAACAATATGCAAAAATACAATATATTAATTATTATATAAATTTAAACAATATAAAACATAAATGAAATTATATCTTACCAAATCTTTTATATAGATTATAACATAAGTAAACTAATATCGAAAATAAATATTAAAATATATAAAAAAAGTTAAATAATATTATATAAATTTCAAAATAAATATTCAAGTTGAGTAAATAGTTAAATACATAATAACCGGGAGATGGGTTTGTGGGTATTGTGAGAATCATGTGTAAAATATAAAGGTAAAAGGAACTAAAAAATAGACTAATTAATTGATCTGAAAAATCTACCTGAAAAAACGCATTATTAATCTGAGGAGCAAATATTCTGGTGTTGTTTACTAGTTTAATCTCTATTGGTTAGTTAGTGGAGGATAACTCTGATGTCCATTTCTTTCGTGGTGATTATCTTGTGCAGGATTAAGTGTTAGGGAAGGTGATCACGAGGGGGCTTACAATCAGAGCCGGCCCTGGGCAGGTGCCCCATCATTAAAGGGGGCCTCTCACCTCAATCTTCCCATCGCCGCAATGATATGAATTTCGTTCCGTTCCGGATGGTTCCGGTCGGAACGTACCGTACCGGTCGGAATCCGGAACGGAATCGACCCCCATGGTACCGGCCTAAAATACCGGCCGGTACCGGTGGTTTCCGGTCGGTACCGGCCGGTACCGCCAGTACCGGAAAGTACCGAACAATACCGTAAAAAACAGAAACTTTAGGGACTGGTTTGCAATTTTAGGACTTTTCTCCCCCAACCCGACTTCTTCTTCTTCTTCACGATTCCACTCTTCTCTCTTAAGCTTTTTCTCCTCTCATCGTCTCACCTCACCGTCGCCGCCTCTCTCCTCTTCTCACCGTCGCCGGCTCGCCGCCTCTGTCCTCTTCTCGCCGTCGCGTCTTCTCCTCTTCTCCTTCGGTCATCGCGAGTCGCAACATCGTCTCATCCTCCATCGAAGACA
>JAOQMR010000005.1:6535509-6548684 GCA_027563865.1 Erythroxylum pelleterianum
CGAAGTTTCATTAAACCAATTTACCCGGAAAATGTCATGAATGCATGCCAAAATACTTATGCACAATTAAGCAAATAACAAACATCATTTGTACTAACTTCCTTTAATATTCTAACCCCTAATTTGGAACGTTACAACTGACGTCGTTTTTAAAAATTATAAAGAGTTATTGATAATTTTTAAGAGTCTATTCTTCAATATTTTGTTTATATTAAAATAGTTAGAATAATATTTATCTCAATAATTATTAGAGATCAATAATACTTACATATTTTAAGTTTGTTGGTATTCTTCTATTATGGTAGGAAAATAGTACAGAGAAACCTAATGTTGAATGATTATAATTGTTATACTCAAATGAATGTAGAGACAAAGGCAGTGCTCAAAGGGCTTCTCATATATGAGATAATGATGATGATGAAAATGGCGGTCATACTCTTAATAGTTATTGCAACTAGTAAAACAATAAGCTATCTTTCATGGTTCCTTAATATTAGATGCACTAACCATATGTGTCATGAAAAGGGGTTGTTTGCAGATTTTGATGAAGCCTTCCATACTAAAGTTAAAATATGTTGTGATAGCACTACTCGGGTATGAAAATTTTGTCAAGTTAAAGGTGTACGTTTGGTATAACTAAATTACAAAATTAGGATTAAAGGTATACATTTGTTCACGACCTTGATATTAGTGTCACTTTAAGAAGCACGGACACGGCAAAATGGAGCCGTGTCCGCGTGTCCGACACAGACACCCACGAAGAGTGCATATATATGCTCCATATTTTTTGAGATAGGCTTATAAAGTACAAAAAATGTATGAACTATCTAGATATTTGAAGTTTTGAAACATATCAATCAATATATATCATATTATGAATTCTGAATTTTTTCTTAATTCTAAATTTTATTATATATATATATATATATGCCGTCTCCGTGTCCACCAAATTTTAGAAGTTGGTGTGTCCCCGTGTCCGTGTCCGTGTCGTTTCACTTGTCTGTGCTTCTTAGGTGTCACTTCCTCTTCGCTTCATGTTTATAGGCAATTATAGCTTTATTCATTTATGCCTACACATGATTGATTATGTGTACAGATGAAAACTTGGATACAGTAGCAATTACTTACATAGTTACATGAGTATTTTTGTATTCGGTTAAAAAGCAAAAGCAATACCTGATTTAGGTGATGAAGATTACAAACAAATGCTGTGTGTAGAGGTTGCTTGTGTTGAAAAGCCTGTTATTCTGAAGCCTGGTGAAGAATGGAGAGGAAGGCAGGAAATATCTGCTGTTCCCTTCTAGTTACTGCAGCGGACACCTTGATCCTGAAATAGTGTTTCAAAGCTGCTTACAATAGGCTCTTGTGGTGCATGAACTCTGGAGGTACTTCTCCCGCACTAACATTTGAACTGAAAAATGACAGTGACTAGTATTGCTGTTGAAGAAGCAACGTAATAAGTTACAATAAAGAATTCATTTGGAAGTTTGAATCAATAAAACACCTGCCTTGCTATGGGGTGTATCTCATCATCTTTCAAATGTCAAAAGTCTTGCAAAAAATTAAAACTTTACAAGCGATATAACCTGACGTTCCGAATATGTTTTGGTTTCAAAAATCTTTTTGATTAAATTGGCTTGTCTTTCTATGCTTGCATCGATATCTGTTACCCTTTTGGTTATCAGTCGGATATGTAAAGAATGGAGGAAGCCAAGGAGGAAAGCACTTTGATCCAGGAAGGTTTGCAGAGATATTAAGAGCATCTGTTCTAAGTTATAGGGTGGCAAGTTTTTTGTCTTTCAATTTGTTACATTTTGTTTTGTTACTTTAATCTATTGCTTTTGAGGCGGTGTAAAAGATAGTTCCATTGGATGTCGAATGCAGAATTGTTTACTGTCAAGCTTTTCCTTCAGAAGAAAAGGTTTCCAATATGCTCCGGTTCTGCACTATTTGGGACCGTGTCTGCTGATTATCATATTCTTGAGATTAGATGGGGCATAAAAAGATCCGACTGAGACACAGTATTTGACTTTAGATGATATGTTTTTAGCAAATCATGCAAATTAATTATGACTTAGCGCATGCTTTGTCAGCTGCATGTATGAAGATCCATTTTACATTTTAGGCTTTCTTATACTAAGTATTCGATTTACTATTTTAAGCACTAAATTATTTCTACCTAAGAGGGGAAGTCTTAAAATAACTGATAAAGTTGTTGACAATAAAATCATATGTTTAAATTACATAAATAGTTTCTTTATAAAAATATAAAGCCTTTTTACCAAAAAAAAAAAAGTTGCATACACTAGAGATCAGATCACCTGTTTCACTTTTATTGTTCCAATGCTGTTCTAACTTATCTCATCCACACTTTTACGTAAGATCCACATAAATATATAAATGAGATAAGTTGAAATAACATTGGAACAGTATACACCTCCCTAGGTAGGGATCAGAACACCTGTTCTACTTTTGCTGTCCTAATGCTGTTCCAACTCTCATCCACACATTTAACCCTCTTCAAACTCTTACAAAGCAAACAGTCTTATGCACTAAATACGTTGATTGACTTTTAATTATTTGTGCCTAGCATTACATGTGAAGGACAAATATTAAATATTAGCAAATTCACCTCCAATATTAATCATTTCATGTGACTGATAAAATTCAGGACAGTATAAAATGTAAAATAATCACCACATAAATCATGCATTCTTTTACCCCCAAAAAAAAAATCAAGCATTCTATGAACTATAGAGGCTCCCCACAAAAAAAGAAAAAAGACTTAAAATCCATCTGCTAGAAAAATTTCAGTTTCCCCTTGATTGTAGCAGCCTTAGCCAGCTCTACACGACACCATGCCTTCTCTTTTCCTGTCAAACCAGCGCATGAATCTGTGGCTCCTAAAGTAACTGCAAAGTAGAGATAGATGGTGCATAGAAATGTCAACAAGGCCAAAGCTGTTAAAAGGAAACGGTGTCTCTCAACAAGTGTTGACCAGCTACCCAATTCATCCCGTGGAAATGGTCTTCGGAATGACGGAGACCTCCGATGGGGGGAAGATAAAACATTATCAAGAACCATCGATAATATGGTAAACTGCCTTGCACTCCTGAAAGTTAACGCCAAAGTATCACAAGTATCAGTACAATGAAGCATTTGAATACAAATTTTGGGAAAATGATGCATCACTGGAAAAGACTCTGGCTCTATTGCACAATCTTGAATAGAATGTAGTTTACCGGAGGATGAAATCAAACATCCTAGGTTTGAAAAGCAGTTCAACAAAGAAAAGGCATAACATATATTCCCTCAGCATCTCTCGTTCTGTGATGTTAGATTAGCCCACCAAGCCAGTCTCTACTTCCAAAGATCATCTTTGCAAATATGTCATCACATATAACACCAACATGGTTTTCTCAAGGTCCTAACTCTCCAGCACTTCCAAGCAATGAAAGGAGAACCGTGTACACATCTAGTACACATACTAAGGCTAAGTAAAGTTGGAACATAGTCAGCCTTCTTATCTGTGACTATCCTCCAAGTCACAACTACCCTTGAACCAAGACCAATTCTAAAAGGAAGGAGAAGCAAGAGATAATAGTAAACTTCATATAGTTATCTACAAACATACAATCCATCATACAATAAGGAAAATGCAAGTCTGACCATGGAACTAGGTTATGCCCATTTACTTTGACATAATTTCTTTAGATGACAAACCAAGTCCATCTTTGCATAAGTTGCAAGTTTGAAGAGATCTGACAACTACTGAACTCCAATTCTAGACAATTGGAAATCAAATATAAGGTTCATCGGTTCACACAACTCCCGGCCTTAAAAATTGATGCATTTGATTGGATATGCAAGGGCTGGGCTAGAGTTCATATACCCTCTAAATCAAAGTCTTGGTTGAGATTTATATTAAATGAGTAGCATAGTCAGAGAAAATGTCTCTGTCGGAAAATATTCATGTCAAATGTTCCTGTCAGTGACCAAAAGCAAAATAGACTCCATGACTCACATGTTATAAGATTAAAAGGCAACAGCCAGATTTCTTAATGAACTCATAACACACAACCCTTTCTCTCGATAAAAGAGGAAACGCCTATTATGTTGATATTGAAGTAATAAATTCCAGCTTACCAAGCTACGACGACTAAAATTATTGAATTATCACAAACAAAAGAAAAGAGAAGTTGAGAAGGAAACTAATAACGGTTAGCTGTAAAAGTGAGGTACAACGACGGCAATCAGCCAAGATCTAAGCAACGAATAGGGGTCCACACACGAAATATCATCGACTACGCAAAGCAACAATTCGTTGTGAAATGGAATCAAGTTTCAAAATCTGCCCTCCCCTTCCTGAGCAAGATCTAACTTTTGTCACATTTTACTGCGATCTGAATAAAGTCCTGCCCTTTTCCAGGCATTTCCTGGAACGCCCAACACCCAAAGGAAGAGATAAGGCAAATCAACGAAAGTAACGAAATTTCATATTACAACTGAACATTAATAATAAAGGGAAAGCTCTAATGCACACTAAACAAACCCTCAAACAATTCAAATTGCAGGGTGTAACAAATCCAGGGAAAAAGACGGGATCTTTGACCCAACCATACTGCAATTATATTAATCATTTCAGAGCAAATTTTGCCACTTTGAACTGATTTGTGGTTTCTTTTCCATTTCCAGTTGAGGAAAAAAAACGAAAGGGTTGCTCAAATCACAAAATGAACAAAATAAATCCAAGGACATTGCAGCGATTTGAAGAAAAACAGAAAAGGAAAGAGAGAGACTTACGGGTAGAGGAAGGGTATATTAAGAAGAAGAGCTTTCTTCTTCCTCTCTTCTTCTGTTTTTCTTTTAATACTCTTCCCAACTTGAGATATGGGGATTTGCGTATATTATGTTACAAGTTTTTGTGCTTTCTTTGTATGTGAAAAGGTGTTGTCTTCTCCGTAGATAACGGGGATCGACGTGAAAGAGTAAAGTACTACAAAGAGACGCATCTAACACTTGGAAGTGCAAAGCAGAGGGACCACACGTAATTGTGTGTGGGTTTGTATTGGTGATGGCGGTGAATGTTGGAATTGGACTGGATAAAGTATTATTACATTGAAACAGTATCACTGACCTCGTCCTTTTGATGCTCCAAAGGCCATCTAACGTTTATATTTATATTATTTTGTTATATTAATTAGTTAATTCGCCCACCATCCGTAATTATAGCCTTAAGAAATATTTAGGGCGGCAATAACAATAAAAATAAGAATTAGAATGAATATAATCATTATAATTATAATGGCTGGTTAAGATGAATGAATAATTACCATTATCATTGATGGTGATTCGTTTGTTAAAAATGTTGATAAATAAAAATTTGTTAAAAATCTGTTTTATATCAAATTTTTAATATGTTTTAATTGATTATTTTTAATTTATATATCCTAATTATAATGACATAATGATTAAAATTAAGTATATTGCAGTTTTTTCTCTCCAATAGCTCTTGAAAAAAATATTTTAGTATTTTCTAGTATCAACTTATCATTAGTTACATAATATCCTCAAAATATAGTTTAATCATTTAAAATATTGCACGAATCATTGACACAACTATAATATCTACCATTCTATTGGTATAGTAAAATCAAGTAACATAGTTTAATTCAATTTACATTCCTCTGATAATGCAAATGATGTTATATTTTTAAGTAATTAATGAATAATATTTTAATTAATTACATTGTAATCAACTAATTAATTAATTACATCTTAATTAGATTTTAATTAGTTAGATTTTAATAAATTTATTATATTTTATTAGACTTAATTAATTAATTAATTATATTTTAATTAAGTAATTATATTTTATCTTGATTAATTATCTTTAATTAATTAATTAAAATTAATTAATTTGATTTTATCTTAATTAATTTAATTATATTTTATATTTTAATTAAATATATCTTAATTAAAATTTTAATTATATTTAATTAAAAAATAAAAAAATATTAGTACCAGTAGAAATCAAAACCACTACTTCCACAATTGGAGGGTATGAACTTTTATCTAAAACTTGGGTATGAAAAAACTATTTAATTAATTATAACAAATAACCGATCAACTATTAATTCCATGCGCGTTGATTTATATAAGCACCCCTCCCCCTTCTACTTCTATTATCCTTTTTAGTTTTAGTTTTAGTTTTCCTTTTCTTTTTTAATTTTAATTTTTAATAAAATTACAATTAAATGTAGTGAAATTATTATCATAATTATTATGAATAATAATAATAATGATAATAATAAAATAATAACATATAATAATACTAGTAATAGTAATAATATTAATATTAGTATTAATAGCAATAATAATATTATTGGTGATAATAATATTATTAACACTGATAATGATAGTAGTAGTAGTAAATAATAATAATATTATTATTATTAACTAATTAATTAATTAAAATTAAATACCTTACATCTATTTCCATAAAATATTTAAATTTGGACAGCATCCATCTTAAATAATTTATGTACAATACAAATTGTTTCTTAAATTAGAAGTCAGATTTTGATAAATATTTTAAAATTTAACAAAACTAATTCTTACTTATAATTAAAATTTAAAAAGTAGTTTAAATTTTAAAAAATAATTTTTAACATAAATTTTGCTTGTGAAAAATTAAATAATTTTTTTGGAATTTTATTTCATTGTTACTATTTATTTTTCTCAATTTATTTAGAAGAAAAAAAGTCTGAAATTCACATAAATGATTAAAAAAAGGGATTTTTATTTCCAGATTTATAAATTTTAAATTAAATATCGACAAACTAAATGTGAATTAGCATTAACGAGTATCGTTTGCGAATGTAAAGAATTGCAAGTCTACACAAGACAGATTGAAAAGAAGATATTAATTAGTGGTAGACTTTTGTACAATTGTTTCTGCTTCTGGTGATGGAGAGGAGACATCAAGATCGCGGTCGTCTCCGTCGAAGCACATATTCTTATTCTTCAAATCATTATACCAACAGTAAGAACCAGCACACCAGTGGTACTCATGTCTCCTCGTGGAGTAACAGAAGGAGACCGACCACCTACGACTCTGTGGAAGAGAAATTAACTACCGATGACGCAGAACGGGAAGAGGGCACGTCCACTTCTCTGCAAGGATTGATTGGGACTAGCCCTTTTATGTGTCCAGGTAATATTTTCCTTAAAATCCCTTGTTCAGAGTATATGGTGTGTTGCTATTGTCCTTGTGTTGATTTTCATCGGAAGGTGAAGGGGATTTGTTCATGTTTTAACATTGACGTTGTGCTGATTGTGATAGAAAGTGAAAGGGCTCTGCGAGAAAGACTCCGTGATTTGGCCGTGTTTGAGAGACTGGAAGGAAATCCTGGGAAAACTTCGCCAAGCTTAGCTGTGAAAAAGGTAAAATCTTGTTACTGAAAGACAGCTTGTTTTAAGGGGACGGACGAGTTGTGTATGATTTTGATTGATGGGTTTTCTATGATTTTTGTTTTGGTTCACAAAGTCATCAGTTTTTCATTTCTATTGTTAGTTTTGCAGAACTATATCTACCAAGGATGTGAGAGCATCTGATGTGCGGCCGCTCCCAGTGCTGGAAGAAACTCTAACCTACCTCTTGGACTTGCTGGATTCTACCGACCATGGTTTTGAAGTAGTTCATGACTTTATCTTTGATAGGACAAGGTCCATTAGACAGGATCTTGTTATGCAGAACATTGTCGATGACAGAGCAATCGGCATGTACGAGAAAATGGTATAGTTTTTATATTGGGATCTGTCAACTATTTTACTGCATTTGAGAATCAATCTTAGGAATTGAGTATTCCCTTGGAGGAATGTTTGAGTGGAGGCTGATGCGAGGATGATACATCATGAGTCAAACGGTATATTTGTGCTTGTTTACTTTGTACTGAAATTTAAGATATGATGTCTTAAATCTTTTGTGAGCGATGAGAACCCTTTTCTAGCTTGAAGAATCTAAAGCAGGCATTCCTTAGTTCAATTTTCTCTCCAATTATTGAAATTATTGCAGGAAGAGATGAAGTTTTTTACTTTTATAAATTCAACTTTTACTTTGAAGTGAAGGGAATGCATCGATAAAAATTACTTACTGCGTCATATATGGCTATAATTTGATAATCAAAATAAACAATCCTCTTCAATTTCATACTGTTGCCTGATTGACATATTGTGTATGTGAATAATATTGCAACGTTTAAATCTCACAGGTTAAATTTCATGTTTTATCACAACTTAAACTTCGACGATGTGGTTGTGGCCCGAATATGGTTTCACTGCTACACCTTAACATGGAGCAACTTACAAAGACCCTTACATCACTTTATGATCTGTACGATGCCAGTCGAGACTGCAATTCACTTTACAGAAATGAAGCTGAGTTTCGTTCACTTTATGTGCTTCTCCATCTTAATCCTACAAGCCATCCAATGGTAAACCCCTACTTCACTGATCTGATGAATTTGGTTTCCTCAAAGGTAGGCAGCCATTGCTAACTATTTTGTCACAAATCATCTTATATCTGAACCACAGAGGGAGTCACTTTCTTTATGGTTGCAACATGTGCCTCTTTCAGTTATCCAGTCAAAAGAAATGCATTTTGCACGAAGTATTTTAAGGTAGTGAGAGTGACTTGTTCTTTTGGATTATAGCTTATGGGTGAAATGCAGTAGCTCTATTCTCTTTGATTAAGAATATCCTTTTGACTTATTTTTGTGCAGGTTTCTACGATTGGGCAATTTTAAGCGCTTTTTTGACACAATAGTTGGGGAGGCCTCCTATATGCAATATTGTGTTATTGAACCTTACATAAGTGAGGTACATTGGTTCTGTCTCAAACTACTTTGAGATATAACTCTTGCCATTGTTGGCTGTGCAAATTTGGCTTGGAAGCAAATATATATATATATATATATATATATATATATATATATATATGAGATGACGCACTTGAATGTTTTTGGAGGTGGCTTTATTTTTGGTTGTCTAGTTATTTCTGTATTGATTAGTTTACCGGTCAAGATTCAGATACTTTTATTCGATAGAAATTATCTCTTGTTGCATCTTACATCACATTTCTTATCAGGTTGTTTTGTCTTTCTTTCTTTGTTTGCTTCTGAAGGTTCGAGCATTGTTCCTGTCGTGTATAAATAATGCTGGCTACAAGCTGCATCCATATCCTCTAACACATATATCCAAGCTCTTGAGAATGAAGGTAGGTTTTAAATAATTTATTTGAATATTTTTTTTGCGTAACGTTAATATTCTGACTTATAGAAGATGGGATTTACTTTCTTTTAGGAATCTGAAGTAGAACGCCTTTGCAATGTTTGTGGTCTACTGATTACAGATGAAATGGGAACCAAGTTGTTACCCACCAAGCAAACAACTTTCTGTTACCCCAAGGATGGATTTCAAAACTACAATTTTCTTGGCTTGGAACAATTTGAGACGTGAACTGATCCATGTTTTTTCTAATTGGTCGTTTCGTTTTGTGTAATACTAGATTACGAGGTTTTTCAGATTATATTCGACATGTAATTCTGCTGTTTATGAATCCACACATGCATTTTTTTTTGGATTTGTCTGAAGTTTGAAGCTTGATGCAAGTTCACGAATTGTGGCTTGAGGACCTATTCACTTGAATGTAACCATATCTCAATTTTTACTTGAAGTATCATGCTAAAAGCAACAAAGAATTAATAGCAAAACTTTGCAGAGAAGTACAAACTCCATCTGGTTTGGTACATTTAAAGTGGATACAGAGTTCTTGCATTCTGAAAATGAAGATATACTACTTGTCCAAGTGGAATCTTGTGTCCTTCAGTTAAATTAAAATTCCTCGAGGTCATATACTTCTCACTTTTGTAGAGGTCTAAATTATATTTTCATATTAAAATTAACTCCACTTCAACCCAATTTAACGGGATGAACTTAACCCTTTTTTCGAGCAATTCATGTTAATCCAGATGTTGAAACATTGCCCAGAATGAAGAGATAAGCAAATGGTGAACACAAACAGCAAACAAATTGCTTGAATCCCAAGATAAAAATAATCCAAAAATTACGAGGTTCCTTCTTAATATAAGTTTAGGAGTTAGGGTCATTTCCAGTTTCAGCATCCTCAACAATGAGACGCTAGTCTAACAGTAGGCAAATCTACACTGCACACACATAATTACCAGGATCTATGGATTCTTAGCTTTTAACATTTAACAACATTTAAGGAGATATCAATCCTCATAAAAGGGGCTTCACAACTTCCTGATAAGGAGAAACAGCCTCTGATCTAGATCCATCTGAGAGACATGAGAAAGCTCTCCCCTCAGCAACATGAACAGATCCCTGGAGCCAATACACAACAATGGAGTTATAACCACTAATCTCCAGAAAATAAGACAAAGGATCCAGTCAACTGCATTATTTAAGAAGCTAGTAAATATCCAACCGTAAGAAACCTCTCTGGAGCCAATACACAACAATGGAGTTATAACCATTAATCTCCAGAAAACTCAAAGGATCCAGTCAACTGCATTATTTAAGAAGCTAATAAATATCCAACCGCAAGCCTATCTGCAAACCAAATTACTAATCTAGAAAAAATTTACGCCTTACTGGATTTTCCATAGCCTTCTTCCGTTATCTTGTATAGTTTCCCATGCATGACATTTTCATACTTGTCTGCCAGAGTTTTTCTGCCACCCTGGAAAATGTAAAGTGAATCCACTACATTATTAGCCCTCCGATCATTTGGAAGCTAAATTAACTTTAATTTAACGAATAATAAAAATTAAATTTAAAATATCTTAAAATATATAAAATTTAAATAAAATTTTGTTTAATAACTAAATTATATTAACAAATAAATATTAATTTATATAAAATTAAATTATTTATTTTAATAAAATACAATAATTTTTATAATAATTTGGTAATGAATATCATACAAAAGATTAAAAATGAATTTAATTAATGAATTTATTTATAAAAATTAATTTATCTTTAAGTCTTATATAATATATAATTATTATTAGTTATAAAAATATAACTACTTTAAATAGAAACTAAAAATAAAATAAAAATTAAAACTATGAAGAGAGTTTTTTTAAAAAATATTATTTATTATATAATTCTATAAAAATTGAATGTAGGACATCATTTAAAATAGGTATTAAAAAAGTTTTGATTTCATTTTTATTCTAAAAAAGGTATTAAAAATATATAAAAATTTTAAATCAGTGAGTTTATTTGTGGACTTTGATTAAATAAAGGAAAAAATTAACAAAAGCTATTTATGATTTAATTCTCTATTCCTCCAAAGTCCAATCACTTTTTTCTTTTGAGAACAAAAGCTAAATAAGCAACAACAATAGTATAAGAAGGTAAGCTGAGTTTTGATTGACAGAACTAGGTCACTTTCTGATTCTGTCGCTCAGAGACACAAGCGAGGTAAAGAATCGGCTTCTCTTACACTATTAGTCGATATTTTCTTCTCGTCGTCGTCGTTTTGATTAGGTTTCTTGTTATTGTTTTGATGGCTTGTGTTCTTTCTCCCAGTATATGTTTTATTCCTAATTTATTAGCTAAGAATCGTCAAAGTTGTTCAAATACTGTTTTTGCTTTTCACTGTATGTTATATTTCTTTGTTGATTTCAGATGTAGAAATTGCTTTTCTTGGTTGCGATTGAGCTAGGGCAATCTTCTTCCTGTTGCTTTGCTTTTTTTCCCCCTCTTCTGGGAGTGGATTCTAAAGAACTTTAGTTGTAGGTCAATAAAGTCGAGTTTTGTGTGTTTGAGTTGATTTATGTAGTGGGTGTAGAGAAAGCTTATAATTTTCTAATTATGCTTCTGGGTTCTGATATGGACCTTGAATTGTTTTCTTTTTTTTGTTCGGACGTGGTAAATATGCCTTCTTAAATTCTTCTAAATCTGTTGGCTTGAAAATTATTCTTTGTTTGATTGATGTTGTTGGTTAATTGTCGTTGGATTTCATTGGCCCCCACTCTCTCATCGATTTATTTTGGCTGTATACCACAATATCAACGTTACTTGCTGTCCTCAGACTGTTATGAACTTCCAATTTTCATATTTTGCGAGCATCCTTTTTTTTCCTATCATTTTTGTTTGGCTATTTTGGTTTTTTATCTGGTATTTTATGCATATACCTTAAGTTCCTAGTCTTATATGGGAACTCAAATGTATGTACTTAATGCAGGTAAGTTTAGCAATTGTTTTTGAACTGTTATCTCTGAAGGGGTGGTCTAGAGTGAAGCTCCAAGTGAAAAATCGTTCATATTTCTGTTCTTGGTTTCTGGAACCATCCAGAACACTATGACAATCCATGCAAGACTGCAGCTTATCTCATACTCCCAGGAGCTTGTTGACGGAAAGCCACTCCTGGTGTCTTCAAATTGCAATCCTATTAAAGGTTCAAAGTTTGAGCCTGCTGGGCATGCTTTCCATTCTGCTGCTCTGAAACTCCTTGGCTGCGAGGAGGAGATTACCAGTGGGGAAGATCAGAAAGTTTCTAATGACAAGGAACAGTCGTATATTCCATCATATGACTCATATAGAAGCAAAGGTAAAAAGAAATCTGGTAGTGGGGACAAGGAACAAGATCATTATGCGTTGTTAGGTTTGGGTCATTTGAGATACCTTGCTACAGAGGAACAAATACGGAAAAGCTACCGTGAAGTTGCATTAAAGTATCACCCTGACAAACAGGCTGCGATTCTTCTTGCTGAGGAAACTGAGGCTGCAAAACAAGCCAAGAAGGATGAGATAGAGAGTCATTTTAAGGCTATTCAAGAAGCATACGAGGTTTTGATAGATCCTGTTAAGAGAAGGATTTATGACTCCTCAGATGAGTTTGATGACGAAATTCCTAGTGATTGTGCTCCTCAGGACTTCTTCAAGGTGTTTGGTCCCGCCTTTTTGAGAAATGGGCGGTGGTCAGCCAGCCAGCCAATCCCATCTTTAGGCGATGACAGCACTCCTTTAGCTGAAGTTGATAACTTCTATAACTTTTGGTATAGTTTTAAGAGCTGGAGAGAGTTCCCACATGCTGATGAGTTTGATCTTGAACAAGCTGAATCTCGTGATCATAGGAGGTG
>JAOQMR010000005.1:6553400-6575411 GCA_027563865.1 Erythroxylum pelleterianum
CAACAACTAGGTTTAGGTCTTTACGTAGACTCCTACTTCTGCATGAAAGATTTTCTCCTGCTAATGGGCTACGGAGAGGATGAAGGATAGTGTTAAGGGTTGGGTGAGTCGGCTTTGTAATGCCTTGAGTAAAACTATTGTTATTTAATGGTGAAAGTGATTAAGTTGAGCGAGGGCTCCGTAGACATAGGCAAGGTGTGCCGAACTACATTAACAAATTTCGGGTGTTGATTTGTTTATGTTGTTTTTAATTTTTCAATTTTTGTTTGTGCTAGAAAATATATAGTTACTGTCTTAGTTGCTTTATATCAAGAAACCACAGATACAGTTCAAAGCAACTGCGGCTAAACTAGATTTTTGTGAAACTACATCCTTTTGGTTTTTTCAATTAGTATCAGAGCGGGTCACCGAATCAAAACTTGGTAAGTCAAGTTGGTGCAGATCCGTGTTTCGCAATTATAGCTATAAGAGAAGGGGCATCAATCATCAGGTCACCATTGTTAGATTATTCAAATTATCCTATGTGGAAATCAGGGATGAGAGTATTCATTCAGGCACAAGGGACAAAAACATAGAACTCGATTTTAAATGGTTGGACACATCCAGTGACAACTGATGAAAAGGGATAAGCATTGCTTAAAGATGCATTAAGTGGATAGGGCTAAAGAAGAGAGAGAGCTTGGAAATTCTCAAGCCTTGTATGTCATCTTCAGTGCAGTTGATAAAGGTCGCTTTGCTATGATATCAGCCTGTGGATCGGCGAAAGAAGCGTGGGACACTTTGCAATCTATATATGAGGGATCGAAATCTGTGATAGCTTCGAAACTTCAGATGTTGGCTGTGAGATTTGAAGAGCTAAGGATGGATGAAAGTGAACTATTGGAGACTTCTATGAGAAATTGCGTGACATAGCAAACCAAGCACATCAACTTGGGAAGAAGTATTCGAATCTGAAACTTGTTAAGAAGACATTGAGATCACTACCTCCGAGATTTATATAAAAAATTGCAGCTATCGAAGAAGCCCACGATGTCACTGAATTGCCTTTGGATAAGATAATTGGAATTATTAATTCCAAAAAAAAAGATAATTGAAATTCTTACCAACTTTTAGATGAATTTGTTGTAGAGATGAATGAGAGAAGAACAAAGGATTGACATTGCAAGTTGAGGTTGGAAAAGCCATTAATGACTTAGGAGATGGATCCAATGAGAATGAGGATATGAAATTATTGACAAGAAATTTCAACAAGTGGTTAAAGAAAGTGAAAAAGGATAAATCCAATTTTAGGCAGAACAGTGAGAGTATATCGAACAACAACTTTAAACAACAAGCTACAATTTAAAAGGGTGAAAGAAAAGTGAAGAAAATTCAATGCCATGAATGTCAAGTCTTTGGATATGTGCAAGCGGAATGTGCTAATACTTTGAAAAAGAGAAAAGGGAAGTCCTATACTAGCATTTGGAGTGAGAATGAATCCGAAAGTGAGTTTGGTAGTGAAGAGGAATTTGTGAATGCTGCATTAGTTGCTTTATATAGCAAAGTCCAGTTGCTTGCTTAACAGTAATTAAGAAGGAAGAAACTGATGATGAAACCGTGGATAAATCAGTCTAAAATTTCAAAACAATGAAGATGAATCAGTCCAAAGTTTAATTTCAGATCATGATAGTGATTTAGAGGACAAAAGTGAGGATATTTACAAAACATATGAGTTAATGTATGCAAAATGAGTACAAACATGTAAAAAGAATGAAAAGATAAAGAAGGAAAACTCTTCTATGAAGAACATCATTCAAGATTTAGAAAAGAAATTGTTATCTACAATGGATGAACTAGATGAAACAAAGTTGAAGCTAGTCAGCACAAAAAAGAGATTAAGAATGTTAAATGGAGGTACCGAAAAGCTAGAAAAGTTGCTAGAAATTGGTAAGATTAAAGGAGACCTTTAAGGCATTTGCTACAAAAGTGAATGTTCTAAGTCAAATGATGAGAAAAATTGTGTAACGAGATCTTTTCAAGGAGAAACTTCAAGGAAGAAATGAAAATTCATACCTACATGTCATTTTTATAGGGTAATCGAGTACATAATACCGAACTATTACAAACTGCAACAAATGATATTTCAAAAGGGTCAAAACAAAAAATCTAGAAATTCTTCATTAAATTTCCAGCAACAACTCAAGTTACCAAAACATACTTGGGTCAATTACAAGCACAAAGACGTAGTGAAGGAAAAATAAGAAATTATCCAAATTCACAGTTAATTGTTGCTGTTAAAGAAATTGGTCAGACAGATGATTTGTTAGTTACTTCTGAGGGAGAAACCATCCAGATATCTGATGACAAAGTTAATGTGATAAGGAATAAGCCAAGTTTGAATTTCTTCGAGGGGCATAGGGACTGCGTGCTTTACATTTTTAAAGTATAGTTTGATGTCGTTTCTAATTAAAAAGGTTTGAAGGAGTTAACATCTAGACTTTTTGAGTCTTTATGCTTTTGTTTTCTAAGATTTGGTTGATTGTGTGTGTCTGGCTTTTACTTACTTGTTGAATAATATATTTGATGTGAGAATGAGGCTCTGTTTGATGATTTGAGAATTTTGCTTTTGGATTTTGATTTATGGAGTTATGTCGAGAAAATGTTTATGCTTGGTTGGAGACCTATAGGAAGATTCAAGTTTTCTATGATTCGAGTTTTTCGAGTTTTATCTTGATTTTTCTATATCGTGGGCTATATGAATTTAGGAAATTTGCTTTCATATGGTTTATGTGAGGAGGATATTGATTAAGTTTGATTATGATTCATTGATTGCATTTTTTAAGTTTATAAATTTAATCAGTCATATGCGGATAGCTTTGATATAAGTAATGATATGTCGGTTAGTATTTTAACTGGTGGTAAATTGTCATCTTGGCGTGCTTTTGATTTTTTTGCTGCATCTATTGCTAATTTTTATGCTTCTTTATTCACTGAGAGTGAACATATTGAAGGCATTCTTCGTTTTGGCATTGTTTTATCCCAAGGGAGAGATATATGATTGTTTATTTTCATCTAATATGTCTGTTCAATTCAGGTGGAGATTTCAAGGTATCTCCATGACTATTAGTTCTGCTTTTTGGTATCTTTTTGTCCCAAGGGGAAGAATGGATGATGAAGTGGCTGTGGCTGTGGCTGTTGTGTTTACTTGGAGAACTTGGTCATTTTGTTAACTTTGGATTACTATTTATTCAGATAATTGTCAAGTGCTTATTTGTAAGTTATATGGAACCTCATGTTCGATTAAGGGGAAGTTCCTATGTGGTATTTGTGAACTTAATGATTATGTGTCCATTATTTTCTTTAGGAGGAGTTTCAATATATGACAAATAATGTCAAAAAGGAAGAGATTGTTAAGTTGTGTGTTATGATATTTTGAGCATTATTTGTAATTAGACATCTTCAAATATTTCAGGAATAATATTATGATGAATATTCTACCTTATGTGGGACTCTTTGAAGATGAGGTTTATTTGGGATAAAAAATCCTAGTCATGATAGGATTTAATTGAAATCAAATTACCATATCTTGACTAAGATAAGATGTAGAGTTTTGGTGATTTTTAGACTCTTATTTGATGGTCTATTTTGGGGATAATGGCTAAGATAGCTGATTTTTTGGTGATTTTATCCATAGTGGACAAATTTTATCTGCTTATAGCGTGATTTTTCAAGGCTGATTTATGTGGAAAAAACAACCACAATATGGTAACTTGGCAGCTGAAATTTTGTGCATGATAAACTATTTTTGTGATCTAATTTTTGGGTGATTCTTTTTCCAGATTTGTTGGGTGTTTTTCTCCAAGGGTTGCGTGACTTTGTGGGCTATCACATGCTGTGTTTTTGGTGAAATATTTTCTAGATATCTTAGAGGTGTTGCAACTCTTGTGTTTGTGACGTTTCAGTGATGAAACGTTTGTTGTTTTGTTGAATTTTTGTGGCTGCATTTTTGTTGATTTGGGGCTGTTGGTTTGATTTATGATTTAAGGTTTTCCAGCTATTGTTTTTGTGTGAAAAACGTCCAGTATAAGCATGGTGCTGCAGTTGTATTTTTGGTGATGTTTCGGTGATGAAACGTTTGTTTAATTGATGTTATTTTGATGATGTGTGCATGGATTAATCGTGATTCTTCTCAATAGTTTACAGCAGATATTGTTCTACCACTTCCCACACTTTCGATTGATAAAGCTACATATTTAGGAAAATGTTTTTATCTTAAGTGTTTTTATTAGTTTATGTCTTTATTGTTTCAATCACTTGAGTTGTTTAATTCTTATCTTTATTGTTAAACGTTGTTAAAAAATCTTCAATTGAGGTTAACACGAGGCGGTCGTGTTATTAGGTGTTAATTACTTTTACGGGTTGTAAGGGCGAGGGATAATGTCAAGGGTTGGGTGAGTCGACTCTATAATGCTTTGAGTAAAACTATTGTTGTTCTTTGGTGAAAGTAATTAAGCTGGGTGAGAGTTTCACAGATGTAGGCAAGGTATGCCGAACTTTGTTAACAAATTTCGAGTGTTGATTTGTTGATTTTGTTTTTAATTTTTCAATTTCTGTTTATGCTAGAAAATTTACAGTTATTAACTCAGTTACTTTATATCAAGCAACCATAGATACAATTTAAAGCAACTGCGGCTGAACTAGATTTTTATGAAACTAAATCCTTTTGGGTTTTTCACTTTGGTATAATAATTTTTGTTCATGCTAATTTCATTTCTAGAATCCCTCTATTTGATTTGTCTATTTTGTGTTTCTTTATAATTGATGTTAGTTGACTATACATGTGCTGTGCCTTGTGTAGTGCTCTTTGTTTCCTTGAAAATTTAGCATAGTAAGAAAGTAATCTTTTCTTTAGTTCCAGATGACTGCTACTTGTTATGTCATGTTAATGAATATGAAGATCATTCATTTCTTTCTTTGAAGAATGTTATGGAATCATATTCTATTAATGCTTTTTTATGTTTTAGATGGTGAATTCTTGTTCTACTACTTGTTTTGAATAGAGATATTCTAAAATAATAGTCTACTATTGAGATTAACAATATTGATTGAGTTTAAATTCTATAATTATGATGCTCTAAATTAACAGTATATACCATCATTACTAAGTGATCGTATAATATATTTATACCTTTGTAGAAGATTCTTTTCTTCATTGTGGGTGTAATAGTTATATCTAGGGATATGGATATTATAATGTGTTTTCATCCAAGGTTTATGTGTCACCAAAATTATTGTTTTCATGAATTACAAATATTTATTATCCACATGTAATGTTTGAAAAACACTTAATTATGCTATATTTTCTAGTTCCTTGTATTTATGGAATCAATAGTGATAATGTTGTATACTATTATGCTAATTATGGTCACAACATTTATTACCAGGACATATATCACCTAAATTCATAAGTATTGTCTTATTATTGTAGTTTTTATTTTTTAGGTGCAATTGCGTAATCATATTTTGCTGAGATTACTTGTTTTATTAAGCTAGTTAAGTTATCATCCATATGTTGATTTTGCTTTTATCATTACCTATAAGATTTTGGTAAGTTTTTATTTTTGGTCAAAAGTTGTTTATTCTTGACTACATATAACTTAACTTACTATTGGGATGTTATATTAGTTTTAATTAAACACTTTAATGCTTGTAATGGTTTATTTTTAAAATCTTCCTTTTAAAGATTAGTTTAAGTTTTATTTAAACATTATATTACTTATTTCTATCTTTTCTACCTTTTTTATTTAATAAATCTTAAAGTTAAGTTTCAATTTTAGAGTATTGGAACCTTTAAATTTACCCTTACCCATATGTTGAGAAAGAGAAAAAATGCACAACTTTAGGATGGATTTGGATCATTTAATGTTTATTAAATGGATCTTATTTAATAAACATTAAAGTTAATTTTCAATTTTAGAGTATTGGAACCCTTAAATTTACCCCTACCATGTGTTGTGAAAGAGAAAAAAATGCACAACGTTAGGATGGATTTGGATCATTTGATCATACTATAGTTCATATATACAACAAGGGATTCAGACCATGAAGATACTCCAATGAGCTGCATATCACCAACATGATGAAATTAATTGAAAATAATGTTATGAGATTGTCGAGATTTTTATGGACAATGTTGAATATTCCTTATTAAGAAATAACGAAGAATGCTTAAGAGAGGTGAACAAGTTGCTTGTGTTACCAAAATGGGAGAACGACATATGTTTATTCTTTTGATGAAGTTCGTATAGATAAAAATGATTCAGATGATAAAAAAAAGCACTTAGTACTTTGATGATTCTAGTTCATTTGAATTTAACACATATTTAATGAGTTGGTTAGTGAAGAGGCCGGTAAAGAAGTTAAAAGGTTTCTTTATAATACTGCACAAAATATTGCAACATATAATAATGCATAAATGTAGAGAAATTTATCATATGAAGATTTAGATGAGTTTAGAAGCAGGGATTATAGTTCGTATACAGAAGGAAGAACAAGGTTTAAGTTTCCAAAATTTAGAGTGAATACTAAAATGATCGAGCTAATTGATTTAAACGTTGGTATGCTATTAATTCAGCTAAGCATTTAGACAATTTCTAATCAAATACGTTAATATTTGATTATTTTCTTATGAAGAATAAGAAATCTATAGTGTTTGATGTTTGAAAAGAGGGTTATGAGTAAAGAATATATGCTCCTCCAACACAATATGGTAATGCACTGAGTGTGATAAACTATACTGGAATAAAACATGCAAGGAGATCTTGGTTGTAAAGCAATCCCTTACATTTTCTCGATATAACCCTACATGAGATATTAATGGCCTTAAGGGTGCAATCTTAAAAGGTTTCAATATTGATAAACAAAAAGGCATATAAGGCCAAAAACTTTATGTTAGAGCTATTGACAGGTGAGAAGCGTAATCAAATTTGAGAAATTGAGGAACTATGGATTAACTACATTGAAATTAATTATGAGTAGTTTTTTTAATAATAAAGTATCTAAAAATGTTATTTCATTATATGTACGTATGTTTGGATGCTTGTAGACAGGTCTTTACGATGACTTGTAGGCCTATCATATATGTTGTTGATTATTAGTTGAAGGGAACGCATGAAGGGCAATTGCTATTGGCTATTGATTTAAATACAAATATAATATGGTCTCAATCATATGGGCAGTAATTAAAATTGAAAATCAAGTGTTATGGAAATGGTTTTTTAGATGTTTATACTATAATAATTATAATTGGATTTTCATTTCTATTCAACAAAAGGTTAATTTTTTAGTTTATCTTATTATATGAGGATTCGTTTTATAGTTTCTCCTATAAGCTTTCATATATTCTTTTATAGACATATCCACTGTAGCTTTGGTCATAGAATAATTGAGATAATATATTGTAGATATCCATCAATAATATGATCATAAAATAATTAAGACAATCCTATTATGGCCACATTAGTATAATTCATAGGGTTTATATTATGTAACCAAGGAAAAAAAATATGCAGAATTAAAGTTAAGATTATAACTTGAGGAGAAAAACATTGATATACCATTAAATATCCTTAAAGTAATGATAACCATATGAGGAAACACCTATTATGAACCCATGCAACCAAAGTGATTAAGAAGGAAAAAACAACCCGAACAATTATAAACACTTATAAAACATGTCACTAACTCCAAATTAAAAGTATCTAATAACAATTCCCAAAGTAGTATATGATCATATAAATAATGCTAGTAGAATTTACAGGGCCTAGGTTATGTATCCAAGAAAAATATATACATGCAAAATCAAGGTTAAGTTTATAACCCTAAACATATTATCATCATATCGCAAAATATCAACATTGTTAAAAAATGAAAAGACCTAAGAATCAAGCAAAATTTATACCCTACGAGGTAGCAACAAAATGTTATGGAGACCCTTTTTTTTAATCTCAAATAATTTCATTGAAAAAGTAATATTGGATTCAGAAGATATCAACTTTTGAAAAATAAATAAAAACTGACAATAGAAAAGAGTTCCTAATAGTTGAACTTGCTTTATAAGTTATTTATGTCAAGCATTTGATGAGAGCAAAATCCTTTTCTCTGTAGGTTTTCATTATGTAATATTTATAGTCTAGAAGCAACCACAACATCATCTACTAAAAGAGACTTCAAATGATAATGAAATGAATGAAAATTTGAATCTTAGTCCTTATCCTAACCCTAAATTTATAAACTTATAATGATGATTAACCTTAACCCTAAAAAAGTTAAAGTAGTTACAAGATACAAAAGAATGATAGATGTGTTCTAAAATACAGAGTAGAGGAGAACGTACTTTAAAGTTACTTTGTTTTAAGATACCCTAACATATAAAATGAATTCACCATATAAAAATTTGTATTCTTAATTAGTTCTTAAACTTATATTTTGTAAAACTTTATAATCATAACTTCCCACAATCAACCCAACTCAGCTAATAACCTAAAAGAAGCGTAACTAACCAACAAGATTTAAAGCGTAAAAAAATATGAAAATTTATAGAGATTCAAAGTCCAAAGATTCAAAATGTCAAAGATTCAAAACTTAAAAGTAACTTTTATAGAGAAATCCTAAGCTAAATGTTTTTAGTTGGCTTTTCTTTTATGAAGAATAAGTTATCATTTCGTTTCTAGTTAGGTAATTTAGATTCGAGAGAGTGATGCATTTTTGGTTTAGGTTGACCTATGATATTATTAAGATGGCACATCAGCAAAAATTCATTAGATAGGAAGAAACGAATCTTGTGTTGGTTCATAATTAACCTAGATATGCTTTTAAACAACTTTATTGCATTCATTAGAGTTGTACTAGAGTGTGGGTTAGCTGTCGAAAGTAGTACGAGCTCATCAACAAAAGACATGATGTATATCTTTAGCTTCTTGCATTTCTTATGATATTTGAATTTCCTCTCCATATTGATTGTGTGTCTAACGAGGCTTAAAAGTACTTCCATAGCAAGTGTAAATAGAAAAGGGGACAGAGGGTCTCCCTATCTTACTCCTTCCCACCTTTGAATGTTTAGTTGGGGATTCACATAGGGTCTCCCTGTCTTACTTCTTTCCCCCCTTTGAATGTTTAGGTGGGGATTCCATTGATGAGAATGCTATAGGAAAACTCAGTGCCTTTAATATATAAATGATAAAGTTCCAATTAAGGTTGTCAAAAGCCTTTAAAAGTTTCTTCTTTCCTTCTCTCTTTTACCCTTTTCCCGCCCACTTGGCTTTTCCTCCCTGCCTTGGTCCCAGGCGGGCACCCATCACCATGGGTGACCCGACGCCATCTCCTGCTCCAGATCCCTTCCGCCCCTTTCCTTCTTCGCCTTCTGGTTCGCCGTGTGTTCATCCAGCAGTGGCGAGTGTCCCCAGCGATGGCACTCTTCATATGGAGTTGCGCGGTGCTCTCCAAACAAAGCCCTCTGGTGATCGACGCTCTCCTTAGGGCCCCTCCTTGGCCTCTGCTGCTGCCCCTGGACAGAGTGGCCGCTCCTGGCGCGACAAATTCGCGGGCAATCCCCATCGAGATATGCTCACTCATTACCCTCAAGTTCTACAGGATGGGGTCATTTCCCCTCCGGTTGAGTTATTGCGGGCTGGCGCAAAAGCATGGTCTAATGCTTTAATTGGTTTTTTCTGGAGCAAACGCCTGGCTTTTCTGGCTGTTAATGCCTGGGCTAAGTCACGGTGGAGTAAGAACGACTTTGAAAAAGCCATGCTTATAGATGACGAGAAGTTTTTGTTTAAGTTCTCTTCGCACTCAAATGTCTCTGAAATTCTGGAACTTAGGCCATGGCATATTAGTGATCAACCTCTGTTTTTGCGTCAATGGAGGCCTGGTATGGGTTTGGACAGCAGCTCTGTTGCGGTGATTCCGATATGGGTTCAATTTCATGGCCTTCCCTTGGAGTATTGGACATTGGAGGGTCTTAGTCATCTTGCTAGTGGTATTGGGAAACCACTCTGCTTGGACTCTCAAACCGCTGCCATGGAAGATCTGTATAGAAGTAGCTAAGGATGTCGTGCTCCCGGACACAGTGTCCATCCGGCGGCTTAATGAAGTAGGTGACTTAACTAGTGCCAGCATTTCTGTTACTTATCTTTGGAAACAAACTACTGTCAGTAAGAAGTGGGTCAAGACGGGAGACAATTTCTGTCAGGCTGGTCGCAGGATTTGACCACTCAGCCTTCCGAACCCTATAGCCAGCAGGTACCTGGATAGGGTCAGGCATGTGAGCTTGTCGTTGGGTTGCCGGTGACTCCCGAAGGGGAATGTCCTAGTCAACCAACTATTTTAGCAGCTTGTGCTTCCTCGGTGGATAATCCCTCTCGGATGAGTGTTGGGCAAATGGTTATTGTCGCAGAGGACCAATCGGTTGGGCAAGATCAGAGCCCTCAGGGAACTACAATACTCGTCTGGTGGTGACTGGAGAGTTGGCTTGCTTTTTAGGACTTCCTCCTACAATTACCGATACAGGGACATCCTCCCCCAAGGGTGGGGTTGTTACTTCAGCTTCTGGAATTGAAGCTGATGCTTCAGCAACTGGAATTGAAGAAGGGGAGATCCCTCCAAGGGGTGGGGATGCTTCTTCTGCTGTTGGTACCGAGGAAGGTGAGCTTCCTCAAGAATTGGCCCAACAGCCTCGGCGTACGGTGACTAGAAGGACAACAAAGAAGAAAAAGCATAGGGGAGTTATCTCCCCTGAATGCCTTTTTTAATGATGTCCATTTTAGTGTGGAATGCGACTTTAAATGTAGGTTGAGGCTGCTGTGTGTTATGTTCCCTCATGTAGTTCATGTGATGTTGGCGCTTCTGTGATGCCTGGAAGGCTATTTTCATTTTTGTCTTACTTTTCTAGGTTTGCTATTCCTTGTACATTGTTCTCGATGTTTCTTTGGTAATTAAAGTTTATTAAAATTAAAAAAAAGCCTTTTAAAAGTTGACTTTGATTGCATAACTCTTAGGAGACTTATTCCTTCCACAATTCTTAAAAAGATCCTAGATCAAAAGGTATTGTCCCAATATTCCTTCCTTCAATAAAAGCTCCTTGTGATTCATCAACTAGTGGTTTTATAGTTTCGTCTATTAGCCAACATTTTAGAAAGACTTTATATATAAAATTATAGAATGAGATAAGTATGAAGTCTTTAAAGGAAATGTTATCAGTTTCTTAGGAATAAGAGTCACAAATGTCTTATTAACCTGCCCTAGGATTTGCCACCTGTTGAAAAAACTTAAGACTGCCTTGGTGAATGTATCCTTGACTAGATGCCATGATTTTTAGTAGAATTGCCCATTGAACCCATCAAGCCTAGGAGCCTTGTGGGGTTTGAGAATGAACAATACTTTCTCCATATCTGCTAATGTGAAGGGGATAATTAGATTGTTGAAAGTCTCTTAGGAGATTGTATTTAATATGAAGTATTTGAGCAACTTGGTTGATGATAGAGACTGGTCTTGAGTGCTTATAAACTTCAAGAAGTGGCTAAATGCAACTCTTAAAAGTGCTTCCTAAGAAGTGATTATGCTTCCATTAGCTATTTGGATGGAGGAAATTTTGTTCTGGTTCTTTCTGGCTAGCACCAATTTAAGAAAGAAAGTTGTATTTGTGTCTCCATCAGTGAACCATTGGATCCTAGATCTTTTCTTAGTAAAGGAATAGTGGACTTCAAGAGCCCATAAGTGATTCGTTAAAGCATATTTCTCATAAGCCTTTAATGAGTTATTCATAGGATCTAAGTAGAGGAGGTTTGTTATTTTATCCATCTTACTTTTCGTTTCCCAGATGGTTGAATTAAGATTTATGTATCTAACGCGATTAAGGAACTTGAGTTCCTTCTTTATTCACTTTAACTTCTCATTGTTGACAAAAGACGGAGAACCTTTGACATATGCATTTAATCTTCTCCTTATTATTTCCTCAAACCCCTCTTATCAAAGATAGAGAACCTTTGACATATGCATTTAATCTTCTCCTTACTACTGCCTCAAACCCCTCCTCTGATAAGAGATAATTGTTGAATTTTAGGGGATGGTGTAGGGTTCTATCTTCCTCTAACTTTGGGAAAGATATAGGAGAGTGATCAGAGAAGTACGAATCACCAAATACAACTTTGGAATTTGGGAACAAGGATAACCATTATGAGTTAACCATAATCTTTTTTTCTTAGAAACCAGTTTCCTTGCAGCTTATTACTCAATGTAAATAGATTTCCTTCAAACTTTAGGTCAACCAGCTCAATATCATTGAAACATTTCACCAAATCATTTGTGAAATTATGTGTTTATGCATTGCCTTGTGCTTCCACGGGGGAAGCTGCTATTGAAGTCTCCCATTACTAACCAGGAATAATCAATGTTGGTTTGGATCTCATGAAACTTATTCCATAAGTCATTTCTCTAGAAAGCATAGTTAGAAGCATAATGGAGACATTGATAGTAATATTATTAAGCATAAGGAGCTTTAGGTAGATAAGTTGGTCAAATATCATAGAGCTTAAAATCCTTATTGACTGCTGATCATATGCTACAATGATTCTGCCGTAATGATGGTTAGAGTGATTGATGATGATGGTCTAGTTACATTTTAAAAAGTCCAAGACTTTGGGATTTTGCTATTTGAGCTTGATTTCTATAAAACCTATTAAGGAGGGTCTTATTGGATAGACATGATTCCTTAGTAGTAGCTATTTGTGAGGCTTGCTAACCTCCAAAACATTTCAATTTAAGAAATTCATTTGTTGGTATTTTTGGAGGTAGGGCTTCTATATTTCCTATTAGACTTTCTCCTTGCAATAGGTATAAGGTCACTTAGTAGAACTTGCTTCTCAATTGTATAAGAAGTAGGGCACTAGTTTATTACCTATTTTGCTCATATCTCATCTTTATGTTGCTAGTAAGGCCTCTTGGGGGGTTTAATGTAGAATTACATTTGTAAGGCTAGGGATAGTAACAGAATTTGAGCAATTTCGATTATTTTCCCCCTTCTTCTACCATAATATTGTGCTCCTTTTCAATGTTGTCCTACTCTTTTGTCAATTTTAGAGTCATTTAAATTGTTGAGATTCATTAGTTTCCTGTAGCTGCTTATTTTGAACATTTTACAAATACGTCTCCATGGCCTTTGAGTGATGAATTGGGTCTCCATTGATAGGTAACTTGTATGGCATCTTCATACGGATGCCCTTGATTGTTTAGTCTCATTATTGGGATCCAATTTGGAAGGGATTATGTAGCTTCTGTTAGGACACAACTGATTCTCTTGAGTGTATAGTAGTTGGCTCATCCATTCTTATCGATTTTTTGATGAAATTATAAATATTTTTATGGCTTAAACCCTCAGTGGTCCAGTATTTAAGAGGAATGATATGTTTATTTATACATAATTGTATCTTTCTATTGGTCTGTTTTTAAAATGACTCAGATCAGAGTCCAGAACTCTTTGTGCATCAACTTCAAACGCAAACTTGAAAATGAAGTTGTCTTCATCTGAAATGAGGACATCCACTAATCCAAAAGTTTTCCATATTTTGCAGGCCTAGGCAATTCACGAAAAAAAAAATTATCCACGAAAATTCTGACTAAGGAAGATTTCCATTTAGCCATTCCATCCTAAAAGAATTGTATATAGGGAGCAACAACCTTTTGCCCATCTTTGCTTTCAGGTGGGAGAAACTGGAGTTAGCTGGATCCTTGAGAGTCATTCAAGACTTGACACCATGTTTTTGTTGCTGTTTGTGTAATGAAATCCTTGAGAGTCATGAAATCCTTGACACCATGTTTTCGTTGCTGTTTTCATTACATAGGTTCTCTAAAGTTGCTTCATTATGTAATAGAAGCAACTTTATTGCATTCGGGTGTTTGTGGCAGGACTTAGGGATCTTTGTAGATCTAATGGAGAAGGTTGAGGAGATGAGTTAAGGAGTGGGGGATATGAAAGAAATGAATCCACTGTTTTGGTTGGAGCTAGGGTGGAATTTTGGATCATTTTGCCCATATGGAAGCAAAAAAAATATCTTGATGGTTGCATGATTTTCTTACCTTTACTAAAAACAATAAAGGAAGTGAATAGAGTGTGAAAGGCCGAGGAAGGGATGAAGATGATGGAGTAGTAACAAAGAAAGGATTGTAAGTGTACACTGAATAAGAAGAGTTTAGGACAAAGGATGATGAAAACGATGCAGGGACTACCAGTTGACAAGAGAGAAGCAAGAGCTCCCTTTCTCTACCATTTCTCATGAAGCGCACCGTTAATAACATATTAGGTTTGCATGATGCGCTTTGCATGGATACTTGAAGTTATAATAGATTGCACAAATTATTTACATAGGAAATATCCAACACCATAGCCAGGGTATGACATAATATTACGTTGAAAACACACTCTAAATTATTTTTTAGAAGGACGTTTAATTGATAAATAAGTACTTTCTAAAGCCTCTCAATTTAAGAGTTACTTAATAGTTTTTTTTTTGGTTTCCCGCGAGGTGTCCTAGACAAGTCTCAATTATGGGAAGATAATTTTAAGCCATCCACATCCAGATTAATTTCTGCTCTAGCCGGATAGGTCATTTGCAGGAGGCAAAACTCTGGCCTCAAGTTTTAAACGGCTGCATACATAAGAACGGTACGAACCCGCGACCTCACTTAGACCAGGAGAGTCCCTTACCAACTCACCTGCGCCTTGAAATTCTTAATAGTTTATTTCATATGCATCAAAAAATAATAGGTAGAATCCTTTTTTTAAAATCCAATCTAAAATTATAGTCATGACCAATCTAAGTATTGCCCCGTAACTTCTTAGTTGCCAAATATTTATGCACTCCTATTAGTTGACTGATCTTCTGATTGGATAGTCCACACTTCTTTATAATTAGGTCATAGTCGGCATTGAAGATCTCAAAGGTGGTGCATTGACAACGACTTCAATTGACATTTGTTTCAGAAGTTGAAGACAAATATGGCATCTATTTGCATACACGAAAACAACAATACCAAGGATAATGGATCTTGGATACCATAGTTTGAGGAGATTTTTGAGCATTCTTGGTCTTCTAAGAATCTCCAAACTCAAGAAAAAAAAATCAAAACATATGTCTCAAGTTCAATATGTAGAATTTCAGCATTTAAGAGTTATGATTCTATATAAGATATTTCATAACACAGACAAAATTAGACCTACGAAAGGAAAGAAAGAACGTCTGCTAATAGATTTTACCAGCAGAACTTTTGGTTTTGAACTTCTTACGAATCAAAATCTTCTGTCCAATATTACTTTGTCTTATTCTGTATCATAGAATCTTAGTCATTTATTTTGCGGAACCTACGCGGGATTGTGTGGGACCCACATAAATAAATGGCTAAAATTTATTGGACACAATAAAATACCATAATATTGAATAGTAGATTTGGACTACGATGTTAAGTTCTCAATAGAACAAAGTAAACCAAAAAAAAAAAGAAAAAGAAGTGAAGTTGACCATGCGAATATTTATTCACCACTGCATGTCGTCATGAAGAGTGTTAAGCGCAAAACCTTTCTGAAGCACAAGTCATGATCTAAAGGACAGGAAATGGGTTCTAAGAAGATGCTCATGATGAATGCAGTATAGAACACCCGGACAAACGATGTTTTGAACAAGTTGAACATTACCATATACTCATCAGAACCAGTTTCGGCCGTTAGGGGAAATAAGAAACACAAAGCAAAAGGACAGCTTCATGAACGAT
This sequence comes from Erythroxylum pelleterianum, assembly GCA_027563865.1. NCBI lineage: Eukaryota > Viridiplantae > Streptophyta > Magnoliopsida > Malpighiales > Erythroxylaceae > Erythroxylum > Erythroxylum pelleterianum. The sequence continues at coordinate 6,569,202 of JAOQMR010000005.1, forward strand.
CTTTTTAATTGTTTTAATCAAATCCGCGAAACCGGGCTTAACACAAGGCGTAGATTCCCTGTCAATAGCTGTGGGAACGTCCCTGTTCTCTTTGTATTAAGGAATCGATGGCCACAATGAAAAACTTCTTGGACTAGTCAACTTTGTTATTATCGTCTCAGACTTCTCGTATCTTCAGGTAACAGTTGGGTACAGACAGTATGTACTAAACTAGCGCATAGGTATTGACAACTCAAGGCAAAATCCAATATAAATTTTCTGCTGCAATGACGAAAATTGCCAGCTGCATCTACAAATGTTGGAATATGCACTCTAAATTAACATCCTGAGGTTGCTTTCTTGGATTCACACCCATCATTCCTTTCTGACTATACCATCATATAACTTTCTTTTACAGGTTCAACATCAATAGCAGTAGAATTTGTTTCTAGGATTTTCCTCAGTTCATCTACTGTATGAACATCTCCAAGTAAACGTGATAACATATCCCATCAAACAGATAGAATTTCACAAGCTTCCTCTCATCTGATCACATAGCTAGATTTACTCTGGAAAGATACTATTCTATTAGTGGCACGGTCCTAGCCTTGGCCTTACTATAGTGAGAGCTAAGACGGTTTTCTGACCACTTTTTCAAAACTTGGCATATCATAATCTGATATACTCTTTTAGGAAGAACAGCCACAGTGAAAATCCAGAGTGACATATTCCCAATAAGCATATCATGTCCACAGAAGCACAAAGAGTAGTGGTGATCCAAGACTCATCAAGGGATGTTTGTCCCAGCGCCATCAAATGGATAATTGGAGGTTTTTCACTTAAGCCTGGAGATGTTCTCACTCTCGTTGGAATTCTTCACCAGGTTAATAGCCCTAGTACGTTATCTCACATCGCAGGCCAAAACCTGCACAAGAAGTTGCTTTCTCTTTTGTCTTTATGTTCGTGTGTATAATATAAAATGATAATGTAGACTTGATCGACTGGTTAAAAATTATTTAATGTTAACTAGCTAAAACCAGAACAGATAGAAAAGTATACATTCAACCAGCGACGGATCCAGAACTTTGATCTTAGGGGGGCAAGGACGAAATTTTTTAGCCTTGGGATGGAAGGACAAAATTTTTTAATCTTGACAAGGGGGGCTGGGTTTTAGTTTTAAGGAGGGGGAGTTAGGTTTTAGTTGGTCTTGGGGGGGCTATAGCCCCTGCTAGCCCCCCCCTAGATCCGTCGCTGCATTCAACCATCAAAGAGTTGTCTTCATATTTCATTGTTTTTGCTCTTTTAGTTGATGGTTAAAATCTTTGCAGTGGGATACAAAGTTAAGGTGGATGTGAGTTCAATGTTTGGGGTAAACCCGAAATTCATATCAGAAGAAATTGCTAAGAAGACAAAAGAATACTCCAACAATGCTGAGATAACGAGTATTTCAAAGCTGTGTGAATCAAAGCAGGTGAGGGCAAGTAACTTGACCAGATATATGTGCACATACTTTTCTTAGTAGCATCATGAGAATTCATTATCTTACAGCTCCTAATTATTAGAAGATAAGTAAAATAACTATGACAGTAGGTCAGAAAAACCCAACTTCATGCAGTTCAATGGGCGTCATTTTGAAAGCAGAAATATGTCCATTTAGATCTTAATTTGTCACAATCAGGTTCTTTAACACATATATGAACAAGTTCCATCAACTTGGCTAGATGACCAAGATAAACATTGTAGACATAAAATCACCATAGTTGAGGAACTAGGCCACCTATCTAACTTAACAGGTTTACTTTTGGGTTCCTCGAAAGGAAGAAGTCGCTTTAGTTATTAGGGAGTTTGATGGGTTACAACTTTGAGTTGTTACTTACTATGGAATTTATCATCTGTTTTAGTCACATGGTTGATGAAATCACTTTCATGTTTGAATTCCTCAGATTGAGTTCCATATAAAGGTGCATGCAGGGGCTAATGCAAAGGGGGTTGCTCTAAAAGCTATAAAAAGTTTGAAGGCTACTTGGGTAATACTTGACAGGTTGGTTTATATTTCAATTCTTGATCGTTTAGAGTGAATTTCAACCATAAGTTATGATCTGTTTCTGTGCCTCATATGTTAGACAAGTTTATGCTGTGGTTATATATTTCTGCATTAAAAAATTGGAGTAAATTTTAATAAAAATTTAATCTTCTGTGTATTAACAAAACTAATAGCAATACAGGTTTTGATTGAAGTTGTTGTGGTGTGTTAGAAACATTGATAAAGTTATGGTATCAGATCAATGTATTCTAATAGTAATCATTAACTCATTCTGGCACTAATTAACAAGCTGAGAGGCAACAAAAAAGAGATAAATTCAGAAGGAGAAAACCAATGTGCAGCTTTATCCCTGCTCTTGGTGCAAAATTTTGCAAACAGTTACCATTATATCTAGAGTAGAGTTGTTTGGTTCTTGATTACATCCATGAATTTTGCTGCAGGCAAATGAAGAAGGACAAGAAGTACTTCATGGAAAGGCTATCATGTGGTATATCTAGGATGAAGCGTGACAGCACTATTGAACAACTGCGAGGACCAAAAGAAATAGACAATCGAAGTACTTCCACGGAAGGAAGTACTTCCACGGAAGGAAATTCTAGGAGCAGACTCCACGGGAAAGTAAGATATGATGAGATGATACCAGGAAGCATGGATGGAATCTTTCCCCACAGTAAGCCCTTAAACTGCTGTTAGATCATTTAAAATAAATGCCATGCATTGAATTCAAACAGCATACTCAGGATAAGACAAACTACAAGTTACTAATCTTTTCATGCCAGCATTAATCAAGGGCTAATACAAGGTCTATTACATACCAGCTAATATGCAATGTCCTAATGGTAGAAACATTACTTCCTCAGTTATCAAGTTTCAAATTCTAGTAGAGCCAAAGGGTTAGATTATTGTGAGAATGCTTTCTAATGTACCAAAAGAATGGAGAAGAAATGAAAATAATTTCCAGAAAAGAAGTTCTCTTGGCAGTCCAAAGGAGACTTTCCAGAAATGAAATCATTCATTTCTACCTGTGCAGAAAGTTCAATTTTAGGTGTCCTAAATTCTCTGGACTTATGGAATCATGCATACCAGAGATCTTTTAGAATATTATGCATCATGTGAAAATGCCTCAGTTTTATGTCAGAGACATTTATATCTAAGTCATACTAGATGCTTTGATTTAATCTGGCTAATGGATGACATGCAAACACAAGGCACAAACGGCAGCATCACTTCTGTTTATTGTTAAATAGCCGTAGTCATTCTTTGACTTCCAAATAACTGCACATGTCCACATTTGGCAAGCTGATGAAGCTAAGGTATTACTGATGCAGAACCCATAACTCCAAGCAGTTCAGGCAACGAAAAACAAGTTGAACGTGGTAAAGAAATCACCCGGGATAGTAATGCAAAATCAAATGATCAGACAGTGATGACAGCTGCTTCCACTTCAGGTCCACAAGAGGATGGAAGTACTACACATACTATAAGAGAAACACAGGAAGCACAAACCCATATATCTCCTACTGGATTTGAACAGAAGGGTCAAAAAGAAACATCCCCAGGTGAACAACAAAAACTATCTTTGAACAATGATGATTGCAGGGGGGAGAGCCCAAATGATGATGAAGTATTCCAACAATCCATTTGCTCGGTATGCAAGAATAGACGACCAAGGATTGGATGGAAGAGAGACTTCAGTTATGCAGAGCTCCATGCAGCCACAGGTGGATTTTCAGAAAAGAACTTCTTATCTGAAGGTGGATTTGGTTCTGTGTTCAAGGGAGAGCTGAATGGGATGAAAGTTGCTGTCAAACAACATAAAAACGCAAGCTTCCAAGGAGAGAAGGAATTCAAGTCTGAAGTTAATGTGCTTAGCAGAGCCAGACATGAGAATTTGCTCATGTTGTTAGGATCATGTTCTGAAGGAAGCCGGAGGCTGCTTGTTTATGAATTTGTCTGCTATGGTTCATTGGACCAACATATATCACGTAAGAAGTATGCCATCAATTTATTTACTTTCCATGTCCAATAATTTTCTAATCAGTGCAAAACATTATAAAGTTGATGATAAAAAGCCTAACCATATAGTTTTATCTGCTAAAATAATGTAGAGCATAGCCGGAGGCCGCTCAGCTGGGAGAAGAGAATGAAGATAGCCATGGGAACTGCCAAAGGCCTAAAATATCTACACGAAAATAACATTATCCACAGAGATATGAGACCAAACAACATCCTTATAACCCATGATCACCACGTCTTGGTAATGATCCATATAGTTTCGGTTTCAACTCTGTTCATTTCTGAAAATTTTTGAGATTCTGGAAACCAAGATACTCATCCTGTTGGTGATCTTTGGTCCATCCATTTTGTTCTTGTTGGATCAAATATTCCACCAAAATTCAGATCACCGCGATTGCTATATACTGTAACTGCAGTCCATTTCAGACGTGATCTAACCAAATAACATCTACAAATTAGAACATAGGGCAACACGTAGCACCTCTTAATCTTTAGGCTATTTCCAGAGCTTTTGGCTACATAAGAACTATCTAACATGTTTATCTCATCAGCTTGGTGATTTTGGCCTTGCAAGGACAAATGCAGATCACACCATGGAGACAGCAGTGGTTGGGACCCTGGGATACTTGGCACCAGAGTATGCTGAATGTGGGAAAGTGTCAACCAAATCAGATGTTTATGCTTTCGGGGTGGTGTTATTACAACTGATCACTGGATTCAAGACCACAGATAAGGCACTTGAAGGGAAAAGTCTTGTCGGATGGGTGAGGATTTCAATACAATTTGCATTTTATTTTTAACAGTGAGTCTCCCGTAATAAATTTCACCGCACACACGTCTGTCACTTCTGGCTTTGGCCTTCATACGGTTTTTGCATGTATTGTCCTGAAACATTGAGAATATTGAGTAAACTATTAATCAACATCAAAGAGGAGCGTCAACCCTGAAGAGGGCATATTCCTAGTGACTGACTAGTCCATTTCCACCTCCAAACATTGAGAATCTTCAGCAAGTGCATGGCACTTGAACATACAATTTCTGTTTGCTTTCAGGCATTAGTGGAATTCCTGAAATATCTTCTCTCGCAGGCAAGGCCCCTATTGAAGGAAAGAAACTATCCAGACTTAATTGATCCCAGGATATTGGACTCTCATGATGTGCATCAACTATTTTGGATGGTTAGAGTGGCAGAAAAATGTCTCAGCAAGGACCCCCGTAAGAGATTAACCATGGATAAAGTAAGTCCTCTGGACCATTGCTTCAATTTGGATATTTCAACTCAAAAGCATGTGAAAAGCTAACTCTAAAGCACCTAATTAAAGTCCAATATTATATGCAGGTGGTTTATGCCTTGGATTACCTAATGGAAAACAACAAATCACAGAGTATCAGTGAGTTGTCTCCAGTACAATCCGATTCATTTAGCAGCACACGAGAGTCTTGCGAATCGATAGAAGACGACACAAGCTATACTGAAGAAAATGTATCCTCAAATAGCATGGATGTGATGAATGCAAGACTCCCACCATCGCCTCCAATGCCCACCATCTCCTCAAGAAGATCATCTGCAACATACGAGCGTTCCTCCTCAAGTAGAGGTAATAACTCGGAAACTGAAGGCAGGAAAGAAGCATCATATAGTAGAAGTTCACTGCTTTATAGCGAGATGATGATTTAGGTCCGTCATGTTCATGGTCTGACTTCCGTGAGTTCTTTAGTGCCAGTCATCAACTTGTTACTCCTAATGCTTCCACTGAACAGAGTTGAAAGAGCATTCTTTCACTTCATGAATTTCAAAAAGTTGTAAGCTATATCCAGTTTGCTCCCTGAACAGTTTCAAACAAGAAGAGGGCTATTTGCAGGAGCTGGATGATCAAAAATCCAATTCATGTTTGCGTTTCTATGAAGTTATAAAAGCATTTTGATTTGAACCTATACTACTCAATGATATGAATTCCGTTTCGTACCGGTCGGAATCCGGAACCGGTACGGGTTCATATGTACCGTGTCGAAATTCCGGTCTGTACCGGCTTATTTCGGGCGGTACCGCTAATACCGGCGAAATTAGGGACCATTCCGCAAAAAAAAATAACAAAGGACTGATTTGCAAAAACAAAAAACAAAACCCTAAAAATCACCCCCCGACTTCTGTCTCTCACTCTCACTGCCTC
>JAOQMR010000005.1:6585234-6607616 GCA_027563865.1 Erythroxylum pelleterianum
CAGTGTGATGTTCTGGTTTATTTGTTCTGTCTTGGGTGGCATCCATGTATCCTCCCAGGGGGTATTTGGGTGTTACAATTGTGGCTTTAGATTGATAATCAAATTGTAAAATGTGTTGTGGTAGTTGTGAATTTGTCTTTAATGATTTGGTTAACTTTATTTAATATATAAACTGTGTTATGTTTAATAATTACTAATTGATAGTGTCTTAATTTTTTTAAAGCAACAAAAATAAGTTTTGATTTATAGTTTAGATTTTGGATTTAGAATAACTTTATGATTATGGAAATAAAAATAGGCTTTAAATTATAGTTTGGATTTGTAATGATTTTATGATTATGGAATATTAGTTGAAATTTGAAATAAATTTATCATTTTAAAATAATTAAAGATTGAGATTTTGATATAATTTGATCATTCTATAATTCATAATATTTTTTATTTGTTTATTTTAGATCATTATGGAATAAATTATAATAAATTATTTTATTCCATAATCCATATAAATTGTAATTATAAGAGTATAATGATGTTCTTAATTTTTGCAACAAAGTCATTTTTGTAATGTGCAATTGTTTATTGCCAAAAAAATCTAGGATATAAGAAATGATGTATGCTATTAATGTACTTGTAGATAAAATTTTCATAATATATATAGTAACTATACTAATATTTCTTGAATTTTTTGGAAAAAAATGTGCTTAAGTCTCGAATTTTCTTCAGGATTTATTTATATAAATTTGTGAAATTTACTTATATGTCTATATCATATGATTGGTGAGAAGTTGTTACTCTACTTCTTCTTGTTATTTTACATAACTTGTTCCACATTTTTCATGTCACTAGTAGTTAGTAGTAAGTATTCTTAGACAATTGACTTTAAATATAAGATGTATATATGTTTTTAGAATATAAGATGTGCTTTTGTGATAGTATTAGAAAACTTTATTTTGATATAAAATTATTATTTTAATTTTGACATGTGCCTTCATTTATTTTATAGATACATGAAAGGGAGTTCAAGTACTCCTGATGATTCAACCACTTCAAAGAGATTTGATGATCCAACTTAGGCTCATGCTAGCTAGATTGATTCTTGGAATGAAGAACTATACCATTTATTTGTATGGTATCAAGCATTTGAAAGGTGTGAGAATCACCAAATTAAAGAAGCATTTAGTTGAGATTAAAGGTGATATAAAGTCTTATAAGAAATAGAGTCATGATGTGATGGAAAATGTTGGCTTTGCTTAAAGAGTATCAATATGAGAAAGATAAAAAGGCAAAGACTGAACTACGAATTAGTATTGGAAGTTACTTTTGCAAAGGTTAGGATAATAGTGGGGATATTAAAGGTGATATTTCTACATACCGAAAAGGAAATATTGCACCTAATGTGAAGAAAAGAAGAAGATATATGCCTAAGTTTCTTACACCAACAAATAACTCCTAAAGCTCAACCTTCAATCTTATAATCTAAAAAACACCTCATATGGACATGATAATGGCTAGGTGATGCTATGATTCAATTATAGCATTCAATGCTTCTCAGTCTTATCATTATTTGCCTATGATAGATGTTATTACCTTTTACAGTTAAGGATATAAAACTCCTTCAATTAATGACTACAAAGGTAAACTTTTAAGCAGCTTTGTTTATGAAATAAACAGTTATTTGGATAAAAAATAACTTGAGCTACTTATAGGTATTCAATCATGTGTAATGGTTGGATAAATAGAAAACATGGGTCTATTATCAATTTTTTATATTATTCTATAAAGGGGACAATATTTTTGAAGTATAATGATGCATCTAACCTTATTAGAAATGTTGATGCTTTATTTAAGATATTTAGTGAAGTCGTGAATGAAGTTAGGCTAGAAAATATTGTTTAATTTATTGTTGACAATGATTATGCTTACAAAGAAGCTAGAAGAAGATTGCGAAGCAGGTATAATTCTTTTATTAGACTTCTTATATTGCATATTGCACTGACCTAATATTGAAAATAGAAGATACTAGATGCTTTCCTATCATTGATAAGACTACGCAGAAAGCAAAAAAAGGGACCAAGTTCATCTATAATCATGCATAATGAATATTTCATCAATGATAGGAATTTGTATCATCCTACTATTACAAGATTTGTGACTAATTTCTTATCACTTAAATGTTTTGTTTTAATGAAGAAGGAGTTTAGGAAAATATTTACAAGTAATAAGTGAGTTACATTTCAGGTTTAACACTGAATTTGAGGTTTCTAGAATTATACTTGAAGATCATAAATTTTAGTCTTAATGTCAATTTGTCATCCGAGTTTATGAGTCTTCTTTGTACAAACCTTATCTTGTAGTCATCAATGAGAAATGAGAAAGACAACTTTACTCTTTGTTGTTTGCAACTGAGCATTTTTTAATCCTAGTATCTATTTTAAACCAAGTTTTACAAAGAAAGTTGAAGTTTATAGGGAGAATGTTATTAAATATTACAACAATTGTTGCTCATAATATGATGCAAAATCTCATAAGCTCACAAATGGAGGTTTATAAAGATGCTTTTGGTGATTGTGGGATGTTCATTACTATTTATTAAAGAGACAAATTTAATCTAGGTATATATGACAAACTTAATCCAGGTATATATTTTTTCAATTCTGTTACTTATTGGAAATAAATCACTACTTTATTTTGTTTATAATGTTGCTTTTGTTGTCTTACAGTTGCTTTGTGAGAGCAATTTGGAAGTGGTGTTTTAAAATTACAAAGTTTAATTCCTTTCACACCATGTTACAGTCACACATTGACTCAGAATACGAATTGCAACACAGAGTATGAAAGAAATTGAAGCATATTTGATTTTATCCATTCCAAAAAAATGAATAGATTGGAACACAAAAAAATTGAACGACATGGCCTTTGTTTGATACAATTTAAAGTTTCAAGAAATTTATGTTATCATCATTTATCACTATTAATTTGAATATAATTTCTTAGTAATTTAATTTTATTTGTTTACTATGAATCTTAATAAAATAAGTAGCGATGTAGATCTAATTTGCCTTGATCATATTAATCTTTTAGCGGATTGAGTTTCTGATGAACCAAGTTTGATAGATGATAATGACCTGGAAGATAATCTTGGATGGGAAAGTATTGACATATTAGTTGATGCAATGAATTTAAATGATGGTGATGATGAGACTTCTCTCAATGATAAGAATTTTGTACTAAATTAGAATTAGGGTCAATATGATTTGAGTGGATATTCGATCAAATAAAGTTCAGGTTTTTATTTCTCCTCTTTTTTAATTTCACTTATATTTGATGCACATGTTAAATTTTATATATGAAATATAAATATAAAACTTTTAACTGTAATTTTTATTTCAGACTTCGCTTCTGGTTGATTGTGTTCCTCGACACAAACTCTTGTTATAATAGTTATAAATAACTTTATTATTCTTTCTATTTGATGTTTTGTTGTAATTATTCTTTATTATATAATAAAATTATAACATTTTAAGTACTTTGTACTATACTTAGTTTTATATTTATATGATAATCCAACAATCTTTTTAATATTAATTATAGTTATTGTTTATATGTGAAATATGTGAAAAAGAATATTAATGGAAATAAATATTTTTATTATTTCAATTTTCTATTATTGTGATTTTTAAAGACAGGAATGGTGTAAAATAAAAATTTATATAACACAATTTTGAGGGATTATTTTTCAATTTTAAAATATTCATGAACTATCTTATAATTTCTAAAAATTACACGGAACGGTACCTAGTATTGACCGGTACTAGTATAATATTGTACTAGACTTAAGTACGGTACTAGTATGATATTTGTAACATTGCCCCAGACAGACGAACATGTGAAAGTGTTAAACCAAACAATTGAAACTTATCTATATTATACATTTGGGAAATGTCCTTCTTATTGGAGTTCTTGGTTATCTTTATTTAAATAGTAGTACAATACCACCTTTCATTCTACAATTTCCATGTTTATGTTCAAAGTTGTACACAAGCATGCACCTCTCTTATATGTTCCATATTCAGTTAGTGACTCTAAAAGTCTTATTAGTTTATCAAGTTACGAAGGATCACAAGGCTATTTTATGTTTATTATAATTTCACATGTGACGTGCTCAACAACGAATGAAATTATTAGTAGATAGGTGTTATCCCCTTAGCACATGAAGGCACTTCACAGCTAGCTGGAAACGAGCCTTAGGTCGAAAATTAGCTAGATCACACACATAACAATGGCATAGAAAAGCTCAAGGTAACTGAGCAAGTTAGATCAAGCATGGTGTGAGTTTTGCTAGAGTTTCGGACCCTGTACAAACTAACTTGACTAAGGCTAAGTTCTTGATGGATTATGGACTTAGTATATGCTCAAATGAATGGGCTTGACATGGAAAGCATTGGTCAGACCAGTGTGCTATGAAAGGTTTTAAGCTTGGATGACTCATCATCAATGGATAGAAAGCGTGAGGAGATCTTAGATTATGTGGCGGATAAGATCACAACAAGCAGACGTCAACTCGAAAAGATAAATACCATGTGAAACGATCATCTGAAAATAGTGGAGATCTTCGTAGATAAGGATGTATCATTCCTAGATAAATGTAATCTCTTATCTTGTTAGTTAGGATGTAAATAGATCCTATCAGATAGAGTTCTATTTAGATGATGATGTCATCTTATTAGATAATGTCATGTAATCTGTTTAGGATAAGATGTAATATAGCTAGTTAAGTTCAATTTGGATTCATTATCTCATTGCACAACACTAGTTATCTCCTTTTTTAGCCTTGAAGTTTTAGAGGTAGGAAAATATTCATCTAAGAATGCTCTTTTCAACTAATCCCAGGTTAATGTGTTGAAATGTTGAGGTATTGTGTAAATCCACTCCTTGGCTTTTCCTTCTAAAGTGAAGTGGAATGCTCTCTTCAATACATCTTCAAGATTTGTCGTGGGTGGTTTCATGGAAGAACACACTATGTAAATAATCTTCAAATGCCTATGTGGATCATCACCTGCAAAGCTATAGAATCTAGGTAAGGAAGAAATTAATGCTCCTTTAATTTCGAAGTTCACATCATCAGTATCAAAGCCATAAAGGTCATAATCAACATTGGAATTATTAATCTCCCTCATGCTTCTATTATCCTCACCATTATTCCCTATGTTGTTCTCACCATGTCCGTTGTTCCCATTAGGCCCATTATGTCTGTTATTACCATTATCACCATCCATGGTATCTTGCTCTAATTTAAAATCACTAGCAGACAAGTGTTCACTAGAGGTAGCTCTCTCACTAAGTTCTTGTTCACTAGATGACAAACTTGACTCTTGTAAAATATGCTCCTCTTCAACAAAAACTTGACTTGTCCTCACTATTCTCATATCTCTTCTAATCTTTTTCACCAACCTCTCAAGTTCAAGATTTAAAGGATTCAGAGGTAAAGCCCTATCACTCCTAGGCATAAATAGTAACAATAAGAACGAGGAGCAAAACTGACTTACACAACAAGATTCAAGTAAAAAAAATGGAAGAATCTGATGAGTGCAAGTGTGCAAGTGTGTGTGTGTATGAATGTATGAGTATGGATGACTATACACTTTATAGTGTATGAAAGAGTGTGAAAACATGCAATATGCACAATTAATCAAGAATGTCAAAATTTTCACTAATATGCATAAAGGAGCAATTTTCCAAAAACTTGACTTGAAGAATGGACCCCTACACTCTAAAAAGCAATCGAGTAGGCTACAATAAAGCAAACAAGAGCAATGTAATCCAATAAACAGCAACCAAGTCAAAGAGTAACCTAAAACTTTTATCTAGCCAAAAAAATGCAAAAATGCAAATGCAAATGGAAATAGACTATGCAATACCAATGCAAGTATGAGGCTCAACACACAAATCCCAATCAATGTTACTTGACACTTAGTTACTAGGAACCAATTTCTTGGTTCTTGACAACAACGCCACTTAAAATAACCTTAAATCCAATGTCGCCATAGGGTTACTTAAAAATTTAACCAATGATTGCATATAGTGCAACCTCGGGTCGTTCTCTCTAAGGAACCAACAAAAATGAAATTAATTTCCTAAGTAACTAAATGCAATGCAACCTAAACTATAGTATGGGGTGTGATTTGATCAAATTACCACTAAAATTGCAATGAATTAGATTAAACGTAAAGGACTTGTTTTTGGTATTTTAAATTTAGAACGAGTGATATGAAATGGTAGTGAGTGAATGTAAAAAGAAGAAAAACACCAGTAATTAACAATGATAAACGCAACCCTTCAGTTTAATAGCACAGGCAATCATCACTCAAACAAATATTGGAGTTAAACAAATGAACCAAGAGTTAAAATCAAGCTGTTAATCCAACAGCTGAGCCATCTCAAATTGTTATAAAAATATTTTTCCAAAATTCCAATTTACTAACTACCATCAGAATAGTAAAATCGAACCAAGGATATTAAAACCAATGCTCAACTTTTACTCAATAATTAAGGAAACAAAATTAATACCAGCAGATGATATAACAATCCAATCATTCAAGCCACCTTGAATAATCACCAAATATTCACTAAATCTCAATATAAGGTCTTGACCCAAAACAAAGTAATGAAATTGAACCAGATTCAACATAATATCAGTTGCTAAACAATAACCCAGCCACAGAAATCTTCCAATTCAAATATACAATATATACATAACTCCAAATAATTAAATAGTTATCCTAAGACTTAGGAATCACTAAATAATCAAATGGGTGGAAGATAAATTCAGCTTAAGCTCCCCTATGAAAACTGGGAGATGAGGGTTCGGATTTTTGGGAGATGAGGACCAAAAATGAAGCCTAAATGGAGGACGTTGCCAGATCACGCACGCCTCCTCTCTTCACGTTCTCATACCAAGCACACCTATTCGATGTGACTATTTTTATTTTAGTTTCTGGTCCACTCTTTATGTTCACTCCAAAACCCTTCAAAACCTCCATCGTTTCTACGTCGTCGTTTCTTCTTCTCCTAGACCATGCTATCGTTTGGACCACGCATGCCTCCAGCCCACGTTGTCGTTTTCCCTTCTTTTTTCCAGACCATGCACGCATCTCCCCTTTCTTTCTTCAATGTTGTCGTTTTCTCTTGCTTTCCCAGACCATGCGTTTTTTCCCACATTTGCGTTTTCTCTTGTTTTCTCAGCACCAGGCACATTGTCGTTTTCTTCTTCTTTTCTTTCCCACTGCTGCTGTCAACATTGTCGTTTTTGGTGTGATGCTTGCACTTATGCTTCTCTTCTCCAGCTGTTTTAATACCTTGGATCACTACTTTTTAATCTTTTTGAACTCCAATTTCTCCAAGTACCCTACAATAAAAATTACAAAAAAAGTAGCATCAATTGTTCAAAATCAATTTATCACAATAATCCAAATAATACTCAAATAATTCCATAAAAATCAATTATAGTGAAAAAACCCATCCAGTTGATATGAAAATATATGTAAATAAATGAATTTGTCAAGAGAAGATATATTTTTAAAAAACTAAAAATTAAAAGAATTTTTAATTAAAAATTATAATATTTTTTAAATTATAAGGAAGTTAACTAAATAAGAAAACATGACTAGACAAAGATATAGTCGTGATGTTTATGGTTATAAACGCTTTTTAAAGCAAAAGACGCTTGGTATTGGTTAAATTATAAACCCCAATAATGTTAAAAGACGAGAAGTTGAAATTCAAATATTACTTATAGTCAATAAGTTAGTTTGATTCATCACTTTCCCTATATTTACTAAATGTATACTTAAAAAATAATAAATATAAAATTTTCTAATGAAAATTTTAATTCAATGACCCTTTTTAATTTTGGAAAATATACAATTTACAAATTATTGATATTATTACTTACAGAAAAATATAATTCTGATTTGTCACGCTTTTGATTTAAAAATATATAAAAACAAATATTATTTAGTTTAAAATATGCAATTATATAATTAAAAACCACATTATAATTAATAGGATTAAAAATATAATAAAAGGGTACGTTTAATGACAAAGTTACAATGCAATCAATACATATTTAGTGAAAGTAAAGAGAACGTGATCTCAATCATCTGGGAATAAGTTTACATGTTTTGGATAGAAGCGAACTTGTGAAAGAGAAAGATTGGCTCCTCCGCGCTCAGTGAAGGTAGATATTCATTTTGGCAGGAGCACCATTTCCATCTCTACCGATTCCAACGAAATGTCTGCTATCATTTCTACTCAACTCGTGGAGGAGACTGCTCATAGTTTCGCTGATTACAAAGGCAACCCTGCTCTCCGTTCTACTGTACAAAACTAAAAAAATCAAAAGACTGTTAAATGTCACGTAATTTGCTAATAAAGAACTGGCAGCAGTCAAAAGGGTAAACCCGAAATGGTGGTCTGAGACTTAAGAAAAAAGATATGTATGCTTGAGCAAGTCCAACCTTTTAAGGATATGACTTCTCTCTCCCAAACAAGACATCAGTCGCTACTCGAAGTAATTTCAGAGAGTTCATCATTGGCTTCAGATAGTCCATACTCAATTTCAAAGAGTTCATCGTCATCATCTTCTGGAATCATGTCATCGTCAGTATCTTCTGAGTTCATATCTTCATCATAATCTTTGTCTTTTTTTTTAAGTTTCATTGTCATCTTGGTTGACATTTTCCCCGGCAACAATGATTCTAGCATCCAATCGGCATTTTAATCAGCATCATCTTGATCATCATCATCACCTTGCACATAACCCTCATCAACTTGCATATACAGTAGAGCTATTCCACTGTAACCCTCATCAACTTGCATATACAGTGGTCAGTGGAGTTATTCCACATTTTTTTATTTCACATCTTTTTAATTTTCCATTCCCCATAATAAAGAACTTGAATGAAGCCATATTGATGCAATGAAGACGGAATAATTGTCGTCTTTCAGATATCCAAACATTAAAGTCATGCAAACACCAAACTAACACGTGTTGTTGCACTAGAGGATAGCATGGTAGACCACTCAGATTAAAATTGGTTTGATATGTAAACCGAATGGTAGGATTGTAGTTATCTTCAAAGTAGCATTCAAATTCAACATACTTATCAGACATAAGAATAAGACGAGAGTCAGAAACAACGCAAAATGCGAATCCGAAGAATCTGCGATTAAAGAACCAATTTGAAGGAAGTTTTATTCTAATGATATCTCCTGTAGTTTGATGCCAGAACCACACTGGGCTTCTACTTCCCGGATAACGTAAGCAAACATCCTGTGTTTGCACCACAAAAAGAAGCGATGTATATAAGTGATGCAAAATTTAACATTATTATTTGGAAGAAAAAATGTGCAACTATTCAATGAGAAATATTGCATACCTTTGGCCCATTTCTCAACATCTTATACGCCATAGCCTCACATTCCTTTTCTTCCAATTTCAAGCACTCGTTGAAGTCCATAATCTGGCCGCCATTAAAGATTGGTTGTTTGAAGGCCAACAATGTCTTAAGAGATTTGCAATGAACAACAGTTAATCGACATAGACTGGTGGGAAGTTGTGGTAGGGTTCGAAGCTTTGGACAATCATCTAATCGGAGAGATTCCAATAGAGAAAGTTGTTTAATACTGGCAGGGATCTCCTCAAAATTATTTGAGCTCAAGTCAAGCTCCCTCAAATAGTATAAAGAACCAAGGTCCTTTGGTAATTCCCTTATACTACACCACGATAGATCCAGAATATAATACGGAGAAAAGAATCTTAAGCAGGGATGAGATGGTAAGTCAATCAAATAAAATGCGCATTCAGAAGCATGTGATGTTATCTCGACCTCCATAAAGTACCCTCTATCTATAGTTACTTTTGCATCAAAGTATTTTCCATAGGAGAACCTGAAAAAGAGACATTCTAAATCCTCAAAATCCAAAAGGTTGTGTGGCCTTTTTCGCTGTTTACACGCAGTGCTGAACCCAAAGTCAGCGATTCTTCTCATGAGATTACCAAAGCTTTCAGGAAAATAGGCAAGATTGAGACAATTTTCCAAACCCAAGGATTCCAACCCTTTCATATTGTCTATGGAGGACGGTATGGATTCTATGGCTGAAAATGATAAATTAACTATCCTTAGATTGTACATGGGCTCCAAGATCTCAGGAAATTTCTTTAAGCTTGAGCAAGATTCTAGATTAAGTTTCTGAAGAGCTTGTAACTTGCAAATGTTACTCGGAAGACTTTCAAGCTTTTCACATAACTCCATATTCAACTCTTGCAGTCTACTGAGGCCTTCAATTGAAGATGAATGTACTTCTTTTATTGCTGTACCTCCCACAAATAATTTTCTCAAGTTTGTTGAAATTTCAGGAAATATCTTCAGATTTGAACATCTCGTGAGATTAAGAATTTCAAGACATTGCAAATCAACATTATTTGAAAAACTCTTCAGATTTTTGCAATATCTCATGTCTAGGCTTGTAATCTTGCTGAAGAACTGGCAAGAAGATGAAGGAACCTTGATATTGCCAATGCCAGAAGGCAATATACGAGATGCAATATTTATGACACGACATATGAGAGGAGACTCAATTAGGGATTGTGCAGCCGCTTTTAGCTTGTCTGCACCCTGCGTAAGTAGTAGGAGATAGTTGTGTATCCACATTACAGTCTTTCTTTCAAATAGAAAACCGTTAAGCATGTATTGATAATATGTACGTACCTTCACTTCTTTCAATATCTGCGTAATATTACTCCCTCGAAGATGAAGCACAAGAAGTTCTTTTGCATCAAAATCAGTCGGCAAAGACTCCAGCGGGTATTTATCCCAGTAAAGATATCGTAACCCACTAGGTAGAAAATGGAGACCTCTAGTGAGATGCAGTTTACTTCGTTCGCCACGAGAAGTATAAAACCTTAAGAATTTTAGATTGGGCATTCTCTTGAAAACATTAGGATCTAATACACTGTCTCTAATTTGAGACGTGTTGAGAATTATACTTTGAATTTCAATTGCTTCAGTTCCCTAACAATAATGATAAAAAAGAAATATAATTAATAAGAAATGAATATATATAAAAGAATTAATTCATAATATTTTATCTATATAATAATTTTATGCTTTAAATCTTACTTCATTTTCTTCAAACACATCATGTATTTCTTCAGCATCCCATAATCTACTGCGGCGCCTAGGATCATTTGATTCTTGACGAACAATTTCTCTACCCATTTCTTGTAACAGGTCATGCATATCTAATTCATCAGATTCAGAAATAGTCACCAAAGACTTGCCAACAAGACGGCTTACTCCGATATTTGGTGAGAATCCACAACTTCTGAATACTCTGTTTGCCTCGTTTACATTCTCACCTTTAAAGAAACATGCAATATGAAGAAAGATAGCCTTCTCTTCTCTATCTAATCCATCATAACTAAGTTTCAGCGCATCATGGATCTTCTCGTTAGAGCAATTTGATAATTTCGTCAATGCTTCTTTCCATAGCTCCACCCTGTTTCCACAAACATAGGAGCCCAAAACTTTGATAGCTAAAGGGTTACCTCTGGCATAATTGACAAACGAATCTATCAACGGGATATGATCTTGCGAAGGTTGCTTTTCCTTAAAGGCATTCCTCACGAAAAGTTGATGAGATTTAGTGTGAGATAATGCTTTAACTTCGTATATATTGTCAGTGATTCCTTTGAATACTTGTTTATCTCTACTCGTTATGATAATATGACTTCCTGCACCAAACCAGCATTGATTTCCACCTAAAGTCTCCAACTGTGATCGATCACTGACATCATCTAAAACAACGAACACCCTTTTGCTTTTCAACCTTTCCACCAAAAAGAGTCCAGGACCGATGATTGTCGTATAAATTTTCACGTCTCTTTCCTCCAATAGTTCCGAAATAAGCTGCTCTAACAATTTCTGTATTCCTCCCTTCTCCGATGCTTCTCTGACATTTCTAACAAAACAACGGCCTTCAAATTGACTCGAAACCTGATCAAAAATCGTTTCAGCAAT
Organism: Erythroxylum pelleterianum; assembly: GCA_027563865.1. Lineage (NCBI taxonomy): Eukaryota > Viridiplantae > Streptophyta > Magnoliopsida > Malpighiales > Erythroxylaceae > Erythroxylum > Erythroxylum pelleterianum. The sequence continues at coordinate 6,597,315 of JAOQMR010000005.1, forward strand.
AGTTGTTTTGCCGATACCACCCATACCCCAAACTCCTAAAACGCGAACATCTGATGATCCAGTAGCTAGTAATTTTTTCACTTGACTAATCTTTGAATCCAAGCCCACGAAGTCCTCTAAACTACAGGGATAGAGATGTTTCAATTTGTCTGAAACGTCTCTGACAATTTGATCAATCAGTTTATTATCTTCCCTGAAAAATTGAAAATTTATATTGAAAGAATCAGAAAATCATCATCCTTGTTCCATACGAGGATAAAAACACAGAACGTTACCTGACGGCATCGGAACCCCACCCAGATATGTTGGCTGCTTTGGTTAACGCATCCTTCCACTCCTGGATCTTTTTATTATTCCTGGGGTTCTTACTGAGTTTTTCAAATGATTTTTTAAAACTCCCAGTTTGTTTCCGGACGTCAGATGGATTAACACGATAGAACACAAGTATAACAATCTGATTATGGGTCTCTTGGCATTCAATGATCTTCAAAAGTTCATCCAAACACCAGCTGGAAGACGCATATTTTCGAGAGAAAATAACGATAGCAACTTTCGAGTCGTGTATAGCTTGAAGAAGCGCAGTGCTGATTTCCTCCCCTCTTCGAAGTTGATTGTCCACAAAAGTGTTGAGGCCTTTATGACAAAGAGCATCGTAAAGATGACAGACGAAGTTATAACGAGTGTCTTCACCTCTGAAGCTGATAAATGCATGGTGTTTCCACTGCTGGGTGGCCATGGGAGTGAAAGAATCAATTGAAAAAGAAATCGGTGAAGGTGAAGGACAGTAAGTTTGCAAACAACAGAAGCAGACAGTAGATGAGTTTGGTTTGGTTTGGTGTGCTTTAAAATATGTGGCTTAAAAAAATATTGCACACGTCAGATGATAGCCTTCTGTTTTCTCCATACGTGTTGCCTTGTCATTGGCAGACAAAGATTTCCATTTCATCACTCTCGTCTACCTGTAATCCGCCATACATCGCTTGAAGTGAGATGACCGGTTGTTCCTTTCCAACACCGAACATCACTACGAGTCTTCTCCATAAGTTCTTCCGCGATAGATTCCATTGCTTGCATTTGCATTTATGTAAAAGGAACATAATTAAAATTGTTAATAAACTTAATGGTGATTCTTGTGATGAACATAATTAACATTGATTAAATTAACTCCACATATTATAAACTTTTTGTAAATGGTCATGATAACCATATAATTTGGTATCAACAATGAATGCAAACAAATAATATCTGAGCATTCTCTAATCACAAGCTTGGCCTCAACTCTCTGTTGGCACTTTATCCCGTAACAATATTCATATGCCTCAACCCAAGAAGTAATCGTGAATTTAAACAAGAAAGACATCTGCATGATATTTTTCTTTCTAAAAGAAAAGTCAAATAGTTCAACTCCAGAGTGCAAGATCCGGGAACTGAAAGCTCGTCCTGCCTCCTGAAGAATGTTTTATCTTTTTCAAAATCTTAATATCAAACCTCAAGACTCCCTCCACACCCAAAGAAAGAAAGAAGGAATGAATGAAGAAAGTGAAAAACAAATGAAAACCATCAAACAACTAAAGGCTGTTAGTTCGAATTCATATTTGTTCAACAACATTAAGAAAAGAAACATAAAGCATTTTAATGTTCTTCCTTGAGTTCGATGCTCACATACAAACATTCACGATGGAGTAAGGTAAAAGCCTGCAAATAAAGTAGATTTGCCAAAAGCTTAGGATGCCAGTCTCACCTAGCCCGCATTTCTGATCCAACAGAAAAACAGACCCACATCTCGCTAGTAAATTGAACAAGCAACACATGAATGAAGCAACAGAAAAATTTGTCTACTTGATAAGTGGTTGATATTCAAGGGAGCTCAGTCATTTGACAAACAGCAGGCATATTATTCCATGAACAAGAACCGAGCCCCCATCCTTGTTTTGATGTAGAAGCTCCAGAAGCCATCTGTTTATAGTCATTGCTCAAATCATCCCCAAGAAGAGTTACTATAGCATCAGTCATGGTCACTTGGTCCTTAATGTGAACGGAACTCTGCTCAAACCATTCTGAAGTAAGAAGTCCGTCAGGGTCAGAAATATCCAACTGACCATTGGTTTCTTTTTCTCTATCTGGGGTCCGAATTTCAACTGGTTCTGATTTTATATAATACCCTACAGAAGACTCAAACTTAAGATAATCAACTCCAATTCCAGTCCAGGTAATGCATGCACAATCAAGCCTGGTTATGAACAACTAGCAGTGGAACTTTATGCAAGCAGATCCTAGACTAGATTTCCTAGGATACATCCAATATAAATAGATAGCAAAACACACATATCAAGTAGAAAGCCATAAAGAGGTGTACTGTCTCTCTAAAATTGTTAAAAGTTCAGCAAATATGCCTTTATCAATTCGGAGATAGAGATTTTCTGAAATGCTCCATACACAACAAAAAGAATCAACCTTGACAAGTCTTATGAGGGATAAGCTCACCTGTGAAGGTCTCACCAGGCGGATGTTCATCCAGAGAACTTCCACTGGCACTGATTGGAGTACATTCATTGAAAAATGAAGATGACGTGTGACCCAATGGAGAAAGGGTGTCTCCATAATCTTCCCATTCTGTCTCATCAACATTCAGGGCCGAACTGTCAGCAATATCACCAGGAGTAACAGAAGATGAATTTGAACTCTTGTCTGATGATTGATTCTTTCCACTGTTGAGATTTTTTGTCTCATGGAGTAAAGCATCTAACAGCCCACTGTTGCGTGGTGATGGACAATTGGACTCAACTAATCCAGCAGGTGGAGACTGGATAAAAGTATCAACAGATTCAAGCAAAGGATGTGGGGAAGATGTCCCCCAACTACCTAAATCAGTTTCTGGATATTGGAGTGAAGGGAGCTCCAACTTCATAGCCCCAGGCTTAGAAGCGGAGAGTTCGTGACCAGAAAGGCAAAGGCCATCTGGATTCTCATTGAATGATTCTGAATTTTTTACAGTAGGATCAGGACCAAATGGAAAAGACAAACTGCAGGAACGAGAGACCCTATCACAAGTGCCCTCCTGAAACTGGTCAAATGAAGGGAACTCACTTTTCACACTGCTACCGTAACTAGGTAATAAGGTCACTGTTTCTCGAAGACGCTTTTGACGATGAGTTGTAGGTGACAAGAAACTACCATACTGAGAAGAACCAAGGCCTTTCATAAGCATACTGCTCACAGCAGTATCAGGCAGTTCAGCTGCATAAGGTATGATGCCTTGCTTGGACTTTAGACTGTCAAAAATGACATCAGGTATATCATAATTACTGGTCTGCAAGAGGTCACAATGACCTTGATCTCCAGCATCTATTCCACTAAAGTTCAGGCCTTGCTGATTTTCATGCATTGCTTGAAAAGATACTTCAGGCGGGTACAATGGGAGGCCAGCCCGTTGGCGTCTCTTAATTCGGGTATTCCAGTAATTCTTTATCTCATTGTCTGTACGACCAGGCAACTGAGACGAGTAGAAGAAGAAAGAAAACAAAGCTTGAGATGTGGCAAACAATCGTCTTCCAGATAACAAACTCAAAAATAGTAAAGCAATTTCACAAGCAAAACAGGATGACTCTTATCTTATGACATTGAAATAAGTTTATGCCAAAAATGCAATACAATGTTTTCCACGTCATCCTGAAAATTTTGTTCTCTTTCATTTTTCCACTTATTTCATATAATAAGCTCTTAACACAAAGTTGAGGCTTTTAGAAAATAGTCCTGACTGCATTCTTAATACAAGCAGTATAAAGTGGAAAAGTTAATATAATTTAGCTTGGGATGCTTTCAGTGACTGGTTCTTTCTGATTACTAAGTACAACTGGATGGTTTGCCAAGCACCTTCCATTACGGCAAATCAAAATTCCACACGACAAATTCTCTACTCCTTTTAATGACATGGTTTTGCTATTAACTACAGTTGAACTGTCCCGATTTCATCCTTTATTTCAACTTATTTTGGAGAGGTGCAGATAGCATAACAATTTCACATTAAAATTGTTGCACTAGCACATACAGTATATTTTAGAGGGAAACAGAGATTTCTAAATCATGTAAGGCTCTCAAGCACATTGAGACAATTTTAATTTGTGATCATGGTCCCTACTTTTAACATATTTCAACCAAAATATAAAACCCAACAAAAGAGTAGATTATTCTAAGTGCTAACTATATCCAAAAAAATAAATTAGACTCACATGTGCAGCCATGCGTGCCCATTTGTTTCCCATTTTTGCATGGAGTTCTATGATTAGCTGCTCTTCCTCTTGAGTAAATGCCCCTTTCTTTAAGTTAGGCCTGAGGTGGTTGGCCCATCGCAACCTACAGCTTTTGCCACAGCGGGAAAGACCTGAGTGCTTCTGCACAGCATTCCAGTTCCCTTCACCATGCTTTTTTACGTACTCTATCAAAATTGCATCTTCAGCTGTTGTCCAAGGTCCTTTCTTCAGAACAACTCCTCCATTCGCACTTCCACCACAGTCACCTTTCTCGGTCAATGGTGACTCAATTGGATCCTCAGAAATCACTGTATCTTCCCCATCACTTATCAAGCGAGTCATCTCCTTGTCACAAGGCCAATTCCTACCAATCAGTTCATTACCATGGAATAGAGAAATGAGAACCTAAAAATATTGAAGGAGAGGAAAAATGAAGTTGCACAAAGACAAACAACAGTAAGAATTCTTTGTTTTCCAACAGAATATTATAGGCGTGACTAACTAATACTCAAACGGAAAAGGCAAATCTAAAAAGAAATTCAAAAGAATCAAAACAAAAATAAAGCATGGAACTAAACAAACTACATTGGATAGCTTCAGCTATATGAAGCATATAATACGGAATACATTTCACATGCTGAAAAATTATACAGTTAATAGCTAACTTATTGCTAAATCAAACACATCCTGAATATGGACAAACCAATAAAAGGCACAGTTCTTATAAACACAGAAGAAAAAAAAATTCATAGAAAATATATTCCAAAAAGCTCTCCAAGCTGTAAAGAAATACTATAAATAGAATAATGGAATCCGGAAGTGAGTAAACACTCCTTATTAAATTGAAAATGAAAACTTTCCACTTTATAAGAGAAAGGAAGTAGATCTAACACAGGCTTCTATATACTTTGAAATACTATTTAAAGGGATAGAAATATATCAATTACGAGCAATATAATTTGTTCGCCAGCCAATAGCCCACAAAAGGATTGGTGTCATTTATTGCAAGGTATCCCACATTAACGACTACACATGCCTCTATTAAACAATAACGTTTCGTTTTCAGTCATTCACATCCGGACAGATATTACAATACAATTCCAACAAAAGCATACAAAACACCCAAAGAAGGCATAGAGAGAAAGGCTCTAGCAAAGAGCTAAAATACCTGAACCGGGCCAAGATGAGCAACACACAAAAGCTAAACGCCTATAACTTTTGATTCACCAAACTTCAGAGTTGAGATTGAATATGCTGGCTGAATGAACTAAGAGCTGATAAAAGGGTAAAAAAGGAATACCTGAAACAAACAAAAAAAATAGTAAAAACTATTAAAACACCATGAATTGTACAATTCAACAGAAAAAAAAATTAAGCAACCAGAGTTATCACAATTCATTAGTAGATTCACAAAACCGATCCCTAATTTTCCCAAATAACAAGGGAGCCCACTTTAAGCTTAACCAGCTCATAGTCAATTAATTACCTATCTAGATCCGTCTTAACAGAAACCTTAAGTATCACAATTGCCCAAAAGACAACAAAATAACAGAAATGAGAAAGACCCTAACCGTAATTTGTGAAAGAGCACAAACAAGATCTGACCATAGAAAGCGCAGAACATTGGAAACGGATCTACAGAATCCAATTTCGCACCCAAACACACCTCAGAGAAAAACCCAAAACGCAAAAAGACGAAATTGATATCGCAGAGAAGGAGCTGGGAGCGTGTAAAAGCAAGAAAAATGACGAGCGTTTTACAATGGAAGATTGGTGTTTGCATACAGGGAAAGAAAATGGAAAACAGAAAAGACTTTTAGATCACACACAGACACACACACACAAACAAACAGAGAGAAAAGAGAGAAAATGTGAGTGAGCTGAGAAATGGCAAGTGGAGAGGGAGATTAGGAGAAAGAAAGGAGGAGAGAGTTACATCTTTTTCTTTATTTAATTAATTTCTACTAATTATTCTTCACTACTAATACTTAATTACTAGTTTAGTTCTCATAATTGCATTTAAGAGGTTTCAACACTTGTAATTAAGAACACTTATTTCCCAATTATGGAAACCAAACAAGTGCTAGAACAACTCTTTTTTAAGACTATGAAATAATAATAAAGCAGTACGAAGGAGGGAGGAAGCTGACTTGATCAACCAAACCCTCACTCTTGACTTGTTCCCTAGCCTTTGCCGTGCTTCCGTCCACCTAAACATATACTTATATATGTGTGTATATATATATATAGTCCATTTGTATACCTTCTAAATAATGAGAGGGTAAGAAGGAGAGGGGGAAAAGACTCATTAATGGGAACACATTTAGGATGTCAATAGATTGGGCTAGAATTTTTTTTGTAAAAAAGTCAAAAATAATGTCATTTTTGAAATTACGTTCCGATCATAAGTCAAGTTAGGCCGGCCTGCATTGACCTGTGGCCTAATCGAGCCGACAAATTGAACAAAATGGGCACAGAATAATTGTTCCTATCTGTGTCTATCATGCTTCATGAACATTTATCCATTCAATAAATAGGACCAAGAGAAATTTGATAAATGGATATTCATAGAATAAGGTAGGCATAGGGTAACAAAAACAAGTAATCTGAATCCTCATTAATTTAATATTAACATCAGCTTAGTAAAATTATGCATTGTTATTTAAGTTTTTAAAAATATTAAATTATTAAAAATACCATAATATTAAAAATTGAAACAAAATTTAATTTTTATTAAAATAATTTAAGAAAACGACAAAATTATATAATTTTTATATTTTATTTTCTAGGGAAAAAAATCATTTTAGAAAGTCTTTCTATTCTAGGATCTTTATGGGATTGGGAATAATTGAGGAAGGGTACTAGGGTAGGGCTGGTGAGGGAAATGGTCCAAAGTGCATAAATCATAATAGTTTTATGAGGGAGTTGAAGAAGGATGGGACCCACTAGAATGCATGTGATGTGATAGGGAATTTCTGGGTTAAAGAAGAAGCGTGCAGTGCACGCCATTAGGTAAGGAGGTGGGTTTGTCGTGATGAGCTATTACGATTTTCTGATTGGGTCTTGCAGGCTTTTATCATTTTGTTATATTACGTAAATAATTATATAACAATTTCGATATCATTCATTGCTCTTAGAAAACATATTCTAGCCATGTAATTAGAAATTTCATTTTATTATAATTACTGTATAAAATATATTTAGGGATGACAATTTTTGACTCTTAGACTTAAATTTAGTTGTTTTTACGGGCCAATTCATGGGTTAAGTCTAAGTTTAGACTGACTCGAGGCCTAATTATTATAAATAAAATAACATCGTTTTATTTAAAAAAGTTGAGTCTCGAGTAAGCCTAAATCTGAATAACTCAGATTTGGACTCAATTAAAAAATCAAATTATTTTATATTTTAATTTTTAAAATTTTATTTTAAAAAATTTAACGTGACCAGCCCATTACTATCCCTAAATATATTTGGGAAGATAAAGGATAATTTTATTAACTTTCTTATAAACATATACGTGTCATAACTTGAAGACCATAAATCAAGTCTTTATAACAACCAAAAAATGTATTAAATTAAGATTATCACGAGAAGTTTTAACCTAAATTTAATGCAATATGAAAGAAAAAGAATAATACAACGTTATACAGTTGCATACAATTGGTGAACCATTCATGGGGATACCCCAAACTTGTCCTTACTAATTTAAAGGTTTTAAGTTTGAATTATAATTAAGAAATTGATGATTAATTAAGAATAAAGACACAATTTAACCTATAAAAATTAGGAATGACTAATTCTAAAGTATTTAACTTTTTAAAATTTTTTCAATTCAGTACTCAAGTTTTTAAAATTTTAATTTAGTTTTGAATATCGAGTACCATTTTGAGATTTTGGATACCGTAACGAATAAGATCACAGTAGATAGACATTAGCTGTAAAAGAGAAAGACTAAAAGGTCATCTAAAGATAGTGGAGATCTTCATAGATATGTATGTAATATTCCTAGATAAATGAAATCTCTTATCTTATTAATTGTGATGTAAATAAATCCTATAGTCATATTCAAATTATATCTTATTGGATAATAAGATATAATCTGATTAGAATAAGATGTAATCTAGCTAGTTGAGTTCAGTTAGGATTATAACTTAGCTATCAAGTCAGCGGTACCTATTAATAGCTCATTTGTAAATTTTTATTAAGTTTAGTAAGTTTATTTGTCGGTTGTCCCGTAGTTTTTCCTTCTACACTAGAGAATTTTTCACGTTAAATCTTATTGTTTGTTTCATCGTTAATTTTTTCTCATATTTTTCTATTGTTGCAACAAGGAGAGTTCTTTCTTGTCGTTAATATTTGGTTGATCTTTTACATAGTTGTGTATTTGTCTCCCATCAAGTGGTATTAGTGCCATCATAATGGAAAGTGTAAACAACTTTATGGTCAAGTTAACGTGATCAAATTACTCAATTTGGAGGCCCATAATAGAGGACCTTCTATATTGTAAGGCTCTCTTTGATTGGATTGATGTGAACAGAGGTGTGAAGAATGATGCTCCTCTAAAACCTGAAAGATGTAGACAGAGAATGGCAAAAGATGAAGCGGAAAACTCTAGGCACTATCAGACAATGGCTTGATATCAACATATTCAACCACGTTAAATCTTTATGTTTGTTTCATCGTTTAATTTCTTCTTATATTTTTCTACTATTGCAACAAGGAGATTTCTTTCTTGTCGCTAATATTGGGTTGATTTTTTTGACAGTTATGTATTTGTCTCCCAGTAATTGGTATCAGAGTCGTTGTAACAAAAGGTGGAAATAGTTCGCATCATCAAATCACTTAATTTGGAGACTTATGATGAATGACCATCTATATATCAAGGATCTCTTTGATCCGATTGACATGGACAGAGGTGTGAAGGATGACGTTCCTTCAAAACTTAAAAAGATGTTAGACAGAGAATGCAAAAGATGAAGAAGAAAACTCTGGGCACTATCAGACAATAGCTTGATACCAGCATATTCAACCATATGTGTAACATCCCACCCTCAATTGGAAGGGTAAAATAGTAAATTTGGCATAGGATGAGATGGATCGGAATGATTTATGACTGTTCATGCATAATAGGATTGATACCCAGTATCAATAGTGCACATGAAATAACTGTACATGCGTTCATGATAATTCCCGGTAATTGGGCCTAATGCAATTTTATTGGTTTTAACATGGTTATTGGGTTTGAAAAATTATTCTAAGTGATTCATTGAATGTTTTATATTTTAAGGGATTTTTGGAAATTTTTCTGAAATTTTCCGGAGAAAATTTCCGGACCGGAAAAAAATCGCCAAGTGACGAACCGGTTGATTTTCTACTGCTATTTGGTATTAAATTATGGCATATTTTGGTGGGACTCATAAATGGACCCTTAAATCTTGTAGGAACCGAAAATTGGGTGGCTAGATTGGATATTTTGATTAAAGTATAATTGTTGAAATTGTTGACTTTTCTTTTTAACTTGGACAAATCATCTTTTGCCACCATTTTCCTTCATTTAATGCCTACTTATGCATTGTCTTGGTTTTGCCTATTGTTCTCTCGGTGATTGCCTTGAAAAGAAAGGAAAGGATGCATTTTTATTGTTTATATTGTCACTCATCCGAAAACCTACTCTCATTCCTCTTCACCATCGATTTTCTCCTTTCTTTCATCAAAGTAAATCCTTCCTCCTCCAAACCTTATCAAGCCACTTGCTTTCCTTGATGGAATTACACTTGCATGGTGTTTGAAGAGAGTTGGGAAGGTGTTAAAGAGGGTAGGAAGCAAAGAAGTGAAAGGAATTGAAGAGATTGGAAGTTAAGTGGTAAGTGATTAAGTTAAGTTTTAACTTATGACTTAAGTATGTAGTTAATGAATCATGGTAGTAGATGCATTCAATGGGACTTATGGTATAATTATTGTGTTTATTGATGCATAAATTGCATGACAATTAGGGTTTGAATTGGTGGGTAAGGTTATGTTACATATGATTTGATTGATGAGGCTTGAA
>JAOQMR010000005.1:6611536-6623923 GCA_027563865.1 Erythroxylum pelleterianum
ACTGATGTAGTACTCCACCCTCGCGGGGCACGGACTCGGATATCACCAATGATATCGGGTTCGGGTCACTCGGGAGTAGGGTGTTACAATATGTCTCATGAAACAGATCCTTTTAAGCTATGGAAGAAGCTAGAAGATACGTATGAATGGAAGACTGCTTGTAACAAGGCCTCTCTAATTAAGAGGCTTATGAATTTGAAGTTGAAGGTTGGGAAATCAGTTTCGAAGCGTCCAAGTAATTTCTAAGATATAATCAATAAACTTATAACAATGAAGATCATTCTTGATGACGAGATTCAAGCTATATTCCTGTTGAGTTCGTTACAGGATAGCTAAGAAACACTAATGGTGATGATTAGCAGCTCAGCTTCTAAAGGTATGCTTTATTTGAGTGTAATCAAAGAGAGTATGTTTAATGAAGAAATCAAAAGAAAGGAGATTGGAGATTGGAGTTGACAACGTGCAGGCTTTCGTGATAGGAAGTAGGGGAAGAAACAAAAGTAAAGGTCCCAAAAGTCGTGGCAAGTCTAAAAATTATTCAAAGTTCAGAGGTGACAAAGACGTCAAGATATTCCACTATCGCGACAAGCCAGGACATATTTAGAGGTTTTACTATAAGTGGTAGAGAGATAAAAAAAGTGAGATAATCAGAATGATGGTGATGAAAAGAATACAGTTGCAACTACTTCAAGCATGGATGATGGGATGTTCCTAGTTTATATAACTAGTGAATGCTTCTAAGTTAGTAATGTTGGTTCGGACTGATTGATCAACACAGGAGAATCTTATTATTGTGCTCTAAATAAGGAGTACTTCTCAAGTTACAAAAGCAAAATTTTGGGAGTTTCAAGATGGGAAACTAAAGTTCCACCAAGATAGTTGGTATGGGCGATATTCGAGTTTAAACAAACCCTGGATGCTTACTAATCTTGAGAGATGTACAACACGTTCTCGATCAGCGAATGTCTTAGATCAAGAAGGATTTAACACACTTTTGGGGATAAGAAGTGGGAATTGTCCAAAGACGCAATTGCGGTAGGCCGATGAAAGTTTTGTTGCTCATTGTACATGACACACTTAAAGGTGTGTGGTGGTGGAGAACTATACAGTCTATGAGGAAACTTCATCAAATCTGTGGCATCGACAATTAGTACAAACGAGTCAGTAGGGATTAAAGTTGTCGGCTAAAAAATCCCTTATCCCAGTTAAGAACTCACAACTGCTTAATCCTTGCAATCATTGTTTAGCTAGAAAACAACATAAGGTCTCTTTCAAGAGAAGATCTATAAGGAAGTCGAAGTTATTGGAGTTGGTGCATTCAGAAATTTGTGATCCTATTGAGGATAATGAGCAGAGGGAGCAATTGGATCAAATAGTTATGAAATATAGCTTCAAAGGTCGACAAAGGAGAAAAGGTCTTCTAAAAAGTGTCCAAAATTTGAATACCTATTACTTACAATTGAGGAGGAGCCTGAGAATGTGCAAAATATTGCATTTTTATGAAGACATTAGATATTATTGGTTGAGGTTCGTGATAGAAGAGTAACAATTAATGTTGAAGAAGGTTCGTACAAATTTGAATAGTGCTGATATGCTGACTAAAGTGGTTCACAAAAATAAGAACGAGTTTGTAATAAGCTTGTCGGGATAAATCTTAAGTAGATGATGGAGAATAACATGTCTTCCTTATATTTAGGCTAGAGGGGGATATTGTTGAGTGTCCATTCTTATTTTGAGATCTTGGATGATGTGACAGATAAGATCACAGTAGATAGACATCATCTCTAAAAGATAAAGACAATGTAAAAGGATCATCTAAAGATGGTGGAGATCTTCATGGATATGGATGAATCATTCCTAGACAAATGTAATCTCTTATCTTTTTAGTTGTGATGTAGATAAATCCTATCATATAGAGTCCTATTTAGACGATGATGCCATCTTATTGGATTATGTGATACAATCCGATTAGGATAAGATGTGACATAGCTAGTTGAATTTTGTTAGGATTCTGACTTAGCTATCAAGCCAAAAATGCCTACAAATAGCTCATTTGAGCCTTGCTCCATACATGATATAGAAAATGTGGTCACGACGTCCAAAAGTGAGGAAAAATGGAGAGAGGGCAACGAGGGTTGTATTCTTATCCTTGTTTGTTTGTTTTTGGGATTTATTTGAGAATTTGTTGAATGTGATATCAACTTTGGTTTCAATCCTGAAACTTTATAAGACAACTTGTTGTTGTGGGGATAAGAAAACAACTTTTCTTATAAATCTTTATTGAGTTTAGTAGATTTTTTTGTCAATTTATCCTGTAGTTTTTTCACTCTACATTGAAGGATTTCCACATTAAAATTTGATGTTTATTTCACCGTTTAATTTCTTCTCATATTTTTATGCTGCTGCAAGAAGGAAAGTTCTTTCTTGTAGTTAACGTTTATTTGATATTTTAGAGAGCTGTGTATTTGTCTTCCAAAATGAGTGACTAAGATTTTAAGAATTTAACAATTCACCTCAAAATCTCAATTCTGTAAGTAATTTTCTAATTTGACCAATGAAATCTTTGTTATTCATAATGTGTACGTGTCCATGTTAAAAAATTCTTTTTACTTTAGTCAAATCATGATGACTACTTTTTTAGGTGAATATTTATATATCATAAACAACAAAGATTTCAGATTCCATTAGTTAAATATGTAAATTACTAATGGAAATAGCATTTAGAACTGAAATGTTGAAGTTTTAAAAGGTTGATAACTTAATTTAAAATTTTAAAAACTTGGACATTAATAAATTAAAAAAAACGAGAGACTTTAGAATTAGTTATCTTTAAAAACTATTTAAATATAATATATTATTTAAGATTAAATGTTAGATTCTTGAGTAATTTATTGAAATTACATGGTTTATAAATTATTATAAGCATGATAATTTATCTTATTCGTATTTTATTTTTATTGAAAAAACAACAATAGGAGAAAAATTTGCAACAAGTTGAATAGCAGAAATAATACCAGGCTTTAGGGACAAAACAGAAAAATGGTTTTTAACCAATAGCTAGATAATATACTTTTTCTGTGTATATATTTTAATCCACGCCATTTCAATATATAACCATGCAAATGTTTTTCTTTTGGTTATCTATGGGTCAACATCGAAATACCATTATTAAAGTTTAGTGCTTTGATGCGTCACCATTTGCATCGCCATGACAAGCGTCGCCATTTTTGGTAGTGATCATCACAACAACGGAGTCTGGAGAGTTACTGACGAATTTATGCAACGAAAAACTTCAAAACCTATGTTTCTTTATCAATCTCCTAACAACACAGACTAGCAGAGGATCAAAAAGAAACTCCTCGTCAGTACTTTTCACATCTCAATCATTATTTATATGCATTATGCACCCTCCTTCCTTCTACAGGTGGTGAAGTAGTACTCAATACCAAGTGCATTAATCTCAAGATTCTGAAACTATATATATAGCCTTCTACTCTTGCTTTCGTGAATACTCGTTCGAGAGTAGAAAACTTGTGTGTTTCAATAGTTCACACCGAAGCTATTATATATTGATACCATTTTACAAGAAACCAAATGATACACTCTTGCATAACTTTGACAAAAGAAAGTAGATATAATAATTCTATGGAAAATTTGTCCTGGTTCTCATCATCTTCTGACTATGGAAGATAACGCAAGAAAAGATAAAGAGGAAAAGGAGTTAGAAATGGATAACATGGGCGGCTATGCCTTCTTCATTCCTATCTCCATTACAATCATTGTTTTATGGGAAAAGGAAGAGTAAGGTATGACGAGTATCGTTATCTAACTAGGGGACCTGAAAAAGCAAGCAAGAGCAGAGCAGAGGAGGTGATATGTAGCTATGTATGATGTTTGCAATACTTGTATAGCATTTCAAACTGCTCACATATCGCCATATAATAGATGGCTATAGGCTAAATTAAGTAAGAAAACGAACACACACACAAGAATAAAAGCGGACTATAGAATATGTATGCATACACGATATAAACTTCTTTTTGTATTGATCAAACTCACAATGACTATTATTCATATGCGTATATAATTAAAAGATTACATGTATATAATATTTCATAAAAATTACATTCACTATTATATATATTTATATATATACACTGAAATTTTATGGAATATATATAATAATTTATAAATTGTATATTTTAAATAAATTATTTAAAAAATAACGAACTCAAAATTAAGTCATAAGATGTGGCACTGTATGATCCAACTTATCTTAATTAGGGCGCAGGTGAGTTGGTAAGGAGTTCTTCTGGCTTAAGCCACAAGGAACCTATCTGACTTAAAGATTAGTCTGAATATGAATAGCTTAAAGATATCTTCCTATAATTAAACCCTTCTAAAACATCTGGTAAAAAAATAAAAAATCTAAACCAACGATACAAAATTGATAGAATGATGAGACACTATTTCTCGGATATGTACACACAAACTTCTCGTGACAGAAGTCCAAAGGCGCTTCGTTTTCTTTTTTGTTGGAAAATGCTTTGGAGTTTGTCACTATCACGTATCTGGAAGCTACTTGCATGTAAATCATGTAAGCAATTGTCAGAAACCAAAACTCATTTATTGGGCGACATTTTTTAGGGGGAAGGTCTTTCTTTCGGAACAGATGATGTTAGCCAATTTTTATTAAATTTATTTATATATTTATGTAGAGTTTATATTTACGTATGTGATTAAAGTTGATTGAAATAAAGAAGAAACGTCATTTTTGTCACAGAAGATGTGATGCCCTTTTCATTTGATCAGCTGAATATTCTAGAGTCGGGACACCCTATTTATAATCTGTTCCCAATATTCTGCTGCTACTTTTGCCGTTCTTATTATTTTTGACATGTGCAAAGGGCCATTCGTTTCTCTTCTTTTTGGTCTCTTTTCCTTCGAAATTGTCTTTTACCACATTATTATTGCAAACCCCAATCGGAGATGCGTGAATGGATGTCTTTTGGTGATCTAGCCGAATAATAATGAAGCCCTATTAATGTGAGAAATATACATATATGGCAGGATATAGGCTGTCCTCCTCTTATGAGTGACGTTATAGTCTTTACATTCCCGCATGTGCCATAATATTTCTCACCCACTAACTAATTTGGGTAACCCAAGTCAGCAAATAGGCAAGCACTTGGTTGCAAGGTCCTGGACTTTCCTTATGGGAAACTAACTAGTATCTTCAGATAGAACAACCACTACAAATTTATGTTGCTCGGCATCTAACCTGTCTTTACAGGTGGAGTGCAATTGAAGTTGTCAACGTTGAAAAAGACAACATCAAGTTTTTCTGAGGAGGTTTGCGTGAAGGGAATGGGAGAGGGAACGGTACCCTATGTCTTTTGTTGAATTCCACGTAATATAATACAAAATAATGAAGGTTAATAAGATACTCAACCCGATTCATTTTGAAAACTATGACGTCCTGCCTTTGGTTAAATCTTACGTGATGTACCTGTAACCTTGGCAACTTGACAATAAAATCGCAATGAAAGTGAATAAGCAGCTTAAGTTATCCAAGGGCAACAATGACTGATGGGTTGCACAGACACGAGGATTTTAGTCTCTCCGAACCACGGGATGTGATCGTCTAGCCCTATTTTTGTGTACCTATCCTGTCATATTAGATCCAAACCATCTATTTATGTGAGGTCATGAATGAATGGTTTGCACATAAATGAATAGTTTGGATCTAATAAGACAAGGTAAGTATACAAAAAAGGGGACAGAGGATTTCTGGCCCGAACCACACCAAGAGGCTGGTCGTGCAAACCGGAATAGACACCAGAAACCAACTAGAATTCACAATTGCTTTGCTGCTCAACGTGGATTCTGTTTCATAATTGCTCTATGGACTGTAAAATCTTGTCCTCTTGACTGGGCTACTTTAGACGTCACCTATCAGATTAAGAAGAAAAATGGGTTAAGCAATCAAGTCAAAACAACACTTATTCCTTCAACGGCAAGAATTGCAGATGAAATAACGTCTGATTTCTGCACACCCGATTGCTTCCTTGAATATCTTTTACTTGAAGACCATTGATTGAATTCTTGGAACAATGGATTTATTCTTCCGAACCAGCATAATTGTTTTGGGAAGAAGAAAAACTATGAAATAGCACGAGAAAACAGCCAAAGGAACTATCAACAAACTTTAAAGAGACGCCAATCAAGGATCACAAGTGTAAATAGGCTATTCCATTCCTTTTTCTTTTCTAACAAAATACACAGAACATATGATATATGGAAGCTTATGTACAAAACATCTGCTTGCCACCTCCACCTCTGCAACACAACTTGGGTAATGATATACATCCTTAAATCATCTAAAAAGAATCGATAACCTACAATGAGTTTCCAACCAACCTTTAACCCACCACTCGGATCTGCAAACATTTTGGTAACGCCTTTGGGTATATTCTACAATTTGCTTATGTAGTCACTCGCCTCTAAACACTTACAGGTTAGAAAAATTTAGCACAAAAGAAATATGAAGCAACCACTAGATGAAACCTGTACATCAGAAAAGGTATGGGAAATCATACAACACCCCTATTGGAGCCCACTATCTTCTCTTCATATAGGCTTCTCGTTGGTTCACGGAACAAGATCTACAGCCATCCAACATGACCGGATCTTTTCCACGTACCTCAAGACCAAAGCAAAAACAGGACTGATTCCTTGATGGATATATTCAAGCGCAGTGCTTGAAGCTATTTGACACGAAATTCATGCCTAAAAGCAGTCAGATTCTGAGTAAATTTGTCCCTATTTCTTGAATCTAAGCTTCGAGTAACATCAGCCATCAGTTTGTCAAAACAGAGCGAGAGGCGCTGATGTTGATCAGTTGGCTGCAACATGAAGCATAACAATATTAAAAAAGGCTGACAAATTAATGGCTCAATAGATGTTGTAGGAAATCTGAATGAAAAACTAGCTAATATCAAATAGCTCATTATTTTTGACAAGGAAAAGTATCTATTCAATTCTCAATAAAATAGAGGACCTAAATACTAAAATAGTGCAGCTCATTAAAGAGTCATTTTATAGGATGGGGAAAACTTTTATGCATCTAATTGCTGGCTCATGAACAAAAAATATACTACAACCAACTTAGCATCAATCTAGAGAACCCATTATCATATGCATTCTAGGGGATGAGATTTTTCTCTGATGAAGCTTTTGTGATTGGGGAATAAGCAATTATTCTACAAGGGGTGGTTTCAAAGGGAATCAACATATCTTCTTTATTTTGGTGATAATAAAATCTTAGTTGGCAGTTAAAGTTGGAACAAATCCCACCTAGCAGTTATAGGACACTGTGTAACATTATCATTTCCTCTACATATCACGATTTAATGTTGTCACTGTCAAGTGAACATCAAACCAAAGGCCCCAGCATACAGGCTACAGTTAGACGCTATACCTGTGGTGCCAATGATATCCCTAGAAGAAACAGCTCATGTACAGACACAAACTGAAAGTTATCATCTTGATTACAGGACAAGTTTTTGTTTGAAGCAAGGAACTAGTCATAAGAGAAGGCAGAACCATATACCTGTGAAGCCAAAATTTGAGCTTTCAAATCAGAGAATATCTGCATATGGAAAGAATTTCGTAATCAATTCTCAATTACAACGTAAAACTTTTCTTAAAAAAGCAACTGAACAAAAAGTTTGCAATAAAATTACTGAGGGGACATAAAATGTTATTTGCATCAAGATGTAGTAACCACAAAATAGGGAACTTGGCTACATTTCAGCAATGATTAAACAAAACCGAAAAGGAGCATGTAACAAGTAGCTAGTATAGCATAGATGCAAATGCACACAAACTACACTTGGGAAATATTTCCTCTAATCTATAGATTTGGAACAGAAAATAGAAAATTGATATGGAACTCCACAGGAGTAACATCACCAACAGAGAAATAGAGAAGTTGCTGAAACTAAGACATCTAAGTGATATGAAACTTGGACAAGTGAAATAACTAGAAAAAAAAACGTAGCGAATTACTAAGTAAACAAACTACATAGATGTCGTGAGAATCTAGAGTCAAAAGAGCGAAATAAAGCATTCATCACATACGTATTTCAACTATATATATTAATAAAATCCATTTTCCATATGACAAGAATCAAAATACAGTTAAAGGAGACGAGAAACTTAAGGCAAACTTTTCTCGCTCAAATCCTAGTCTGGAATATTCAATTGTCCAGCCCACCTTTCTCATAAGATAACACCACATTATGTCATCTTATCAAATGTGACAACCAAGCAACCAGCCAGATTGCATTTTGCCATGCATATTATTACATAAGGGTCACAGGGAGGAAATGAAAGCCTAAAAGAGAAGGGCAACGTACTAAAAAATGGTTTTATATTAAAATGATATGAGCAGTCATGCATCGACCCTTTCAGAGTAAGTATGAGAAAACAAAAGAGAAGTGAACAGGCTTCATGTTGCTTACTGATCATCCATCAAAGCATACATTTTGAAACATTGGCCAACAAATTAAACAAGATACATTTGTGACTATCTGTGTATACGCTGATACATTTGTGACTCTATCTGTGTGTATAAGCTGAAAAATAACAAGCAAATTGGATGGACACAAATTTGCAAGTCATATAGCTTAAAGGAGATGTTAGCACATATTACCTGCTCGCTGATTAGAATTAAACTCAGCATAGGTCTACTAAGACTCCACTGATTGCCACAGTCCTCAAATAGAACAATCTCAAACAGCGTCTTCAGAATCTGACAGCGCGCAAAAGTATAACCATTGATTTACCACAAGAAGTGTACATTGCCTTTCAATCAAACAATATAAAAGCAAAGGAATATCGTGTACAACCAAGAACCAGTAACTTACTTCTGGGAACAAATTGGGACAATCAGCAATATGCCGAGCAAGATTAATTGAAGCAGGTGAATTAGGTGCCTCACCCATTGTGATATTGTTGAAATAGAAAGCAGCCAAATTATCAACAGCAGATGCACACTACAATAGTTCAATCAAACAGGTGATAAAAGTGAAATTCAAGGGACCAGATCAGAAGCCATAATATGTGTGAAGTCAATTGGTGAAATATGTGAAAAGAAATGTAGAAGATTGTTCATAACATTCATAATGTACGCATCTTTAAGTTCACAAGCTCATGCAAGATGTTATATTTATTTGCATGCAAAAACAGCCATTGCTACAGAGAAAAGTAACAGTAAACTTAAGCATTGAAGTGATCAACCTGTGAAGAGATATTTGTATCAAGGCCTTTAAGGCCAGATTCAAGTGAACTAGCAATATGCATGAAGGTGTTTGCATCTAGATTCAATAAGAAAGCTATGTGGCCGCTGAAGAGAACCTCCAGAAATGAGAAGTAAGCCGTTGTTAGCTGCAATCAAGCGGATATGGACATTAACTTGCTAAAACAGGTAGAAAAACTGAAAATAGACCCAAACTCAATGGCTACAACATGACGATTACAATCATAAAATCAAATTCATCCATAAACAAAACTGAAAATGAGTACAAGAACAAACAAAAAACAAAAAGTTTAAACAGCGAAAAATATAAGAGGATTTAAAGAAACTTCTCTTTAAACCTGTACATCCACATCCATACATTACATAGCCAAACTATTTCTGACTGCTTTTTAATAAATATCCTAATTTCTTAACTGGTCTCTTATTTCTCTACATCACAGAATTTGCCTTAAGCATGTTCATATTTAAGGCAGACTGTTTCATGGTTCAGTTAATTTTTGCAGTCATAACACCAACAGCCTGTGCACATGAATGGGACAGAAGTTGTAGACATTTTAATATTAAGTTTCAGTATAATCAGCTTCCATCACATTACAATGTAGCAACATCAGTATAAAAGTAAAATTATCTTAAAACTGATTCTTTAATTTTGTTGGCAGCAGCCCTATCCTACTATCACCATGTTCCCATGTCCTTACTAACATATTCCCACGTTAAGTTCTTGGGTGCATCAAGTTCATTGGCCAATCATGTACAAACTTTCTAAAAACCATCTTGAATTAAATCCATTTCAGAGCTCCATTAAACATGAGCTGTAGCCTATTCCCAACTTCCAAAATTAATAAATTTAAAATTTTATAAAAGAAAAGGTTCTGAGTAAGTGCTATCAGCTAAACACGTTAAATGTAGCTTCATCACAAATTTGAGGAAATCACCTTTGCTTAATTGTCCTCAGCAATCAAGGAGAACAATCCTTAACAGGAGAATATAACGTAAAGATAACTTGATCACAAATTTGAGGAAATAATCTTTGCTTAATTGTCCTCAGAAATCAACGAGAACAATCCACAAAATATAACAAAAAATCAAACACAACCTAGAAAATATATAGAAGCTTCATACGCACATGCACACACACACATGATGGAAAAGATGCAAAAGTACATAATCCAATTGTGGTCACATACCTTCCTATATGCCAATATATCAGCCAGAGGTATCGACAACATCATCTTCAGAGCAACTTCAAGAGCATCTGAAAGAGCTCTATCGCCATAAAGTTCAAACACACCAAAGTTTACATAGTTTCCCGCGAGAGCTGCCAAATGTGATAAGATTAGTTCAGGAAACAAAGCTCATACTACATGTTTACAAGGAAATTTCTATTCAATGATCCAACAAAAGCTCATACAACATGTTTAAACCCACTGCTACAATACCGCATTAAACCCACTGCAGCGCTTGGATATAAAAAATTTGCAAACCACTGAAAATGCTAGCATTTAAAGTTTCAAAATATGTAAGCAAGAAGGATGGACACTCAAAAAATTAAAAACAAAATAACCATCAGTACTTCTGTAGGAAAGCTGGTTACTAGTAGATGATATGGGTAATTATCTTCCATAAATCCCCAAAGGTCTCAGCTATGTTTCTGTTTGTGGAGATCAAGTGCTAAACACACGATTAGTTTCTCAAGAAAGAAAGAGATCAACGTCAAATATCATAATAGGACGTTTTACAAACAAAAGAAGAGCATGATACCTAAATATTTATAAGTTAAACATGTGCATATACAGATCTAAAAGGTCGAGAAAGAATCACAGAAGGATCAGAAAATGCAATTTGAGACCAAGAGGCTTCCATTTCAACAATGTACCAGTAAGAAACTTTAAGCAACAAAGAGAATCCACCATGCCAACAAAAGAAATGGAAGATTCAGATTCCAACCTCTAGTGAGAATAGTTAAGCAAATCCATATTCCCTTATACTTGTAGGCATATATATCAGCAGCATTTGGAAGAGCTAAAATTCTTGTTCCATAGGCTACTATCAATTTGCTCACTTCCCGAAAGAGAAGAATGCCATTTGGAGAAGATGAATCAAAAGTTAAACGTTGAGCTTTGTTCAAAACAAACTCTGCCATGAATTTCAGCAGTGGGGTGGTAACCTGGAAAAAGGACGTACGACTATTCAAGAAAAAGATACTATTCATATGTAAGATTATTCAAGAAAAAGATGCTTGGTAATATTAAGAACAAAATGAGTCATATGACATCATCCAACTCCAATGAATAGCCGTGCAAGTCTTTCATTGTTCAAATGAAAAAACAGTGTTACTCCGGTAATTTTTTATCATTGCCAAGGAGCAGATTTAAATGCCAAAAAAGAATATGGAAAACTATGCAAAGAATCATGTAAGAATCAAAATACAAGACAAAAGCTTAGTAATTTTCAAAGAATAACGTCACCAAGATGCATTAGATGTCAGTAAATCAGCAAAATAGATCTTCATACCTCTGGTGTATCAGTCCAGTGTGAGATGCCCTTCAAGAGTAGTGGCATGTGTATAGGATATAGCCAATCAAATAGAAGCCCATATGTCCTCCGACTGAATGAACATAGACGAAAAGCATTGAAAATTGAAAACCACAGACATATATAGATAATTTCAGATATCGCAAATATAAAAACCTGTTTGTGGCCATCGCAATGCCCCTGAGATCTCTCATTAACCCAATTAGGGCATACTTCACAGCATCAGTTCGAAACATTGATTCGGGAGTTGATTCCAAAGTTAGAAAAACCTGGGACACCATAAATATATCTCAACACTAGGACACCATAAATATATCTCAATTCTAGAGCTAAAAGTTAAATCCATAAATGCACAATTAGAACAGCAAACACAACACCAAAATACACTGTAAAGATAATGAATGAATTTCAGATCCTCAAGTTAAAAGCAAGTACAGAAGTGTAGTCAGGACCGTTGACAAAAGAATTTAAGCAGTTTCACTCCTGCACTTCAAAATAAAATAAATATCATTCATATTTTCCTCACCACC
>JAOQMR010000005.1:6634288-6649157 GCA_027563865.1 Erythroxylum pelleterianum
CCTTCTCCTCCGCTGACAATAAATCATTAAAGTCACCAAACACAAGCCAGGGATAGTCACACCGCTGCGATAAAGAGCGCAACAAGTTCCACGACCTCCGCCTCCTTGCTCTCTCAGGATAGCCATAGTACCCCGTCAATCGCCAATCCCCCCGGTCCGCATCATGGACAATGGCATCAATGAAATTTTGAGAGTACTCGCGGACTTCCAAATTAACACTATGCTTCCACATCAGAGAAAGGCCACCACTCCGCCCTAGAACATCCACCGAAAAACAAGCATCAAGACCCACCCTGCGCTTCACAGATTCAAGCCGCACCCCATGCACCAAAGTCTCCATCAAGAACACAATATCAGGAGTGTAAGCCCGGCACAAGTCCCGTAGGACACCAACTGCTCGAGGGTTGCCAAGCCCTCGACAGTTCCAGCTAAGGATTTTCATGGTGCGCGGCAGGGCTGCCCTGCAGCTCCCGCCGATCCTCTGCTCATGAAAGTTGCACCAGAATCTGCCTGTGGAGAAACTGATGAATCAGATGTTTGCGTCCTGGGCCGTTTCTTCCCGTCATCTTGCTGAATGGGAAGGGTTTCCTCATGTAAGCCCATCTCATGATCCAACGTCGATGGGCCCGCCCCAACATCTGCGTCGGAGTACAGTACACCACTCCCACTGTGCCTAGGCCCCCCAACACCAGCAGAACCTGTCATACTTCCGTCCTGCCCAATCTGTCCTACCCCAGCTGAAGTGCCCCCTAAAATGTCACCATTCCCTTCCCGCAACCAGGCACTCGCCTCCTGCCCTCTTCGGCGAATCCCTGCCCGTAAGGAAGCATCCCATGCTAGCTGAAGCTCCTGGCCTCGACGCTCAATCCGAACCATACAAAAACTATCATTATGACCGAGCCGACCGCAGAGAAAGCAAAAAACTGGAATCCTCTCATATTTGAACATAGCATAAAAAACATTACCCCTGGGATCCACAATTTTCTTCCTTCGTTTCAAAGGTTGCCTAACATCCATGGTCACCCGGATTCGCATATAATCAACATTACCCAGTTGGACAGCCTTAGCATCATATTGGACAAAGCGGCCAAGAAAATTACCGAATTGCATCGCAACCTGCTCGGAGACAAAACCAGCCGGTAACTGATGCACTTGCACCCAAAAATCTGACAGCTCCAAGGACACATTGGCTGGGTCGTCCCCCGCCTGAAGTCGATGAAGAATAAGCAGATGTCTGTTGAAAGTCCATGGGGTGCCATCCATAACCCGATCGACATCCTCTATATAAAAGAAACGGAAGAGGAATCGCTTCCCCCTAACTTCTGTGATATTCACCCCTCCCATTGGATGCCAAAGATCTGCCAAAGCATTCCTCATAGACTGAAAATGAATCTGACTAGCTGTGAGAAATCGTCCCACCAGGCACAAATCATAGCCTACTGCCTCCACACCGGCAATCTCACCAAGCTGCCACTCAGCCTCCTCATCATCAACCAAAGACAAATTCGCAAGCTGGTGGTCCATAACAAAGAACAATCACACAGAACCGATACACTGGACAAGACAAAGCCACTAAGAGCTTACAAACGACATACGGGAAAAAAATTAAAACTGTGGTGTTATACCATCCTCAAAGCCGCATGAATCTGCCGGCCCCTGAGATCTGCATCTGTTGTCTGGTCACTTGGCGTTCCAGATGATTGCCCATAGCTAGAAGAAGCATACCCCAGGAGAAGAACACGCAGATGGATGCTTCAGGCAAAGAAAAGCTCATACATCGCACCCAAAAGTAACAGCACAGGTACTACCGAAAACACAGAGGAGAGCACGAGGTCAGATCTGGAAGTGAGCACTCTCACCACAACCAGACCTGAAGAAAAAACAGAGCCAACTAACAAGACGCGCACAGAACGCCAACAAAGAGCACGGCACCAAGGAACTCCACTAGCGGTAGGCAGAAACTAGATCTAGGAGAAGGAGGCGCCATATAGCTATAGTTGAAACTAGATAGCTATACTCCACTAGCGGTAGGCAGAAACTAGATCTAGACGACGACCACGCTTTAACTTTTGGGCGACTTGCGTGCTTACTGAATTAAATGCATACTACTAGCTAACTCAAACATCAACGTATTGTTAGTCTCACTCTTAAATAATTAAATCCTTAAGCATACACACATTCTAATCCCTTCAAATTGCAGCTGATGAAACTATGTAGTGGACCAACACAACAAACTAGCTATCATATTATAATAAACCAAAATAAAATGAAATAATCATAACAGCAACTGAAACAAAATAAAAGTGGAAGTAAAGACCTCACTCATTATAAAAATAATATAATAAAAAACATAACATAACAATTTCCTTCCCCACATGTAAAAAAAGGGGGTTAATTACAAAAAAGAATTTCAAACTTTGCTCAAATTTGGAATTATAGCTCGAATTTTTTAAAATGACAATTAAATGTTAAAACTTTCAATTTTTTTCAATTCTAACCCGATGTTATTGTATCCGTTAAGTTTACTGACATAGCTGGCTACACGCTCTAGAGACCTAAAATAATTATATCATTTAATAACATAACTAAAATTGCATCGTTTTTAGGAATAAAATCCCTAAAAACAAGATGCAACCCTTCGTTCTTGTATACCCTTCATTCTTGCATCATATCAAGCTACTGTACTATGTTTGTTATCGCATCACACAACTGTCCTCACTCTCTTTTTTCTCTCTATCTCTCTCTCTTTATGAATCTATTTGTTCGAATTTTGAGAGAGAGGCAGAGAGCACCTTAGAATCTTATTTAGGGATAGTCATGCCTTTAATTTAATAAGACATTCAGAGGAGTTAAAAAATGAAACGAGTAACGGTTTCGTCTTTGATTTGCAACTCTTACTTAACTAAACCAGTAACGCCACCATCCAATTTTAGTGTCCCTTTTAGTCGACTATGTATTCTTGTTCTTGTGTCTCAGTTTTACGTCTCTTCTATCTCTTTTCTGTTTTATGTCGAATTTTCAGGGTTGCCCATTTCTTCTCTTTTCGATAGAACCCTCCTATTGTTATTCTAAACCCTTAGCAAGTTTCCCCTTTGCCTTCGATTCCTTTTTATTATTTCTTTGTTTTTGTTTAATGGGTTCTCACCAAGTTTGTTAGTGGAACCAACCAATCGTTATTGTCAGATAGGCTTCTTGGATTATCCAAAACAGTGGTAGATTAATGATGGATAATGCGTTGCTTTAATGAAGGGAAGAAGATGTCTCTACTGAATCTCTAATTGCTTTACCATGCTAACCATTCCTTTCACTAGGTATCCATTTGTCTTTCTATATTTCTTCTATTATATTTCATTGTAATTCAACTACTTTCATGGAAAAAAAAAAGGTTTATGAATCACATGCATTTGTGACCTTTCTCTGTAAGCTCTTGAATGTTTTTTTTCCTTCTTTTGTATCTTTAACTCGAATCCTTAGTTGTTGATTGCATAATCAATTATTTAAATTTCACCTTACTGTCTTACATGTTAAAGAACCAAAACAACGCAGTTTTAGTTATGTTATTAAACTCTCCATACAACTTGTTTTATGTTTAATTATATCTAGGTGGGCTATAGGTTATAACCAGTATTTAGACTATGGAGAGTTAGATGGATCAAATGGCTACTGCAAGCAGTCATTTGAAGGTGTAAAATTATGATAAATTATCATCTTAAACAATGATAAACCCAAAGAGGATGTTTATGCAATGGTATTGAGAAGCAGAAAGGAGCCAACCAAGACACCATCTACATCAAAACAAAAAGAAAAGGAAGGGGCAATCAAAAGTAATTTTCTAAATGAAAAGGTATTGACAAGTAAAAATTCTCCTCCAATTAAATAAGAACTTATTCCTCGTTTGCTTAAAGCCCTAATGGAAAATCGAAAATATGAGTGCAATTCGAGCTTATAAAAACTTCTCAAAAATATAATATAGATATTCCACCTTTTGATGTTGTTAAAAAAGTTCCTCGTAATACTAAATTTTTGAAGAAGTTGTATACAATGAAAGGGAATAACTTAAAAGATGTGAGAAGATTAAGGTAGGAGCGAGTGTTTCAGCAATCATTTAGAAAATTCCTCCTAAAAAAATATAAGGATCTTAGTATGTTTTTCATCCCTTACATGATAGGTGACATTAGAATCGAAAAGGCCATATTATATTTAGGAACATATATCAATATTATAATCTTAGACCATTAGTAAAAACTAGTGTATTGATTTAGCTAACTAATTGGTTTAATGTATATCCTAAGAGGTTAGTTAAAGATGCCCTTGTTTAGGTTAATGATAAATTGATTTTATTAAGCTATTTTTATGGTCTAAACATAGAAAACAATGATTGATCATTAACTATTTTATTAGGAAGACCTTTTCTTAACATTTCAAAAACAAAAATTGATGTTCATAATGGTACACTAACTATAGAATTTGATGGTGAGTCTATTCAATTTCATATATATGATGTTAGGAGATATCTTAATGTTAATTCTCTTATATGCTCAGTTGATTTAATTGATTCTCTGACATAAGATGTTTTTGAACTCGAAGCGAAAATAAGTTAGAGGTGGCCAACCATGAACATCTTTGGGAAGAAAATGAAGATTTGAAGTTTAGTTTTGAATTATAAGATGTAAAGGTAGATTCAAACGAATTTGTGAAGATGAAAAAATTGGGTAATGTGTCTTATGTTAAGTTGCTAGTGCTTAACGAACATCTTTTACCATCTATTTTGTAGGCACCAATATTGAAATTGAAACTGCTTCTGAGCCATCTTAAGTACATGTACTTGGGAGATAAAGGGATGTTGCCAATCATTATTTGTAACAACCTTAATGAGAGACAAGAAGAAAAGTTAGTAAAAGTTCTCATAAGGTACAAAACAACCATACGATGGACCATTTTCGACACATGAAGAATTAATTTCTCTACCTATATGCACTTAATTTTGCTAAAAAAGATAGTGAAACCAATTAAGTAATTGTGAAGGAGATTAAATCTGCACATCAAAGAGTTAGTGAATAAAGAAATTTTGAAGTTTCTTCAAGATGGAGTTATCTATCATATTTCAGATAGTAAATGGGTAAGTCGTGTTCAAGTTGTTTTAGAAAATATTGGCATTATAGTGGTAAAGAATCAAAACAATAAATTAGTACCTCTGGTGGTGAGTTTGTATTAATTATAGAAAGTTAAATGTTATAACTAAAAGGATCATTTTCCTTTACCATTTTATTGAATAGATGCTACAAAGGCTAACAAGTTGAGCTTCCTATTGTTTTCTAAATGGTTTTTATGTTATTTCTATATTGTGCTTTCTCTAGAGGATCAAGAAAAAAACAACTTTCACAAGCCCTTTTGGAACTTTTGCATACAAATGAATGCTATTTGAAGCTCGTAACACATCTACCACTTTTAAAGGTGTATAGTAAGTATATTTTTAGATTATGTTGAACATATCCTAGAGATTTTCATGGATTATTTTATCATTCATGGAGATTCATTTGATAGTTGTTTGTATAATCTAACAATTGTTTGTAGAGGCGCATTGGAACTCACCTTGTTTTGAACTTTAAAATGTGTCACTTTATGGTGGAATAGGTATTATTCTAGGACATAATATATTGGCTAGAGGTTTGGAGGTCAATAAAGCTAAAATTGATGTGATCCAGTCTCCTCTTTCTCCTGTTAGTGTTCAGGAAGTTTGTTCTTTTCTTAGACATATAATTTCCTACCAATGATTCATTAAAAAATTTTCCCACATCGGTTTGCCTCTTTGTAAGATACTATACAAAGATATGATTTTTAAATTTGACAAGGGATGAAAATGTGTGTTTGATAAGTTGAAATAGTTATTGACATCAATACCATTAAATTAAGAGTCTTCCGTTCAAAATAGTGTGCAATGTGAGTGGTTATATTATGGGAGCCATCTTAAGTCAACGAGTTGGGAAATTTTCATATTTTATATATTATGTATAAATGACCTTAAACGATCCTTAAAAAATTACTCAATCATTAAATAGGAGCTCCTAAATATTGTCTTTTGTTTAGAAAAAATTTCATTCTCATCTATTATGTACTAAGGTAATTGTTTATTATGCAACCCTTAAGTATTTGATGACAAAGAAAGATATGAAACCAAGATTTAAGAGGTGGACACTCTTGTTGAGTGAATTTGATTTGAAGATCAAAGATAAGAGTGGCGTAGAAAAGAGAGTCACTGATCATTTAAGCCACCTAGTTCATATAAAGAATGAAACCAATTTGCGAGAAGAATTTCTTAAAAAGTAGTTAATTTTTATGAGCCTAAATTTTCCATGGTATGCAAACGCCATTAATTATCTAGTTACTAATAGTTTACTAACATATTTGTGTAAGACTCAAAGAGACATGTTCAAAAGTGATGTGAAGTATTACATATGGGATTATATGTATCTTTGAAAGCATTATGCTTATTAAGTAATAAGATGGTGTGTACTTGAAACTAAAATTTCTTCTATTCTTACTTTTTACCATTCATACACATATGGAGAACATTTTGGAGCTAAGAGAATAATAAGAAAAGTGTTGGATTATGGTTTCTTTTAGCTTTCTTTAATTCAAGATATGTATTTTTTTCACAAATCTTATTATTGTTCCAAAAAATGGGTAATATTTTGCAATGTAATGAGATATCCTAAACTCTAATTTTTGTTTATAAATTTTTTTACGATGGAGTATTAATTTTATAAGGTCATTTCTTACTTCTTTTGGGTACGTTTACATTTTATTAGTTATCGATTATATTTTAACGTGGGTGAAAACAAAGGTCACCTTGATTAACGATTTTAAATTTGTTTTAGGTTTCTTAAATTCTAACACATTTAGTAGGTTTTGTGTTTCAAGAGGCCTAATTAGCATTCACGGAACAAATTTTTATAACTGGGCTATGAAAGAATTAGTGAAGAAGTATCATGTTACTTATAAAGTTGCTACATCATACCATCCATAAACCAGTGGAAAATTGATGTTTTAAACCAAGGAAATAAGTTTAACATAGAGAAAATTTTGGTCTAAATAAAAAAGATTGGAGTACGAATTTGGACAATGCACCATAGGCATACAAAAGAACCTACAAAACACCAAACTATATATCTCTGTATAGGCTAGTATTCGATAAGTCATGCTATCTTTTGGTTGAATTAGAACATATGGCATTTTGGGTTGTCATACAATGTAATATAAATTTGGTTAAGAGTGGTGAACATAAGAAATTGTATATATGAGAATTAGAAGAAATTTGTAACAATACCTATGAAAGCTTGAGAATTTATGAGAAGAAAAGAAAAACTTTTATGGTAAAATGATTTTTGAAAAGAAGTTTTTATTAGCTAAAAGATTCCCCCTTATCATTCTAAGGTTTAATGATTACTATGTACCTTGTTGGATGAGGCCTTATATTGCCTCTAACATGTTTCCTCATGGTGTAGTAATAATTAAAAGTCTAGCCACAACTTAAAAGTTCAAAGTAATGGTCACATACTTAAGCCTTTTTATAAAGGTTTGCAATTCGAAAGCATAGAAGTTAATCTAGTAGATCTTGTCTATACTAATCACTAGATAGAGGTATCAAGTCTAACCAACAACAATAAACTAAGAGGCTAATCAAGAGACATCTTCAATCTCACTTTATTTACTTAGCACATTTTCATTTTTATGAGTATTTATTTTTAATTTCTAGTTTGCGGTATTTTGGGGATTGTTGATGTTTACTTGGCACTCATTTTTTGTGGTTTTATACAAGTTTATTGTTACTTTAGGGGTTAAATTTATTTTAAAAACTTAACAATGATAAATAATATAAAATTCTTCTTCTTCTTCTTCTTCTTTTCAGGTTTGTTTATCGCACTCCCTGCCATCACTAACCCTCTCCCACACACCAAATTCCTAGTGCGTTGTCGACAATCACCTTCGATCTTCAATCCTTGCCATTGCCAACATTTACCTCCCACCACTAAACTTTCCTCTCCATCTTCAATCCCTTAGTCACCATCACTAATCCTTTTATCCCCTCTCCTAATGTTGACATTCCTTCACTTGTTCTTCTCACTATGGTGACCTAACTATGGTGAGATCCAAATCAAAAGTTAGGATACTATTTCATTTTACTCATAACAAGCTCCATTATTGTCAAAATCACTGTGTCACCTATCACACTTTTCATTGCCTTCATTATCAAAGCAAGTCACTATTGACCCCATCCTTTAGTGCCTACCTTACTTTATTCTCTTTCTCACACTCTAACTTACTCACCACCACTGAAACAACAATGAGGAGGCCTCTTCATACGCTCTCAAACCCAAAAAAGGAAGAAGGTAGAGTTAGCGAGTAAATTGAAACTCAAGATTGAGGGATTTAACACTTTCACTAATATGTAAGATAAGACCATATGAAGAGTCATGTGAACAAAAAGGGCACCCCTATAAGTATATTTGTACTCAGAGTTTGGAGGACCTAAAATTTATGAGTATTTTGATATGTTGGTTATTTGAATGGTTGAACAAAATTACATGATTGTAAGGTGTCCTACTTTTTCTAACCTTGCTTATTAATTTTACACGAAATTTCAATTCAATGATAATCCTAAGCTTTACTTGTTCATTAAGCGGACATTTCAAAAATATATATTTGGCTTTGGGTGGGGAAGGGCGAGGAAACTCTTTTTGCTTCATTTTTTAATTATTTTCTATTCTTCTTTAAAAAACCATTAGTAAATTCTAGTCTTTAACGACTAAGTTCCTTTTTCTTGGTTGAAGGGAGCTAAAACTTTTGGAACTTTGTAGATCGTGAGATGTTTGGGTTTTAATGCAAATCACTTTATTTATTCAGAATTGAATTGTTCTTTTATCCTTATGTGTTATGATTATTTGGGTTGATTTCTAATAAGTTTGATTAATTTGTTGATTGAAATAATCAATTGCTATATTAAATATTGGATACATAATTGCTCAATTCCTTTAATATTTATAACAACTAGGAGTTCATAATTTGTTGCGTCAATAATCAAAAATCATTATCTGCAAGGAAGAATGCTTAACTAGATTAAATGCAATTGTTGATGTTATGTTGTCTCGATAGGATGGTCTTTCTAATTTTCAAAACTATTGTTTAATTAAAATTTAAATCGTATGTGAGATTGATGAACAATAAAGTTTAATTAGATTACGTGTTTCTAATTAGCTAATCACGAGTAAAGACAATTATTAAGTACCATAATAAATATTTGAATAACAAAAAATTATCTTTTATATCAACGATTAATCGTAGTTCTAATGATGGATATGACTGTATACCAAAGTTAGTTTTAATGATAATTTACTTATATTTTTTGTTGAATTTGATTTGCTAATTTTTATTACAAAATTTTGTGCTATCTCACTCCATAATTTGTTAATGGATTTATTACGTAATGATTTGTTAAGTATACATATTTTGTGTTAAATATGTCTACTTTTCATATTTAATAATGTATACATATGATTGTAATTCATGCACAGTTATTTAAATTTCAAGAGTTATTATAACTAATATTTTTTAGTTTTTGTTTATTATTTTAAAATAAAATAGGATAACATATTTTGTGTATATCAAAGTTTCTCACCAAAATACTTTAATGCTCGATTTTCGTAATTGTTTTAGTAGTGGATTATATACTCGGTGAAGAAATTGTTCTCGTGTTTTTTTTCAAGTAATTGACTTTCTTCTTCTTCTTCTGTATAATTTTGTTTAATTTTTGTCTGTTACTTTGGTTATAGTTGAATGGAAGTGCGTATCTCGCGGTTTAATGATTGTCCGTTATTTGGAGTCTACGTTGAGAGGATTGAGGCTGATGAGAATTTTTAGGATGTTATTGATGATTCATTGAAGGTCATGTTCGGAACTAAGAGGTTTCAATCTCATGTAGATGTTGAGAGAGTAAGTGAAAATTAAAAAGGTTATGTTTCCTTGGAGAGAGGTTCTTTTATGGCGCAACTGTTGGACAATTTTGTCATTCTTTATAATATTAGACAATTATTAATTATATTTTCGATTTTTTAATAATTTATCGGTTAAGTTACGTAATTTGATCTAAACAAAGGTAACAAAGTGCATAATAAATTGGCCTAATAAATTATCTAAGTTAATGAGTCGAAGTCCGGGAGGAAAATAGATTCCAATTAGTGTGGACCGGACCCATATCGAGCTTGTGATGGGGAAGTCCGATATGAAAGCTATATAGGTTAAGGTCTCCTACAGTTGTTTATGTAATTTGTAAGCATACAAATCCTCTAACCCATTAAAAGCGCTTACGTCTTAAGAAAACTAAAGAAAGGCGTTAACCACGTGTCAGTGATCACTTTCCATGAAGGTCTCGGGAGATTTGAGCTCGTTTTGGCCTCGGAAACTGCTTCGGAACATTGGATGGAACCAAAATCAGGTATTTCGCATTTTCTTCATTTTTAACCCTTTCATGAACGATCTAGGACACGTAATAAGGTCTATCATATGTGTTACACGTGGTATCAGAGCGGTTACATGATCAGGTTGTCGGAAACGAAGGTTTTTTTAGTCTCCATTCATTATGGTTTTCATCAGTTTTTGATTTGTTTTTCGATTTTTTGTGTATATGATTACGTAAAAGTGGTATACATAAGGCTAGCTATGAAAAATGGGTTGAAAACGGACCAAAAAGAGCGAAAAAAAGTCGTCTCAGGTCGCCGAAAATCACCTTTCCCACCAGAGGGCGATGCACTGCTCGCCCTACAGTGCTACAATACCAGCGGAGTGGCGATACGGATGGCACGTGAAATGCGTGTCGCTAAGTGGCTCCACGCAGCACGCTCTCCCACGAGTGCAAAACAATTGGGATGTGCGTCGCACGGGCCTGTATCGATCCCGAAACATGAACGACAGGGATCCAGACACGTGGCAGCGTGTGCAGTAAACGCATAAGCTCGCAAGCTAATGCATGCTGACGTCAACACATAGTACGCGCTAACGTCAACACCAAAAAAAAGTAAAATTTCAGAATTCCCATAAGGTTGTCCCGAGTCAGTTTTCGGGTTCGAGGAATTTTTAAGTGATTTTTCAATTTTTCTGGATTTATTGCGTTGGTAATAGGGTTTCGGAAAAGTTTTTAAAGCTACTTTTGAGTGCATTTTTGTACTCCGAACTGCACATAAGAGAGACACTTTAAATTTTATGTCTCATACTGTAAGTTCGGTATTCGAGAAAGTATGATAGTCACTCTCATTGAGAATTTTTTAAGCAAAAGTCTCAAATAAAGTTTAAAGACAATGTCTTCAATATTGATATGTGATTAATTGACTATGCATTTAGTTTTTTGCATTTATAACTGATTTTTATATACATTATACCCATATAGAATGTGAAGATGACATAAAGATGTATCTCGTGTGTTTATGGACTTTCTAGGCTATCGATGAGAATGTAGTCATCAAAGTGGCCTTTCAAGTCAGTATTTTGGATTGTTCTGCTTACATGTTGGGGGATGTCTTTGGCCTTATATTTGGTTATTCTGCTCAAAGGTGTTGGTCTTACATAAGGTCTTGAGATGTTCATAAAGGCATTAGATGGAGGAAAGTCACTGCTTAAATGATCTATTTACCCAAAGATGGTAGTGTCATAAGAGTTAATGATTTGTATTCTGATCGCTTTTATGTCGGGGTCTAATTACATATATTATGTATTCAACCTAAAGGTATTTCATAATATGTGTGATCGGATTCTCAATAGAGATACTGCTTTAATGCTTTAAGTATCACTGTTATCCTACATTTATACTGATCTTTACATTCTCTTTTCTATTTTACAGTCACCTTTTCTGTAAACAACAATGTTGTCACAATTGAGACCTTAAATGGTTTCAATTTCAAGAAGTGGAAGAAGGATATGGAGTTTACACTGGAGATGACTAACGTAAGTATGGGGATACGCATCAAGAGACCTTCTCCATTTACAGATATCAGCTCAGAAGTTGGTAAAGCAGCTATGACGGTCTGGGAGAGATTAAATAGGATGTGCTATTTGATCATCAAGAGGTAGATCCTAGATCATCTGCTGAGTGGATTACCGAATACGACCATAGCGAAAGAGTTCATGGATAGCATTTCTCAGAGATACAAGATGTCTTCTTTTGCAAAGCAGAGCACCTTGATTAAGGAGCTATTCTCTATGAAGTATACGGGAGAAGGAGGCGCTTGAGAGTACATTATCAGGATGGTACACCTTCAGACTAGGCTGAAGGCGTTTAATGTACCAATTCTTGATAACCTCATAGTGCATCAGGCACTAAATACTCTCCCTCGAGAGTTTGAGATGTTGACTACCTCCTATATCTCTCAGGATGAGGCCTGGGACATCAATGCCTTGATTTCTAGGTGTGCTGTAGCGGAAGAGAAGATTAACAGTTCTCCTCATACATCTATGTTTGCAACTGCCAAATATAAGGGGAAGGCTAAGCCCCAACAAGCTAAGGGTAAGGGTAAGATACCTAAGCCCTCTCCAAAGATTCAGATTGGACAGACCAGCATTACTAAGGGGTCACATGACCTAAACGGTACGAGGTGCATCTTCTGCAAGAAGAAGGGGCATAGGAAGGCTGATTGCGAGAAGTACAAGTTGTGAAAGGTTAAGCAGCAACTGTTAGGTAACTCCTCAGCCTATATGATATATGAATCCAATGTAGCTAAAATCACATCAAGTTCTTGGTGGTTAAATAGTGGAGCTTCTAACCATGTTGCTTCCATAATGCAGGGTTTAGATCCAGGAGAAGGCTGATTAAAAGAGAGGTGAAGCTGATGGTTGGCAACAACAAAGAGGTGGATGTTTTGTATGTAGGAGATGTAGCATTAAGCCTCGATACGAGGTTTGTATTAGTTTTAGGAGAGACGTTTTATATGTCGTCTTTTAGATGAAACTTGATCTTTGTATCAGTTTTGGATAAAAAAAAAAGGTTTTCGTTATATATTTGATACTTCAGTTATAAATATTTCTATCAATACAAGACATATCAGAACTGTCTTCTTATCCTATGGATTATATAGAGTGTGTCTTACTATTAACGAAATGTATGCCTCTTCTTATGTTGCTAAACCTGTTACTCGAAAGAGAGCCTTTATAAAGGAAACATCGTACATGTTGTGGCATAAACGTCTTGGCCACATTTCCAGAGAGAGGGTTGAGAGATTGATAAAGGATAACATTCTCCCAACTCTGGACTTCAATGATCTGGAAACATGTATTGATTGTTTTAGGGGCAAGTTGAACAAGATAAAGAAAAAAAGGGTCAACTCGTACTTCTTATTTATTAGAACTCATACATATAGACGTTAGTAGTCCCTATACAGTTACGTTATGCAATGCTAGATATTTTATGGAGTTTATAGATGATTATTCCCGCTATGACTATATGTTCTTGTTTAAGGAAAAGTCTGAAGTTTTTGATAAGTTCAAGATCTTTAAGACTGAGGTTGAGAACCAATTGGGAAAATCAATAAAAATAGTCAGATCTAACAGAGGAGGGGAATACTATGGCAAACATAGGGTTGCAGGACAAGAAAAGGGTTCATTTTCCAGGTATTCGGAATCAGCTAGAATAGTGACTCAATTCACTATACCAGGTAGTCCTGAGCAAAATGGTATGGTCGAAAGGCGCAATCATACCCTAAAGGACATGATGAGGTCAATGTAGAGTAGGACAAATCTACTCGAATTCCTTTGGGGCGAAGCTATCAAGACGACATTATATATCTTGAATAGAGTTCCAAGTAAGTCAGCACCAAAGACACCTTTTGAACTCTGGGTTGGAAAGAAGCTAAGTCTTGCATATATTCATGTGTGGGGCTGCCCTGTTAAGGTAAAGTTATATAATCCTTGTGAAAGCAAATTGCAATCTTGTTCCACTCGTTGCTATTTGGTAGGTTATCCTGACCACTGTAGAGAAGGAGAGGCTAGAATAGTGGAATCAAAGAAGGCTAAGTTTCAGGAATACGATGTAACGCCCCAAATTAGGGGTTAGAATATTAACGAAATTTAGTACAAATTATGCTTGTTATTTGCATATTGAATATTTGCTTAATTGTGCATAAAAATTTTGGCATGCATTCATGACATTTTCCGGGAAAATTGGTTTAATGAGATTTCTTAATTGTTCGGACAGTATTAATATAATTTTAGTAATTTTGTATACTTCAAATTTTTTTAGAAATTGTTGGTGAATTATTTTTGAGTTGAAAATTTATTTTGAGAGTCATTATTTTATAACGGAAATTTTCTGGAAATTTTGGGTAATTGTTTGTTTTACAAAATATAACAATGTATTTAGTTGTTTAAAAAGAATAATTTATTAATAAAATAATAATAATTAAATGAATGGACGAATGGCAATATGGCAAGAGGTTTACATGCATAGTAACATCTGGTTTGAACATAAGACGTGCATGAGACACACGTGGTCAGATGTTCTTCATTAAAAATAGCTTCTGTAATTTATATTCTTCATACTTCATCGCCTTCACCGAGTATCAACCTTTACTTGAAATATTAGCCGAAACAAGTAAGCTGTGTTTTAAGTTGTTATGGTTTTTTGTATTAGTATTGGTTTTATTGAAGCGCATATTCTGTTTTTATAGTGTAAGCAGTGTAGATGCATGACTTTGAAAACTTGATATATATATATATGTGTGTGTGTGTGTTCTGTTAAAGTAAACCGACTATTGTTATTTTGTTTTGCATGCTTGAGGAATATCATGTTAGAAGATAGTGTTAAGAGCTAGAAGAATTTATGAAGTGT
>JAOQMR010000005.1:6649257-6659363 GCA_027563865.1 Erythroxylum pelleterianum
AAGAGTTATTCTAAGATAATCTAAGACCTATTCTAAAGGAATTTAAATCAACTTTAAAATTTGAATTATTTCCAACAGAAGTGTCTAGCATTCCAACCCTAATATGTTGAAATTATCCTATTACAGATTGGACATAAACTTTCAGTATCACTTAACAAAATTGGAGATCTAAAATATTATGATGCTCAATTGGAAGCAGCAAGAGATTTCTATGTTCGTTCTTTGGATGTGCGTCGTGATGCAATGCATCATCCTACTATTCCATCGGAGGTTAGATACCTATTTTTCTGGTTTCTTTTGGCCATAACAACAGCTTTTTTAACCTTTTAAAACCAAACTTGTACTGTACATACTTGTCGTTGATATGGTTGTTCAGGAACACGAGGACTATAATTACTTTGATAATACAGATGGAGACACTAGTTTCCCAAAACTTTATGATTTCTACCATATTTCTAACTTTATAACTTTCTTTTCCTTTAATTGTCATATGTATGCAAATAATGGCTGCTTGTAATAAAGGGGTGCTAACATTTTAATCCTTAACCGAGTTACTCAATACCTCTAAATTTCAATCTCTTGTGCATACTTGGTTGCTTTTTTACTGCTGACCTTCATTCCTTGTCTTCCTGTCTGCTTCTGTGTTCTTTCTTTTGTTCCTGCTTTGAGAGTTATTCATATCTATAATTGTATGCTTGCTGGTGCTCAAAGAAGCTAAAGTTTTGGTGATTTTTCAAGAAATTTCTTGCCTAAGTTTCATGGAAGGCAAGAAGATGAAAATAGTGTTAGCCTTTGAAAGAATGTGTATAGCATGTGCATACTTATGTCCCTTGGGGTCATGATGTATGGTCTTGATAGAAACATTGACCAGATTTGATGTTATTTCTAGAATGTTTAGATTCACCATTTATCAAATTATGAAGTTGAACAGTCATTCTTTCTGCAACTAAGACTTGAATGTATGTTAAACACCCTGCATTCCATGACTCTCACTAATTCTAATATGTTGTTGCTTTTCCGCAACGATTGTAAACCCTGGATGTGGGTATATCTCTTGCAGAAGTAGCTGATGCAGACAAGGATATTGGAAATGAAGATGCAGCACTTTGATAGATTCCGTGAAGCTATACAACCATTGGAATCTTTGACATTAAGATCTGAAGAAACTAATCTTGAGCAGTGGTAAGATCCTCTACTTAAAAATTTTCTCCGCCCTTTTGGATCTTCAAAATTGATTTCATTAATTCTAATTTGAACTGCAGCGCCTTTGTGTCTTGGAGTTCCCTAAAAGCCAAACTGGGGAGAAAGAGCGACATGCTGATACTAGCCTTTGAAATTAGTCTTTTTCAGAAGATAAAAAGTTAAACTTTCAAGAATTTGTTCCTTCTGTGTAGGTAATAGTCAACTCAAATAAGCTCAATTTGGCAACGGTGATCAGTATATATGGAGCTTTAGAGCAAAATTTGAGGAAAGACAAATGAATTATTTTTAAAGCAAACAAAAGAGCTTATATTAAAAATACAAATATATGTATTATGTTACGGGAATGTCCATTCAACAGAAACAATGTAATCAACACTTGGTATAAGTAAAAAGCCTGAATAATTGACAAGGCTTTGAAATAATAATCTCTTGTTGGTGCCTGCTTAGGTTTGAACATTAGTTGCCAATTTCTCTCTTAAGACTTTTCTTAATATTTTGCCAGATGGTGCCTTGGGAATGGCTTCTATGAAGAACACCTTCTTCAATCTCTTGTAGAAAACCACCTGCAGTAATGATCACCACGTTACCCATTTCAGGAGTTAGAAACAGAAAGTAGTTGGAAGCACCAGTAGCAGTAGTAATATGTTACTTTTCATCATCAACGACACATACTAGTGAAATAACAAATATTTACCTGCTTTGAAATGTACTGTTTAATTTCATCTTCTGTGATCTGGGAGTTATTTGATCTCACTACAAATGCAACTGGAACTTCTCCAGATGCCTCATCCTTCATCCTGAGAGTTGGAATTCCCTTCCTTGTAAGGAATCAATCTTGAGGTTTTCATAATAATTTCAGTTCTATCACTTTGTTTTAATTAATGTGTACTCTCCATCATACCTATAAGATTTTGAGATAAATTCTGTATAATGTACAAAGACAGTGAACAGCGGAACTTACGCAACCACAGCAGCATCAGATATATCAGGATGAGCTATTAACATGGCTTCAAGCTCAGCAGGAGGAACCTGATACCCTTTATATTTGATAAGCTCCTTCAATCTGTCGACAATGAAGAGCTCGTCGTCGTCGTCGATATATCCAATATCTCCCGTATGTAACCATCCTTGCTTATCTATGGTCCTTGATGTTGCTTCAGGGTCATTCAAGTATCCTGTACATCAAAACCAGTACATACCATGTTAATTATTCCATGTGTTTGGTCTGATTTGTATAGTATTTAGAGGATTAATTGTCTTATTAGTGAAATGGGACCTTTCATGATCTGATCTCCTCTGATGCAAAATTCACCAGGTTGGTTTCGTGGTAGAGAGGCCCCAGTTTCAGGATCAACAATCTTCATCTCAGCATTCCTGACAACAGTACCACAAGAGCCAGGCTTTATATCAAATGGCTCTTTCGCAAATGCCAAACACATCGCTAACACTGGTCCTGCCTCTGTCATCCCGTATCCCTTTTCAAAACAAAAAAACAAAAAAAACTCATTTCTCCATTAAAAGTCATATACTAACCGTATGTGTGTATATATATATATATATAACATCATTAAAGATAATTAATTGCTAATTAATTATCTTTAATGATGTTAAATTTTGCTGGCTATATACTCTTAGGGGCATGTTTTAGTTGCTAATTACATACTTGCTGAGCTAATCAGGGGATTAGTGGATTTGATTAATAATTAGCTTAAATATATGGTTCAAGCCTAGTACGCCAAATGGACGTCCCTGTCGTTTTCAACGCTTTAAATTTAGTGCAACTTATCTAGGACGGTAGCTTTCAGCTGTTTCCGGGGAGAAAGATACATTACATTCTCTTAAATTTAGCTAAAACGCTTTGCAAGAATTAATGTACTTAATCTTCCTTTTATATTTTAAAAAAATATTATTTCTATAATTTAAACAAATTAGTTCAACACTTACTCTCGTTATTTATGTTTTTCTTAATCATAAAAGCCTGCAACCATCTGGCCACCAAAGTCAGAGATTTTTTTTCTTCCATTAAACTATCCGGTATCCGACGCCACACAGACAATCGACTAATCCGGATGGCACGTGGAAACTGCTGTCTGGTCGGCTTCAAACAGCTGTTCCAAACATCCAACCATGCAATGACTGGACAGGAGCGCAGAGTTAATGAAACAGGTGATTTGAAGCCTGACCTCCCAAGTCCCACCACACAAACTGACCTACCTTGGAGGCGCTTATCTATCTTGTTATTACTTGTTTCAAGAAAATTTTGTATTCATATGCTATTATCTAGTGGACAGTCCTCCCTATCCAACAACCACAAAATACTAAAAAGGCTTCTAATTTGTATTAACTTAACATGTTAACCAGTAAGTTCAAGAAAGTTTCCATACCTGACCAAGCGTAGCATTTGGAAACTTTGTTCTCACAGTGTCTTCAAGCTCCTTCCCCAACGGAGCCGCTCCTGATTTCAAGATCCTTACGGACGATAAGTCGTACTTGTCGGTCTCGTCGGACTTTGCAATCGCCAATACTATAGGTGGCACAATCGGCGCGACAGTAACGTTGTACCTTTGCACTAACGCCAGCAACGTCCCAATGTCGAACTTGGGCATCAACAGAATCGCCCCACCAACTCGCAGCCCACATAGCATTATCGAGTTAAGAGCATAAATATGGAACATGGGCAACACGCAAAGAATCACATCTTCGCTGTGCAGGTACAAGTTTGGATTATCTCCATCAACTTGTTGGGCTACGCTTGTTATTAATCCCTTGTGCGTTAACATCACTCCTTTAGGCAACCCTGTAGTACCCGACGAGTAGAACAGCGCCACCACGTCCTCGGGAGAGAAGTCAACCTCCGGTAAGTTGCTCTCGTCGGCTTGTGTCAGCTCAGAGAAGTGTAAGCAACCATCAGGTGGAGAATCAATACACATGATCATAACACCAACCTCATTTACAAGATCCTTCACCTTGTCCACGTAACAAGCTTGTGTGATTATCAGCTTAGTGCCGGAGCTTTTCACCTGTTTTGCTATTTCCGCGGCGGTGAAGAAAGGGTTGGCGGCGGTTGTGATGGCTCCGCGATATGAAGCTCCTAAGAAGGTGAGAACGAACTGTGGCGAATTGGGTAGCAAAAGCATGATTACATCTTGGTGTTGGATGCCAAGTTTGTTGAGACCAGAAGCGACTTTTCTTGACTTGAGCTCAACCTGAGCGTACGTGTAGACTTCACCTGAGGTCCCATCGATCAAACAGGGACGTGAGGAGCGGGTGGAGATGTTTTGGAAGACGTAGGAATGTAAAGGAATTGTGTTGGGGATATCTATGTCGGGGAGTTTTGATCGGAATATGAATCTTTCTTCTGGTTGCTCTGCTTTTTGTTCCATTTCAACAATATGTTTGCGAAACAGAGGAGGTCAAATGAGTGGCTACGCTTTGAGAGAATTGAAGTCTGTGGGGGAAGGCAGTGATGATATATTGACAGAATCAGTTTAAGTTGGTGGCCTTATTATTATCAAATTCAAAGAAAAATAATAAAAAAAAAGAGGAAGTTGGTGGAAGGAGATTATGGGAATTATTGAATTGTTGAAGGGTTAAAAGGGAATTAGATAATTAAATATGCTTATTTTGACATAATAATGATGTCATATTCTGTAATTTTATTAAAAAAACAAAACATGAGTCATGAGTCATGAGTCATTAGTCACTAGTGGAATGTGAAGATTACTGTTTTTTTTTTCCTGAATTCGAGAAAACCTGTAAACAGATCAAGTGGGCACAAATGTGAAGACTACTTGATTTTATCATATCTATAATTTCATATTATCATTTATGACATAAGACATAAGAGATAAGGGATAACTGTTTCTATTATTCTGTCCTTATCTATTTTACGAGCATCTATTTATTTAATAAATGAAACCTATAAAAAATAAATAGATGAACATTTATAGAATAGAGTAATAGAAATAGGTGATTCCAATTCTTTATCATGTCATGTAAAAATTATCTACTTAACTAATATACCAAAAATTTCAATATAATGTTAACATTAATTCTTTAAAAACTTTTAAAATATTTTAAAATTACATAATTATTAGTTTTATTACTAATTTTTAAATAATATTTTTGTCGTTGATAGTTTGATTTTTGATTGAAAAGATGGCTAAGGGTTGGGTAAGAAGAACGCATAAAAAATATGGAGTGGGCTGTGGGCAAGGTTGTGGGTTGGTGAGACGAGTAGTGGCGGAGGGTGATGTGGGGTCCCTTGTTTGGTATTGAAGTTTGAAAGAGCCTTAAGTTGACCAATATATGTGAATAAAATAATAATGGTAATTTATGTTCAAAGGTATATCCATATGATAAACATAGTGATTTGAGTTGGATTATGCTCTGTGTCGTCTTCCTCTTCACCTACTACACGCACACATCCTTGGTACAAAATCATCTATGCCCTTCACCTACTTTCGGCTCAAGCTCATCTCTGACGTCGACTTCTGCTAGATTTTGTCATCTACCGTTTCATACCTAGCCATTTCGTTTGTAAAAATACCTGACCTGTAAACAGGGGTTATGCATTGAAAGAGTTGGGTGGCAGAAATGGTTATGATAATGACTCAACATTCTTGCCTACTAATAACTTTGTTGAATCAGGTAAGATTAAACTGTTTGTATGAAACGTATCATAATGGATTTTCCCTCATTAAGTAATATAAATGGGATACCTATTATGAGGTTATGACCGGTTCTCAGATCGTCATCATCATTATCATCATATCTCAAAATTCAAACAGAACTTGAAGGGAGGCTGATAGTATGCAGCTTTACCCTGTAATATAAATAGGCTGTTTCTAGTAGGCCACGTGTATGTATGAGAGGATAATAGTATTGTAGGTAAAAAAGATTAAAAAGCTATTCTCAGGTGAATAGCTTAAACAATCGATAATGAAGGTTGATCTCTTTGTTGTTTTATTAAACAACCGCTAGGTACAACCGTTTACTATTCTACCGTAATATGAATAAGACTTTTTTTAACGGATTAAAAATTGTTAAATTTTTTATCTTTTTATTTTGATGCCTTTTAAATTTTAATTAAATATTCAAAATTTTTAAAAATGAATATTTTTTAAACTTATTAACATTTTATTAATGCGACTATTAGAGTATGTGAAGATTGATATTTGAAAATTTCACTTGCTGGTCTGCCTCTCACCATCATTGCGTTCTTTTATAAACATTTCTTTTTTTAAAAAAAAAAGTTGAAGACTGATACTTGAAAATTTTACTAACTGGTCTGCCTCTCACCATCATCGTGTTCTTTTATAAATATTTCAATTTTTTGAAAAAGACGAAGATTGATATTTGAAATTTTCACTTACCGGTCCGCCTCTC
Organism: Erythroxylum pelleterianum; assembly: GCA_027563865.1. Lineage (NCBI taxonomy): Eukaryota > Viridiplantae > Streptophyta > Magnoliopsida > Malpighiales > Erythroxylaceae > Erythroxylum > Erythroxylum pelleterianum. The sequence continues at coordinate 6,655,849 of JAOQMR010000005.1, forward strand.
ACCATCATTGTGTTCTTCTATAAATATTTCATTTTTTAGAAAAAAAAAACTTTTTCAAAAAAATTGAAAAACATATCTTTCTTTGATCTTTTACTCAGTCAAAGTCTCGAAGTAGTCAAATTTTAATTTTTTGGGTTTGTTGAAAAATAGGATAAAGAAAGAGATGGTTGAGTTTAAGTTCTTTCTCTCTTTATCACTTCAATTTATTTAGTGTATCTTCATCTTTCACTTGATTTTGGGTTTAGCAAGTTTATATATTTTTTGCAAGTATCAGAAGCGTTTCTCACAGCAGCTAAGTAGGATTGGATGAACAACTTAAACAAAAATTTTGGGAAGAACTACATGAGGTGATTCAGTAGATCTCCCCTGAAGAGAAAGTTATTCCAAGAGGATTTTAATGGTCATATAAGGGCAACCTTGGAAGGGTATTCAGGGGCGGATCTAGAAAGTTTTTTCAGTTGGGGCAAAAAAAATTTCAATGGGGGCAAAAAAAAATTTTTGGGGGTAAAACTAAAAAAAAAAATTTACATGAAATTTTAGGAAAATTTTTTGGGGCAGTGGGGGATCCGCCACTGAGGGTATTCATGGGCTCATAGAGGTTTCAGGTACAGGATAGGAATGATAGTGGGATTGCTTTGTTAGATCTTGCGGTAGCGTTTAAGTTAATGAAAACTTATTCTTAAAAAAACAAGGAGTACCTAGTGACTTATAAGAGCAAAATCACGAAAACTCAAATTGACTACTTCCCGGTAAGGTAAAGTGATCGGCCTAAGTTTAAGGATTGTAAGACGATCCTAAATGCTTGCTTATCAACTTAGCATAGACTACTAGTTTTGGATATAATAATTACTGAGTGGAGGAAGAAGAGAAATTCTAGGAGGTGTACGAGAGTCAAATAGTAGAGTCTGAAAGGAGACACAGTGAAATAACTTAGGGATAGATTAATTTATGGAGATGAATGGAAATTGGAAGGAGATGTTAACCAAATATGAGATAGAGTAGCAACTCTTTTAAGGAATACAACTAAAGAGCTCTTGAGGGCTTTTTAAGGGCTTACGAGTAATAAGATGGAGTCCCTATGCTCGAATGAAGATATACAAGAAAAGGTTAAGAACAAGAAAGGTGCTTATAAAGTTCTATTGAATAGTCCCACAGAAGTAGAGAGAGTAGTTAATAGAATAACATACAATACAGCAAAAAAGAGAGGTGAAGATGACAATCTCAGTAGCTAAAAGTAGAACTTACAAAAAATTGTACCAAAGATTGGAAACTAAAGATGGAGAAAAGGACATTTTTAAGAGAAGATGGCAGAGATAATTTTATAGCCTTTTTAATAAAAGCATATAGGACATCTCTTTAGGTGATCATAGTACATTAGCGAGGGTACGTAACTTGACTCGTTGCAAGAAAATTACAAATGAAGAAATTAAAAGAGCTTTGAGGGAGATGAAGAGCGGAAGGATAGTAAGGCTTGATGACACAACTATAGAGGCGTGGAAGAGCCTAGGCGACGAGGGTTTCGTTTAACTACTCAAGCTTTTTAATGTGATCCTTAAGTAAGCCAAAATATTGAATGAGTGGAGACTTGGTTTGTTAATTCCTCTATACATGAACAAGGAGGACATCTAAAATTGTAACAACTATAGAGTCATTAAACTACATAGTCACACCATGAAGTTGTAGGAGAAGGTAATTGAGAAGAGAGTGAGAAAGGACACTTTTATCTCGAAGAACCAATTTGGCTTTACGTCAGGAAGGTCCACAACAGAAGTTTTATATCTCATAAGAAGATTAATGGAATATTACAGGGAAAGATAGAGTATTCTACACTTGTTTTTTATTGATTTAGAGAAAGCATATGTTTGGGTATCTAGGGAAATCATGTGGGGGTGTTTAGGGGATAAGGAAGTTCCTTTGACTTATATAAGAATTATTAGGGATATGTATGAAGGGGCAATACTAGAGTAAGGATGATAGGAAGAGATATAGAAAATTCATATATCGATATTACACTAAGGCTCCTCATTGAGCCTCTTTTTGTTTACAATAATGATGAATAAGCTCACCAATAATATTTAAGAGGATGTGACTTGGTGTATGTTGTTTGTTGACAATATTGTCTTAGTTAATGGCACAAAAGAGGCATCAATGTCATGTTAGAACTTTGGAGGGACATTAGAGTCAAAGGGTTTTAAATTGAGTAAGATTAAGATTGAGTAGTTAAAGTGTAACTTTTCAGGTCATAGGGTGACTTACGATGTAAAGGTAAGGATTGGTTCATAATTTATACCACGAAAAGAGTGTTTTAAGTACCTAAGGTTTATCATCTAAAGCAATGGAGGGATCGATGAAGATATAATCCATCGTGTCAAATCAGGGTTGTTTAAGTGGAGAAGTGCATCAGGAGTTTTACATGACAAAAAGATATCACTCAAGCTCAAAGGTAAATTTTGTCGTTTAGCGATTATGTCGAACATGTTATATGGGATGGAGTGTTGGTCGGTCAAACAACCGTATAGCCATAAGTTAATGGTGGCGTAGATGAGAATGTTCCATTGGATGTATAACCTTACTCGAAGAGAGAAGGTCAAGAATTTATTAGTAAGAGACAAATTAAAGGTGACCAATATTAATGAAAAATTAAGAGAAATGAGGCTTCAGTGGTTCAGACATATTAAAAGGAGATACCCTAATGCTCTAGTGAGAAGATGCTGAAAAATAGTAATTAGAGACTGTAAGAAGAAAAAAGATGGCTTAAGAAAAACTAGGGGAAAGTAATCAAGAATGATATGACTTTGCTTGAATTTACTGAAGACATGACCTGCAATAGAAAATTTTGACGTACTAAGATATAGATAAAAGATCTCAGTTTGAGAGGCCTCTCTCGTCCTCTTAAGTCTTTTAAAAAAATTTCTTCAAGTTTCATTTTATAGTTAGCTTTTTTTTTATTATTTCGTAATATTTTTTGCGTAGGACTTCCCTCTTAATTATTTAGCCTAAGCGGTGTCTTACTAGTCTAACTACTATCTTGTAATGACTGGTTTGATTTTTTTGTATTTGTCTTTTTCCTGATTTGTGTATTTAATATTTACTATGTTTTATATGTACTATATTATGTATTAAATTTTATTTTTTAACTATTTTATATAGATGTATTTATTTATATTTTGTATTATTATTATTATTTTGAGTTATATATGGGTCTATCGAAAATAACCCATCTACCTAGTAGGGGTAAGGTTGCGTACCACTAGACCTTTACATATTCCACATTTCTGAGAGATTCGCACTGAGTATTGTTGTTGTCGTCGTCGTCGTTATATTCAAAATATGATCATTGATTTATAACTGAAAAATTATATTAGGAGATGTCATATAATACCTAAATATCAATCTTTAACCGTACGTTAGTCACATTAGAAAAATATTTTTAAATTATGAAAGAAAAGAATGAAACTTTGATGTTTTGAAAGAGCGAAAGAAGCATAAAATGCTATTTTTGTGTTCTAATATGT
>JAOQMR010000005.1:6662652-6677644 GCA_027563865.1 Erythroxylum pelleterianum
GATCTATTGGAAACAACCTCTCTACCAGTTAAGAATAAGATTGCGTACTACCAAACTTCCTCAGCCTCATGTACCAGTGGAGCTTTCACTAAATTTTTGTTATAAAATTTCAAATTATTTAAAACAATATTCAATATTACTACTATTATATATTAATTATATCATATCATGACTAAAATTATACAAAATTTAGTACAATATTCACAACTTTACTCGTATAATGATTCAAGAATCTCTATAACCTAAGCTTTTTAAAGGATTTCAAGGAATTAGTGTAACACAACCAAACATTATTAGAGAGCTACTTGAAGTCCTGAACCTAGGAAACATAATTTTCTTATTTTAAAATTTTTTACGTCAATCTTTGTATTATTAAAACATTAATTAAGTAATTTTGTTAACTCCATGTGAAACTCTTTATAAAGAACTTGAATAAACCATATTTTTGCCTCAACTTTGTTACACTTGCATTTAAAAAAGACAAGTCGTAATCCACCTCTAGACAGATTTTGAGAAATCATGTCTGAATTTAACTAGCCTCGTGTTTTGGCATATGTCATTACAAAAAACAGAAAATATGTTGCATGAAATCTTAAAGACTTCCCTAATCGTGTTGTATATCAACTAACATAGCCAGAAATGGACCCAATTTCTACATCTTTTAGGTAGGAGGTAAGGTGAATGACTCTTAACAAGATAGAATCAATCCTACGATAGTATTAGGATGCAGGAGAAATTTATAAAATCACCAATCTGAGTAGTAAATCTAAAGCATAAATGAAAAAAAAGGGTGAATTCTGAGCTAATTTGATGTAACATTTTACAACATATTCTTATAGTTGGATAGGCTAGAAATGATGGTTGACTAGTTCTCTATTTTTTTTAATATTTATGAATAAAAGAAAGGCTTTCACACAACATAAGGCATGCAAGACTTATAAATTAAGAAACTGTGGCCTAATATAAAGACTTGGTGCCACGATTCCATTAATATAAGTAATATTAACTTAGGCTAAATATTGATAAAAAGTCAATGTACCAAGTGTACGAGGCTTTATTTTTTTTTATAAAGAAACTGTTTATGTGACTTGAATATGAGACTTTATGGTCACAAAAGAACAACTTTACCGGTTGCTCCAAGACTCACTCTTAAGTTAAATATTGATTATCTTTGTTAAATAAAAATATATTTTATTATTTATAATATTAATAATAGTTAATGTATATCGATAAATTAGAAAATGACTTTATAATAAATTATCTAATAATGAATACGCGTATAGAGAAATATATTTAAAGATGTAAAACAAACTCTTTCAGTAAAAAAAATTAGAAAAGGAGAAAAATAATTGTAATACGAAGCACAGACCTTATTACGTACTCAAGATCATACACAAAAGGATTAAAAACGAAGATAATGCGGAATACCTGATTTCGGTTCCATCTCTGATTCCGATGTCGTTTATGAGCTTCAAACGATCACGAATCTCCCAGGACCTTTATGTAAAGTGTTTCCCGACATGAGGTTTAGGCCTTTTTACAGTTTTCTCAATATGTAAGCTTTCTTAACGGGTCAGAAAACGTACGCTTACGATTGATATGAGCAACTGCAGAAGACCTTAACCTTTATATATAACTTCTATATCGGCTTTTCCCATCACAAGGCCGATATGGATCCGGTCCACACTAATTGAGATTCATTTTTTACTCGAACTTCGACCTATTAATTTAGATCATTTATTGGGCCACTTTATTATCTTTATCTTGATCAAATTACTTAACCGATAATTTATTGATAACCAAAAAATACAATTAATAGTTATCCAATTTTAAGGGAAATGACAAAATTGTCTAACAATAACAACTACCAAAACTGGAAGAATTCTTGAAAACTACTCCATTAGTTCTCTATAATTTTGAAAAACACTGAAATGAATTAGGTAGGTGTCGTTGTTTACTGGTGTGGGAATATCGTAATCAAATTTCCTTTGACAATGACAACATGTTCGTTTTTTTTTTTTCATTATTATGATATAGTTCTTCTTTGATGCTTTCATTTGTTTATAGCTAAGAATTTTACGTTGGAAGATACTTACTCGGGCTATTGACTTTGTTAAACAGCTAAGCTAAGCCAATGTAGACCAATTGTACAGGGTAGATCATCAACTACCATAACCACTTTAATTCCATTTTAAAAAATAAAACTAAGATGTTGAGTCTAATAACATAGGATATATAATACATCAATAAGCATCCGAACAAATATTTTGTCTCATCATAAGTAACCACATAACAATGACTCCTTACTAATTTCAACACTAAAAGTTTATTTTTCTGCTGTCAGGAAGTAATTGTATGTTTCCATGGTCAAAGATATTAATACCATTTCGTACCGGTTGGTACCAGCAGGTATGTACCGTATTGGATCAAAATCGGTACGAAATAAAAGGTCGATTGTATTGGGTTTAAATATCTGTTAGTATCAGCCCATTTCGGATGATACCAGCCAGTACCAGTTGGTATTCAAAATACCAGTCAAATATTGGCCGATATTGAAAATTTTAAAAAACATGAGAACTTTTTTCAAAATTTCAAAAATTTTTAAAATCTCTCACCCTCTTACTTACCTCTACTTCCCCCTTTTTTCAAAGTTTTTTAATTAGTTATTTTATTTACTTCAACTTTTATAATTATTGTGAATTTTTAATTTTTGTTTTAAAAATAATAATGAATATTTTATTACTAATAATAATTATAAATTAAATAAAACTTAAAAAATATTTTTATTTAAATTTATTTTAATATTTTATATAATATTTATTAATAAAGTATTAATAAAAATATTTTATTTTTTAAAATTAATAATTTAAATTTTATTATTTATAAACTAATATTTATTTTATATATTTTAAATTATTAAATCAAAATTTATTTGAAATTCATATATTTTAAAAATATATTTTAAATTTAATTATATTTATTAATAATTATTAAATTAATTTTGTAAATTAAATTAAAATTGTGATTATTATTTATTATTATGATTTTTAGAGACATAGTTAAAAATATACAGTACAACAGTACAATATGATAATGGAATATTTCATAAATTTAAAAAATTACGTTAAACGGTACCCGATATTAACCGGTACCGATACAATATCTACCAAAACTTAATCCGGTATCAAATCCAGCATGTATTTGTAACATTCTATTTATTAAAATTGGACAAATCCACACTATTCTCCACTTGCTTGCCTTTTGGTAAGATTTCAAGGTACGTATCAACAAATGCAAAAGTTAATCCAAGTGTAAGAATTTGCGTGAAATAAGACGTTGAGGTGTTGAAAGAGGAATATTGAGTAATTACATGCCAATGACTCTTAACACCATTAGAAGCTTTGATATAGAAAAAAGTCAGCTGGGAATAGTTAGAATGCTCGAGGAAGAGAGACAGAGAATACGATGTTATTGTGGAAAACTGAATAAATAAAGAGCAAAAGGCCCACAACATATGATTTGATACATGCAATTATAAATAAACGACACGAACTTTTATATAATCTTCCTAATTCTTTAAACTCTTTTATGATTTAATATAAGACTTATTCTTTGTTACATAGAGACTTATAGTTAATCTCAAACGTATTACATCTCCAAAAATTATATATCTCCTGACTTTCTTCTTAAAAAAAGTGCATTTCCTTGAAGTATATAGAACCCACGCCCACGTTCTTTATGCTTGATATTTACTTGGGCATGACCTGAACAAAGACAGTGTCTCTCAAATACGGAGTCTTGTTGTACAAGTGATACCCAGAGGCCAGAGAGTTTACTTTTGGGTTAGGCCTGATCTACAGAACAGGAAGGGTTATTGGGTTTGGACCACACTAGTACCCTCCAAAAGGGTCTTTCCTTTCGTTTGGTAATGGGCTCTAATTCTGATCTTTTCAACAATTCCCACATGATCTGCACATCTTCATATCCACAGTTCTGAACATCATTGTGGAGTTTCAGAAGTCCTCCTCCTCCTGCAGGAATTTCCAATTTCAATTCAGTACTAATTATTTACATTGAAACTTGCTTAATCATATAAGTTTAGAAGCAGATGTTCATCTGAGATTGAAAACAAAAAGGAAGACCAATTGAACTAGTTTTTTTTTTTTGTTAGTTTGGTAACTATCTTAAGCAGCTTAGGAGACAAAAGCACTTACTAGAACTAGAATCAGCAAGTTTACACAGTTTGATAAGATCAAGGGACCTGTCAAGGTTTAAAAGACTGAAGTTATTTAATTTAGTGAAGACTAAATCACTAAAACCGATACATTCCATCTAATCTAATTCAACTTAACTCGATAATTATTAATTCTAAATTGAATTAGGACTAAGTTCATTCACCTTTTGGCTTTGGACTTTTCTTACTGACAATAAAGGGCTAGGAGGTAGTACGACATGCCACGAGAAGTAGGAGGTGGGACATGTCGCCCAACAACAGCCATTAATGAAGGACACCTCTCCTACTTGCCCCTTTTATTTTTGTTTTCTACTATTTCTTACACATCAAACTACCTGTTCTTTCTTCTTCGTCTTCTTCTTCCAATCCTACTATAAAGAATGGACATTTCTAATGCTGACAGTCTCGTACAAAATAAATAAATAAAAATATTATAAACTACGGATTATTTAACTTATTTCCATCCCTACGACATCGCGAAACAAACAGACCGCAGAAACATAGAAAACGTGTTCTTGGTTACCGTGCCAAGATCGGTGGGTAAGTTTTTTAAATATTTGGAGAAAAAGTAGACAGACCTTTTACCTTCCAATCCAACAACAAAAGCAAACAGAGCAAGGAAAGGTTACCGTCTCGACGAGGCTTAACGCGAGAGGAGAAAGCAATCCAGAAGCGTCGAACAGGAAAGACGAGTCGATGCCACCAATCCATCATCAACCTCAGTTTCTTCTTCTTATTATTATTGCTATTATTACCAGTACCACCAACTAGTAGCAGTAACTTGCGTGGTCTGCTACACCACTTTAACCCAGCCAGACCTTAAGTTTCAGACGACGACGACAACAACATCAATAATACTATAACACTACACAGAATCAAAGACAGAGAGCCAGACAAACAGCCAGACAGAAGACAGAGTTTAAGAAGGAAACCAGACTTTGCTTTATACTAACGAGAGAGCGAGAGATAAAGAAGTCGAGCCACCGACACGTGAAGGTATTCGGGTTTTATTGACATTTATCTTTTTAATAATTTAATTTATTAAACACGCGGCGCAAGTTAATTACTTGGAATTCTTACATTACCCATTATTTGTTCCTTTTATGTTTAATAAATTATAAATAAAAGGAAGAATTAAGTATCCAAGATGGAATATGAATTTTAGTGTCGGCAAGGCATGTCCACGTTCACCTGAGCCTGATCATATAACGGACTGATATTAGGACGGAAAAGGATCGTTCACCTTTAGCTACATTTTATTGTCTTAGACCGAACCTTCCTTTTTTTAATATTTTCTTTTATCACATAAATTTCCGCAATAAAGTAAGTTTGGAGAGGTTTGATAGTACACAGTCTTACCCTTATATAATAAGGAGGTCTAAATGTAAATTAAACAAATCTTTAAATATGCGCAAATCCATGAAAAATATGTTTATGATATATGTATTAGAAAGACTCGCTTGTAACAAATTTTCAATGTTTGATGTATTGTGATTGTGCCTATAGAGTCCAATTGAGCTCTTCCTTGTTTAAAAAATCATGAACTAGCTGTGATTCATTTCCATTTTGTGTTTGTGCATTCCTTGTTTCAAAAGGTTGATTCCCAATCCTAAGGACCTCCAGTCACAGGCCCGATCACCGTTAGAGGATTGAACCACGGTATAATCCTGATCAGCCCCTAGCAAAGCGGTCATGTTTGTGCATTCCTGTTATCAATTTGACGTGTAGCTAGTCTAACCATTGATCGGTTGAAGCCTCCCTAGCGCTTGTAATAATTAGTAGAATATAAGGAGGAGGAGGACAAAGAGAATCTTTGAGACCAAGAAATTCAGGGCAAACCATCACAGTTTGGGCCCTCCTCCATCCAATTAGACGTGTCCATCAACGTTTCATGGTCCAAGTCATTTTCTTATTTAAGCAGAAAGTGCTTTTCTGCTTTCAAAAAGTGATTTTCAGAAGCTATGCAACGTCTTATTTGAGAAAAGCTGACATTGTAATAATTATGATGAAGTTCTAAAAGTTGGGGGCCATATTTCTGAATTCGAATTTTCTGTTCAATTTAAACCTGTTTAATCCTATCTATCGATTACCGACATCGTTTCGACTATTGGATAAGGTTAGATATGGTAAAATTAGATAGAGGATTTGAGGTACATATTTCTATTTTTTTAATTGAATCTATTTTCCAAAATTGAATTGTATTAATATTTTCTACAATTAGAGAATTCATAATCATTATTTATTTAATATCTACTAAATTTATAAATAATTTTGAACAGTTTGAAATTTGTAATGAGTCTACGGACCCACATAAGAACGAAAGTTAGACCATACACAGACCCAAGTGAGGTTTCATTTTAAAACTAATTGACGATAGGTGGAGTAGCTCACTAGGCTTATATGTTCGTCTTTCTTCATATTTTTTTCCAATATGGGACACTCACATGTGGGAATTATCAACACTCCACCTCAAGTGCAACTAGGACTGGACATTTAGTTGTTACTTGAAATAAACACAGTGGTAACCGGACCGGGCTGCTAGGATTGGACATCCAGACGGACAATTGGGAAATTAATAATGTGGACAAAATCTGCTCTAATACAACGTGAAATTCGCAATAGGCCTACGGGCTCGTACGAGAAGGAAAGTTAGATCACACACAAGCCAAGAAGACTAACATATAAACCTAGTGTGCTACTTTACCTATCAGCAATTGGTTTTAGAATAGAACCTCACTTGAACTTATATATGGTCTAACTTTCCTTCTCGTATGTACCCGTAGGTCCATTGTTAATTTCACAAATAGGGAACCCAATCTTTTAAACTTAAAAGTAAGTGTAAGAATTTTTATGGAAGTTATAAAAAATATATAAAAAAGAGATATAGTTGTGAATACTTAAAAGATTGGAATAAACGAGAACCACAATCATCTTGGGATGTCTGCAGTAGAAGAGCATATGCTTTTTGATTGAACATCCAACTGATAATGGTCAACCATCACCATTCAATTCCCATATACTGAAGCACTCAAGGCTGAATTCTCTCCTCAGCCACCATTCTTCCCTTTTGTGCTCTGTTGTTTATGACAATAAGTGAGCATAACAAAAATACCATTAACTAGTGCTTCTCTCTTTTGCCTTCCAATTCTATATTCCATTCCCACTATCCAAGCTTATCCATCCACTAGTACTACTCAATAGTAGAAATTTCACTTTGAGATATTAGTTCTTGACCTTTTGCTTGCAACTTTTAAAGGTTCATGCTCTTTCCTTTCTCATAGGGTTCCAAGTTATTATTTTTTTTACAGCATTGGATTCTATAACTTTCAACAACACATGAATTTGGCTCTCCACATTGCTTGTCTAGAAGAACAATTGACCATTTGGTTGGGTGATTCACACGAGTTACATCGAGGTTGACAATCGCATGCAAGGTGGTCCAATAAGATGGTTATAGCTTAAAGCAGGACGTCACCACAACAATATACAAGCTAGTTATGAGAAGTGATAGGTCGGGGGAAGAATAAAGGAGAAAGGAGAAGAGAAGAACAAACGACACGTAGTCCTCAATGAATAAGCTGATAACAAATTCAACGACATATCACCATACTTACATATCAAGAAGCAGTTCACGGATGCCCGCACGGATTGCTTGAGTGGTAAACTATCAGGGTAAGTTGGTCCAAGGTTTTAGGTTTGACTCTCGGCAATGGGAGGAGAGGACCGCTCTAGTAGGTGACTGCTCAGGATCAGACCGTAATTCAATCCTCCAATGGTGATCGGCCTGCGACTGAGAGCCCTTAAAATTAGGGATCAACCTTTTTTGGTCCAAGAAGCAGTTCATAGATCAGCTGGCATAACATTGTGTATAAAATATTGAAAATTCGGATCAGATATCTTATCAATGACGTTTCTTCATCTTTCCTTCAGGAACACAGAAATTCTGTTTGTGAGATCTGATTCTTGCCACTCTTGTCCAATCCGGACTCTTCTGGGTGGTATCTGACAGTTTCATTATTGCCCAGCGACAATTGGATTGCTAAATGTTGTCTTCCCATAAGATAAAAAACTTTTCTTACATTGATAAATAGGAAGATAAGTACTTCTGTCACAAAACATCTATGATTGAATGCATTATGAATTCTTTGCCGAAACTACCAGTAGGATGAACTTTCTAAGCCAATTCAAACGCCACAACTCGTCATCTGTACTAATGCCAGCATGTTAATACTTACAAGCCTCTGACATATTACAAGTGTCATCTAGTTTTACCCAACTTTTGTTTATAGTTCATCATAGTTTGTGATGCTCCAATAATTCTTAAACCACAATTATCTAAATTATTTCCCAATTATAACAAAATTAATTACTAAAATTTTCATTAGTTTAAAAAATAATGTTCGTCAATTACAAAAATATTATATACAAACACAACTATCTGAATTATTACATTCAAAAGTATATATGATAAAATAATTTTACTCAATTTTGCTTATCCCACCTAGACTTCACTCTATCAATCACCTGCATTGGAGTTATCAATAATCCCTCACATCATCATCAACATCTAGTTAAAGTCTTGTTGAGGTGTAAGGTCTAGTGAAGTATAATAATACGCAGCCTTATTCCTACCTAGTAGAGAGACTATTTCTAATAGACCCACATGCAATATGTCATGAAGACACTATAAAATTATAAATGAACGTGCATACATATATACAAATACAAATAAATAATAAAAAGAAACAACAACAATAATAATAATACGTAAGGCATCACAAAATAACGTACATACAGAACATGTCAAAAATTAACAATAAATGGTAGGATAAAAATGCATACTAGCAAATACTCGTACAAGAGTAAAAGGCAAAATAAATATACGGACCAAAAAGTAAAAGGCAAAATAAATATACAAACCAAAAAAGACTTGTACATCAATAACTTTGATTAAGAGTGTCAATACATAAATTGCGTGACGTAGGAAATTAACTAAGCTAAACTAGTTAGGAGGTAAATATTATGCAATAAATGTAAAAGACATGATTTAATATAACCTACAAGAACGCGAATGCCTTCTTTAGAAAGATCTTTTACCATCAATTACTATTACTAAGTAGGCAGCTCACACCTTGTTGTTATTTTTTTAAAGGAAATAGAGAGATTGTATAGGGCTTACTTAACTTAGTAGACTCAATGGCCTATCATCGTTACTTATCATTTTTTCAAAAAAAAAACAAAGGAAGCTTCATTAAGAAGCACGATTATCAGCTAAGGTTGAAGAAATACAAGCAGGGAAAGATAAATCCCAGTGAACAAGACCTGACATAGAACTAGCCTTTCTCGCAAGAGAATGAGCTGCACAGTTAACAGATTTTTTACAAAAGCCAAAATGACAATCATTTATGGAATTACAGAGAAATAAGCAATCACTAATAATCAAATCAACTTTAGACCGATTGCAAATGGTTGAAAGAATACCCTGAATAATCAGTTGGGAATCCGATTCAATAACAACAGAGTGTAAGCTTTGTTTTTTAACCCAACTTAACGCTTCACGAATTCCCATAGTTTCTGCACTAGAAGGATCCAAAACCCCGTGATAAATGTTACTGCTAGCAGTTATACAATCTCCATGGCTATTTTGAACAACAAAACCAGTACTAGTCTTCCTTAAATCTTTGAAGATAGCAGCATCGATGTTGATTTTAAGGAAACCAACTGGTGGTTTTTGCCAAGTAATATGAGCAGCATGTTCTTGGTTAAAAGTTGCATTTTCTCGTCTCCTAGCTGAAGTCCAAGTTGTTAACATCGAATGGGCAAGAAAAAGAATAACATGAGCTGAATTCTGAATACCATGCCAAAACATATCATCCTGTTCTTTTAAAGAGCCCAACAAATCGAGATAGCCAAACAAATATCATCAACAGTATAATTATGTGCAATAAAAGAAAACCAAGACGGCAGCTCAACAGATGTGAAATGAAATAAACCCAGCTGAGAATGTGACCAAACTGCCTTAGCACAAAAGCACTCAAATAAAACATGAGAAACAGATTCATTCTCAATGCCACAAATAGGACACAAGGGCACAGTATCAACACCTTTATTAATAAGAAGATCACGAATCGGTAAGCAAGCATTTAATGAACGCCAAAAGAAAATTTTCATCTTAGTAGGAATGTTCAAAGACATAAATTTCTTTCAAAGAGAAGAGGGAAGAACCTGATTAAAGTCTCAAGGGGTTGCATGAATAAAACGGTAGGCACTTCTAATAGAATAAATCCTTTTTCTATCATAAACCTAAAGCCAATCATCAAAACTACGTTGTAAGCTCATAGGAATTTGGAGAATTAGATCTCTATCTCGCTCATTAAATAAAGCTGAGATTAAATGCAAATTCCATTGTTTAAGGCCATGAAGGATCAAATCAGAAACTCAAAGATTTAACAAACTCAAAACTTGAAAAAAAAAACTGTTCTAAGTAAAACTAGGATTAGTCGAGGATAGTAGCGAGCCTTAAGAACTCTTGCAACCAACGAGCAATTATCATAAAGTAACCTCCAACACTGTTTCCCAAGCAAAGCCATATGGAAATCATGAAATGTCCTGAAACCCATGCCTCCTAGGTGTTTCGGCCAGCATATCTTATCCCACGCCATCCAATGAATTCCTTGTTTTTGTCTTACATTCGTACCCCACCAAAAGGAATTAAGCATTTTCGCAATTTTTTTACAAACACCATCGGCATTCTAAAAATAGTCATAGCATAATTAGGAAGAGACTGAGCAACGGATTTCAGTAAAACTTCTTTTCTAGCCTGAGAAAGAAAAGTCTTGTTATATCCTTGCAGTCGCTTCCATAGCTTGTTCTCAATAAAAGAGAAAATTTCCTTCTTATCTCTCCAAATAAAAGAAGGTAAACTCAAATAAGGAGCTTCTATGGATCCAAAATCAATAGAAAGACAAGAAGAAATAATATTCCTCTGATGGTTCGAAGTGTTGGAATTGAATCTAATAGAAGACTTATTAAAATTCACAAGCTGACCCAAATCCAATCCATAAACGTGCAAGATATTCTTGATAGCTTAAGCTTCCAAAAGGTTAGTAGAAAAGAAAATATAGCTATCATTAGCAAAAAAGAGATGTGAAACAGGAGGTGTACCTGCAGCAACCTTACATCCATGATTGGTTTCTCTAACTTCATATGATCTGATCATAGAAGACAGACCCTCCACACATAAAATGAACAGATAATGCGAGAGAGGAAATCCCTGTCTGAGCCCTCGTTCAGGATAAATAGGCCCTAATAACTTATCTTTATAGGTCAGATAATAACGAATAGAACAAACACATAATTTGACTAATCTAACCCATTGCAAATTGAATCCTAATCGGATTAACACCTCTTCCAAATAGTGCCACTCAATTCTATCATACGCATTACTTATATCGAGTTTAAGAGCAACTTTACCTTTAACTCCCTGAGTTTTCCTTTTAAGAAAATGATTAATCTCATAAGCCACAAGAAAGTTATCAGAAATGAGCCTGTTTGGAACAAAACGCTTTGATTTTTTAAGATCAAACCAGAAAGGACCTTCTTCAATCTATTTGCAATCATCTTTGCTATTACTTTATACCAGGTATTGCATAAAGCAATTGGCCTCAAGTCAAACATGGTCTCAACCGAACTCGTTTTTGGAATTTAAACAATTGCTGTCTTGTTCAAATCTTCAGGAAGGTAACAATTATCAATAAAATCAAGACAATCCCGAGTTACATCCTCCCCTACAATTTTCCAGCAATTCTGATAGAAGGCCGCATTCATCCCATCCATTTCTGGTGCTTTATCAAGATGAAGACTGAAAACAACACTCTTCACTTCCTCTGCCGTATAAGGTTTTAACAAAAGATCATTCTGGGACTGAGATACTTTATGCTCAAGAGTAGCAGTAACAGTTCTTGTATTTAAATTGGTTACAGTAAATGCATCCTTAAAATAATCAACTACAACATCAGCAGGCCAGAATTCCAATCACAAGTCACTCCTGTAGGGTCTTTCAACTGAGATATATAATTTTTCCTTTTCCTCTTAGAAGCAACAACATAAAAGAGTTTAGAATTGGAATCACCATCTTGAAGCCACAACATTTTAACCTTTTGTCTCCAAAAAACTTCCTGCTGACAAAGTGTATCGTGATAATGTTCTTGAAACCGACGGAAGACAACATCAAACAATCCACCCTCTCTTTGACGAGCCTGTCTCATATCAGCCTTTAATTGATTAGGCCTTTCCTTAAAATTCCCCGTAATCTCTTTACCCCAGGTTGCTAAAGTTTTACTACAAATTCTCAACTTTTCATTCAACGAAATCCCCCTATTTTGACTACAAACATTTTTAACTACATAAAGAAAATGAGAGTCTCTTAACCAAGCATGTTCAAATTTAAACTGTTTAATGCCCACTTTAAAAGAAGTAACCACATGATTCAGAAAAATAGGAGTATGATCAGAGGAAGTTAAGTCCAAATTACTAACCTTATAATAAGGAAACTTTTGAATCCAATCTAAATAGGCAAAGGCACGATCTAAACGTTCCTCAATCAGGCCCTCAACTTTGTTGCCTCGGAACCAGGTGAAACCATAGCCATGCATTCCCAATTCAATTAAACTGTTATCCTCAATAGCAGCCTGAGAGCCAGAAAGAAGACGATCTGGTTGAGGATTACCTCCACGCTCCTTAGATTGATGGAGAATGTCATTGAAATCCCCAATAGAGACCTGAGGCATATTCGACTTGGCAGCAAGAGTCCGAAGCAAATTCCAACCATCCTCCCTTCTGCTCTGATTAGGCTCACCATAAAAGCCTGTAAGACGCCAACCCTCCATCCCTTTGATACAAATTTCCACATCAATATGTCGTCTAGATTAGCCTAACAATTTGACATTGTTTTTGCTCTTCCATAATGAAGCCAAACCTCCACTTTGTCCTATGGGCTCAACACAAAATAAGCCTTCAAAGCCCAATAAATTTTTAACTCGATCCATTGTTCTCTACTGTATAAAGTTTCAATAAGAAAAAGAAATATGGGGTTTTTAGCAGAAACAAAGTCCCGAAGAGTATGAATTGCTCCTGGGTTACCCATCTCACGACAATTCCAGCTTATGCAACTCATGAGATCCACAAGGCCGCCAATAACACATTTTTTGAGTCCATTATGAGAACAACACTTGGACTAGACTCAGGCCTATAAGCAGCTGCCTCCACTCCTATATTATCTTCCATATGTCTTCTTTTAGGATCCACTAGAATCACACCTTCATCTTCCCTTATTAGTGTCGTATTCTTCTCATTTACACTAGAATCCTCCATGATCTCCTTCCCTTTCCCACTACCAGTTACAATCTTGGCATTTAACACAGAACCATTATCTCCACTTTCCATATATTTACCATAATTTTCGGTCTTTCCAAGATCAGATTTATCAACTGCCATTGCCTCCCCTGGTCTCCCCGGAGCTCTAACCAACGGTGGCATTTCATGGTGCCACTACTACCCATCACAGGCCGTGATCTTCGCAGATTAGCACGGATTATTTCATCGAACTTCCTTGTGACATCTCCCATTGTAGAATCATAGACAACCTTACAAAATTTTTCAATATGGCCTAACATGCCATAAACGAAACAAACGGAAGGTAACCTCTCATATTTGAATTCAAGAGTGGCCCACACACCACCTGGTTGCTTAATTTTCATCTCATGCTTGATGGCCTTGTTAACATCCACTGCAACACGAATTCTCATATAGTGCCAAGTGCCTGTGAAGTTTTTTGGATCTGACTTAACATATTCACCAATGAACTTCCCAATTGTTTGTGCAACCTTTATAGACATGAAACCAACTGGAATTTTGTGAACTTGCACCAAAAAATTAGGCTTATGCAAATCTATAGTTTTCGGTTGATCAGTCGAACAAAACTTTTTAACCATTAATAATTGATTTTCGAAAGTCCATGGACCATCATCGATCACCTTTTGCATATCCCTTTCATGAAAAAAAATTGAAAAATAAATCTATTGGGATCAAGATCCTTAATGTAAACACCCATTACAAGATGTCATATTGATGCCAACGTATCCTTCATCGAAGTCGCATTAACCAGTTTCTTCGTTAGAAAGCTTCCTACTAAACTCCAACGAACATCAACCACACCTTCAATATCCCCTTCATCAATAATCACCCTTTCATCCTCCAATTCTTCAATGTTCATTTGATTACATTGTTCATTAAGAACATTTAACTCTTCAGATTCCATAGAAATAAGAGAAATAACAAGGAGAACAAGAACAAAAAAGAAAGCAAAAAAAACTTGTCAGAGGACAAGACAGAGAAAACTTTCGTTACTTATCATAATCACTCGCTAAGTAGAAACGTAATTAGATGTATAATTATTGGCGCATGGTACCTCAATTCCTCATTCTAATTTGACACCCTAGTACCATTGTAGTATCTAAACATCAGCACAAGATATCCCCAAAATTCAAGATATCTCGATAGACTTCCTTGGGATTTAGGATACCCTGGTATCTACTTCACAGACAAATACCTAGCCATTGTTCACTCATATTTAAACAACTCATTAATCTTTGACCATTAAATGTAAACTATCCTAGGCAAGCCATGTAACACCCAAATACCCCCTGGGAGGATACATGGATGCCACCCAAGACAGAACAATTCAAACCATACATCACA
>JAOQMR010000005.1:6688809-6705283 GCA_027563865.1 Erythroxylum pelleterianum
CGAAGCCAGGAATTTATTTCAGGGGGGGCAAAAATTTTTTTCATCCAATCCAGCCTGGGCAACGACATTTTTTAGGTAGACAACCTCTATATATATATATATATTCTTTAATAATTTTTTTTTTTGGGAATTTGAGTCCCTTGCAAGTAGCTTCGCTACTGGGTGTTACAGGTGTCTTCTCATATTTGGCACACTCTTAAGACGCCCGGTGAGAAACCAATATATATATATATACATATATATAAATATATATGTATAGTTCAAAAAAAAATATACATTTATATATATGTAAATTAGTTAATTTTATCATATGTTTTTGTTCTTTTTTAAATTAGTTAATTCAATAAATTAGGTAAAGCGAGCGCTTGTACGCGAAACAAAACTTTAACATGATGAACGGCTAAGATCTAATAATTGGAAGTGTACTATCATCGAGAATCAGAAGTCCGATGACGGAGAAGTCAGAGTCAACAATTTGTTATGATATAAGTGAAATCGTGAATTGGTGATAAAGAAAAATTATCTGGTGCCTTCCTTAGTTCTATCTCGGATTCTCTCACAGGTACGCACGCTTTAGTTTCTTCGTTTTGGAATCTTCTGGATTACGATCGTGGAAACTTCTTAATTTAGGGTTTTATTTTTGACGATGATCGTCTTCTTTGAATTTGATTGATCATCGTGATGATTGTGATGGTGACGATGCTGATTATGATCTTTCGTCTCCAGAGTTGAAAAACTTTTGCGTAAGATGTGGGCTGCTTCCTGTCTTGCGTCATGCTGTGCGGCGTGCGCCTGCGATGCTTGCCGGACCGTAGTGTCGGGAATTAGCCGACGGTCGGCGAGGATCGCGTACTGTGGCCTTTTCGCGCTCTCTCTAATGGTATCGTGGATTCTTCGCGAGGTTGCTGCTCCTCTCATGGAGAAGCTTCCATGTAAGTCACGCACGATTGGGTTTGGTTTTGGGCATTTTTTTTGTTTGTTTATGACGGAATTAAGAGGATGGTTAGTGCTAATTTTGATTTTTGATCAGGGATTAATCATTTTCATAAGACCCCTGATAGGGAGTGGTTTGAGACCGACGCAGTTCTGCGTGTTAGTTTGGGGAACTTTTTGTTCTTTACTATTCTGGCGACTATAATGGTTGGTGTGAGAAACCAGAAGGATCCTCGTGATGGTTTGCATCATGGCGGATGGATGGCCAAGATCATTTGCTGGTGCCTTGTGGTTATATTTACCTTTTTTCTTCCAAATGAGATTGTCGGCTTCTATGGTAATAAGTTTCTCTTGCAAATGCTTTAAAATTCTGATAAGGGTTGATGATGTTCAGTTTTATTGTAGTGTTTGTGGTTATTTAGTTGGATTATAGGAAAGTTCGATGCAAAGAGATGGATGCTCAGTTGTGCTGTGCAGCAGTTTTGAACTTCTTTCCCTTATCATTTTGTTTTCTAGTAGCATTTTAGAATGGTTGAAGGATGGATGGTAGTCTAACATAGGGGGGGATGAAAAGAGCTTGAGCTCATCTCGGACAACTTGATTTTTTCAAGGCGCCTTTATAGATTTTGAGGAGTTATGGTCCTATGTGGGTCTGAAGTATTTTGACTCCATTTCTTTCACCTAACTGATATTACATTCCAACATAGATTTTAATACGCTGTTGGGTTTAAGTTTTACTACTCTGTGGCGTATAAGATTTTGGATTTGTTGATATTTAGATGACTTATTCAGCTGGGCAGTTTGGCAGGACATTTTCTTGAGATGTTTTATACTCGTGTGGATACTACATATTATGGCAGTATGCCTATATTTGTGGTGAATTAGTTATAGATTCATCGGTTAGTTCTGCTAGATGTAATAAGTTATGTGGTCTGGCTTGGGCTTACAGTTGAATTTTTTGCTTGCAGAGTCAATATCCAAATTTGGCTCAGGGCTGTTTCTTCTTGTTCAAGTTGTCCTTTTGTTGGATTTTGTTCATGGATGGAATGACAAATGGGTTGGATACGATGAGCAGTTCTGGTTAGTTTATCCTTTTCTGTATCTTCATAGCTTAACATCTTGACATTCTTCAACTAGATCTTATCTGCATTTCTTTTGGATTTTATTTATACAGGTATATTGCTCTATTTGTTGTCTCACTGGTTTGTTACGTGGCAACATTTGCCTTTTCTGGACTTCTTTTCCACTGGTTCACACCGTCAGGACATGACTGTGGCATAAACACCTTCTTTATTGTCATGACTCTGATTCTGGTGTTTGGCTTTGCTATTGTTGCACTGCACCCTGCAGTAAGTTGCTATTATTTTTCTCATTTATCACTTTGTTTCTTGTCACCGCTAGATATGTAGAAGATACACTTGATGCCAGTATGTTCGAATTGTCTATTATTGTATTTTACCTTAGTCAAGTGGAAGAGATAAATTTGTGGATGACCATAGATATCATGCATTTCTATGTATGCAACATAGGATGTATCCCCTTTCCTTTTGTTGGAACTTATTCTATCATATGTAGAAAAACAGGAGATAAATAAAAGGAACATAAAGTACAGAGGTCAGAAAGCTTGTTGAAGCACATAAAAGTTGTTTCATGAAACAGGAAAGTCGCAGAAAATGATATAGGTATTTGGTAAGACCATACATTTTGCGTTGTAGTCGACTAACAGGATGATTGGTGTATAGTTCATTATTAAGTTCAATAGCAGATGTGAAATGACTTGCATTCACAAAAAGGCCAACTTCAATGATGTTTGCCTGTGATCGATGTTTGCCTGTGATGTCTAGAATTTAAGAATTTGAGAATATATTAACAGGGTAAGCTTTTCGTATGATAGAATGGCTGATGATTTTCCCTATTTTCATTTTCTGCAAAGTTACTCTTTTGCTACAAGTTTATGCAGCATGGTTTTTGGTAATTATCAAATTGGTTTTGCTAAGTTTCATCTACTTACATCTGAATAAGGACTGCAGCACATCACATTTGATTATTACTGTTACTGGTGCATTTGTAGTATGGATGGTCAGAGTGGATACTTCCCCTGGGTTCATTCCTATTTTAACATATAACCTTGATTGAAATCAGATAGGTGGTAGCATTCTGCCGGCTTCCGTTATATCTTTGTACTGCATGTATCTATGCTACAGTGGACTTGCTAGTGAACCAAGGGATTATGAATGTAATGGTCTCCATCGGCATTCCAAAGCTGTCTCTACGAGCACCCTTACCCTTGGTCTTATAACCACCATTCTATCAGTTGTTTATTCCGCTGTCCGTGCTGGATCCTCCACTGCTCTGCTCTCACCTCCAAGTTCACCTCGTGCAGGTAAACCTTGAAAATGTTCGACCCTTTTCCTAAGCATCCTACTGAACCTGTGTTTTTTTCGTATCGATGCTAGTAATTTGTTGGAAAGTTGACATACATAACTGATGAAATGTTTAAGTACTCTCCCTTCCGATAAGGTGATATTGTTAATATTGATGGAGATTATCTTTCTTGCATATTCTGCTACATTCCAACCTTTTGAATCTTTGTCCACTCGGGCTCTCTGTTCAGCTGTTATCAATGATGAAAACAGACAATAGTAACTTAAGCTTATGTGACTTTTTCCTTCAAATTACATATTGGCCTTGTAATCAGATTATCCCTGACAATTTTTCTATGAAAAGGATCTAAAATTTTCATTTTTTTGGCGAGGTGCAGCAAAGCCTTTGTTGCCTCTGGACAGCAAAGCAGAGGAGCAGGAAGAAAAAGAGAAGTCTAAGCCCGTCACATATTCTTATTCCTTCTTCCATCTCATCTTCTCTCTCGCTAGCATGTATTCGGCAATGCTTTTAACTGGGTGGTCGACATCGGTTGGAACAAGTGGAAGGTTGGTTGATGTGGGTTGGCCCTCTGTATGGGTTCGCATAATCACCGGGTGGGCAACAGCAGGTCTCTACATCTGGTCTCTAGTTGCTCCTATCATGTTTCCAGACAGAGAGTTCTGAATCAACATGATGTTACCTTGCGCTTGCAACTTCTACTTGCTTTACTTGTAAAAAATGTCTGACAAATACTTTTTATCTTAAGCTATACTGTTTATCTTAAAATGGCTGTAAAACATATTCTGCTATACTGTTTATCTTAAGCTGTAAAACATATTCTGCTTATGTGAGACTTCTACGTCAATGGTGAGACTGTTTTAACACATCTTAACGTCTGAATGATGGTGATTTGGTGATACTAGTTCCCAAAGTCTTCCTCCCTCTTGTATAAGAGGAATCTAGTAATGGCTTTTGTTTCTTGGTTCCATTTGTGTGGTTTAACGTGAGACCACAAAAGATGCCAGTGAGAGATCATAAAAGCACCAAGCATCTTGCCATGTAATATTTTTAACAAGCTGATTAATACGCCAAGTCTCTCACCGTGGGAGGACGAAAATAGTAGCTGACATGAGTTGCTTCTTTTGTTTTTACCATATGTTCTTCCCAGCTCCCTACTCTTCGTCCTAAACCCCGACTCGTTATTCATTGCACTTGCTGCTAAATTTCTTACAAGATCAAATAAAGATTTCATGTCTTTGCCTTTACACTGGACATTCTCCTCATTATCATCTTTTTTCTCTTCTTCCATTTGACCTCATTAGCAGTTCAAGAGAGTTATAGCAAGCTCAACTTCACGCATGTCATTAAACTGAACAAAATAAGTACTAAGCACTTAAAAGGTACGCACTATCTGACATTTTGATAGCTTTTCAAGCTTATATGTGCTCAGAGACGCAGGAGTTACAAAATTTGATGTAGCTATTCACTCTTTGCTGAAGTCAGAAATAGGATCATTGCAAAAGCATATAAAAGCATCACTCAAGAGCCTCGTATCAATTTTAGGAAATCGTTATATGGCTGTGTATAAAAAATTTATGCATCTACATCAAATCCTCTTCTATAATATGTTACCAAAATCAAGTTCCAGGATTCATGATTAGAGTTTACAATGTAAAGAAAACACTACCCAAGCTGTCAATCCTTTTGCAAAACCAAAACCATGAATCCAAACCAGCTCAATCATCAAAATCGCCAGCATTTTCCAGCAGATAATTAGCTGCCAATTCCTCGTTGCGATCGCATGCTAAAAATGCCTCAATAACTAGGGATCTATCGAATCCCATTGCCTCCAACTGTATACATATAAGCATAATTGGTTAAAAACTCAACAAAGGAGAACAATTCTTTAAGACAACCAACGGAAAAAGCCAATTGAAAAGGGATAGTGCAAACAAACCCGTCCAATAGCCTCTTGTTCAGCTGGTGTGACGTTGATAGCGTGTGGTGTGTCCTGCTCAGCCTGATCAAATATATCCCTGAAAAGTATTTATAGGAAAGATAGACCAGTGCATATTAAGGCCATAGTATTTTGGTTTACAGAGGCAATACCTTATGAAAACTTGTTTAAGTCATCCTGCTAAGACAAAGCCTTTAAAGGCCCTAGTACAGCTATTTGTTCCAATCATTCAACACCATGCATATTTTAAACCACAGCTTAAATATTTCAACTGAATTGATTTCTGCTCAACAGCAAAGATTTACTAACCCCTCAGAACCTTCAACAGGTTCATTTATCAACTGAAGAAATTCTGCATGATGCTCCTGAATCATTCTTAAAAGTTGGGGGTTTTGCTTTCCAAGTTCTTGAAGCATTTGCTATCAAAGAAGAAGCAAACTAAATTTTAACATAAATAATGTCACCCTAAGATAGAGAAGAATAAAAGGGACTAGGATCAATACCTGTAAAATTTGTGGATTTGCTTGCACCATTGAACGTAATGCTTGGAACTAAATTGCAACAAAGAAATGATTTGGGGTCACAAAATAAACCACTGAGCATTCAACATTATTACTCAATAAGGCTATGAGAAGGATACTCGCAGATCAAATCAAATGACATATATATTTGATAGAAAACCTTTAGAACATATATAATCAAACTTGCAGACTGAAATGTATCAGTCACACACACACACATACACATGATTTGCAAAATCTTACTCCACCCTCTAATTTAGGCTATTATTTACTTTAAGAGGTTGCAAATGCTATCAGATACACTTCTATGTAACTGAACTTAGAAACACACCTGTTGATTATTTCTAAGGAAATCAAGGGACCCCAGTCCACCGCCACCAGCTCCAGCAGCAGAAAGTGTCTCCTGGTAAAGTTCATATAGCAAATGTAAGAATCAGAATATAGAGATGCATTTTGAATATCCAAATTATGAAGCTTTACCTGAGGAAACATATTAAAGGGAGATGTATTAGGAGCTCCCGATACAGGTGCAGTAGGAGCTGCACCTGTTTCATTTGTCTGACCAGCAGGAAAATGAGCCACAGGAACATGAACTTCTGCTGTTTCTGGAATGCCCTGAAGGTAGATCGACATCAGTAGTCAATCAAGTAAACGTTCCAGAAGAATACGTCCTCAATCTTACAGAGTATAAATAATCCACTGCTCTCTCTGGGTTGTTATAGGCAGCTCTAAGTGCACGAGTCACTGTTTCTTTGTCCCAGCTTCCACCACCCATATCCATTATTTGCTGTATAGTCTGCTCAAGGTTACTCCCAGCAACTAAATTGGAAGCAGCTTGATCATAGGCATCAGGTTGTGCTCTGCAGTACATATACAGATTCTATCGCCATTTAGTTTGGTCGGTAATAATATCACAGTCCATTTTCTAAATTTGAAAGTGGAAAACTTTGCCCAAAGCTTCAAAGAAGAAAAGAATGCAGAAGAATAAGGTAATTTAAGACATCATTAACAGTCAACATTATCTCACAGTGCTCAGAACAAATAATTTCTCAAATTTAAGATATAGAAGACTACACTCTTCACGACCCACCCCCAAAGCAGAA
The DNA here is from genome assembly GCA_027563865.1 of Erythroxylum pelleterianum. Taxonomy (NCBI): domain Eukaryota; kingdom Viridiplantae; phylum Streptophyta; class Magnoliopsida; order Malpighiales; family Erythroxylaceae; genus Erythroxylum; species Erythroxylum pelleterianum. The sequence goes on from JAOQMR010000005.1 coordinate 6,695,688, forward strand.
ATCAAAAAGAACGGCTGCACAGGTTGCGAACTAGAAATGTTGCTCCTAACATTCAGGCAGGTCATATTAGTATTCAGCCTAATCACTCAATAATTAGACAATGTTCCTGAGATTTGATAAAAGAAAGGTGCATTGGCAGTTAATACGTTGTAATTGGATAAGTTATTACTAATACGTAGTTCAGTGTGCAAATGTTGTTTATGTTCCATTCCCACCTGAAATCAGAGTCTAGATGAACAGCCTAGAAAATAATATAAATGCATGAAAAGGCAATTATCTGATATTTGATCTCCAAATAACTGAAAATATAAAGATATTGATTCAACAAAGGTCAGCGCAGATAGTGCATGCAAGCGCACATCAAATTTTGAATGGGTAAAACATAGATCAAAAAAGAAGTTCCATCCTAGATACCAATTTTCATTTTTGAGTTTCCGTAATAAAATTAACAATTACCGGCATGTTTCTTTGGCTTGAGGAGGAGCCAAGTACAGGACAAAGAAACTGCAGCTTGGACTTGTAAATCAAGTGTGCCCTTTCACACAAGTGCTTCTGCTCATATACTAATTTGAAAAAGAAATAACCTAAATCTAATCAGGATGTCTATTTAAGTTACCAGGAACTTTCACTCAAGTTCCAAGAGTCCAATTACCAAGACTTATTTTAGATACTTGGTTGGTTGGACTCACAAATACCATAAATCACAATAAATTGTCATTTCATGGTACACCAAACAAAATAATGTTGTAGGGAAGAACTATAGACCATACTTGGCTGTCAAAGTGTTTGAAGCAGAAGCTGAACTCTTTGAGTCCCTGTAACAACAGGATTATTTTTGACAATACATGAGCACACAATTCCGGCTGCTTCCAGGATGTAAACACACAGTTATAATATAGACTCACAGTGGTTGGACACTAGGTGTCTGAACTGTATTTGAAGATGGAGTGATAGTAGGTGGCGATACAGAAGCAGGCTGCCATTGTAGGAAAAATAATCAATATGACCAAACAAACAATCAAATTGATTGAAAACAAGAAAAACAGAAAAGCAGTACCAGAACATACCTGGTTTGATGGGTTTGCAGCAGAGCTTGTAGCTTTACTCTATCACAATTGAAAAGGAAGGAATTTCATAAGAATAAATGAATGACCGGAAATATTAAGCACAGGGTGTTTATAAAGTCAAAATCAACCCTAAATGAAGGAATATGGCTAATTCGACAAATACAAGGCATGAATTCTTAGTCTTATATAAGACACAAACATTATGGAATGAAAAAAACAGATCTGGTGATTCAAGAACTCAATGCCTATGGTTCATCTATCTGTATATTCTTCTGCATTCTTCTTTATTGTTGATGTTGTTCTGAACTTAACACAAAATCCAGAGTTTCTCACTTGGTTTCTGAGTCTAATCACTTAAGACCTACAATTTCACCACTCAAAGCATCAACTGCAACCAACGAGAATAAATTATGGCTTCTAATTACAAAAAAAGTATACATTTATAACAGGGACAAAAAAGATAAAGTCAACCAAACCCTCTAAATATACTCAGGGCATTTTCACTAAGAAACAAGAACATAAGTGCAAAATATTCAGTTTTCTAATTATTGCAATTATTCAATGTAAAAAGAAGAGGTACTATAAAGATGAAGACAGTAATAACCATATCAAGTATATGATATTATAAATACAATTGAACCATGTACTGCAAGAAGAATACCTTGCTGAGCATGACAACAAGAAAACCATCTTCCGCAACCTTGTTATCAGCCAATGTAGTTTCATCTTTCAATACTTTACCATTATGAATCAGTAATTGCTGCCCACAAGGATAATTGTCCTTCCCTTGTACATCTTCAATGTTCTTCTTTACAGCCATAACCTTTACCACAAAGCAAACTGAAATCAGTACAAACAACACAATTAATTTCCTCCAACAAGCTAGCCAACAGTAGAATCTGCCAATTTTCCTATTTTACAATCCCAAAGCTCCATGTTCCAAGTAAACAAGAAATTCTAAAACAAAGCCGACAAACAACAACATCAGAAACGACCACGTTAAAATTTCCGCAAAACTCAAAAAGTTAAATCAGAAAAACTACGGCATTTCTTAATTAAAGGGCACCAAAAAGATTTTGTCTTTGAGTTTGTTCATGAAAAAACACAGACATCCATCAACATGTATATTCAACGTAAAAAGGGAACTCACAGTATCGGTGGGCTGAACCATAATTTCGAAATGGCTGCCCTTGAGAGTCTTGACGGTAAGCTTCATTTGGGCAGTGACTTAGAGAAGAATCTGTGACGTGAAGAAACCCTAGAAACCTCTCTTCCAAAAATCCAAAGAGAACCAGGAAAAGGTGTTTGCTAGTACAGGCTTCTAGGCCTCCCTGGTTTTTCTTGTTTCCTTGTAACTTGCTCCTCTCGCACGTGATATTCACGTGATTTTAATAATTTTAACCCCCCTAAGTTGGACTCGGGTTGGGCAGCCCGGATCTGAGACTCAGTCAATTTGATTCTCATCCGTTGATTCCACGCTAGGCCCAATTGCCAAAGTCTACTAATATCAATTGAATTTTCAAGTTTTTGTCAGACATTATTACAAATTTAAAAACAAACTCTGGTCTCATTTTCTAACTTAAATAAATTAATGGTAATGTAACATCTTCATATACATATTTAATTAATACTTAAATTATCCACTAAACTCTTATTAATCACATTTTTTAATTTAAGGCTAACATTTTTTAGTGTTTATTTTATAATCCACTTGAAATTCTCAAGATAATAAAAATTAAAATTATTAGTTCCTAATAATCACTTGTTATCGTTACTCTGTGTCTACTTTATTCCTTCAGCATTTATCCATTTATTTTTTGAGAATCCCATTTATTAAATGGAGGGAAGGTATGACTTTTTTTCTGCCATATTCAATAAATTTAAATAAAGAAGTTATAATCTCTTGCAATCTTTCTAACTAAGAACTTTATTTGAGTGCATATATGGTGAAAAGATAACAATTGTTACTTTTTTATTAAATAAAAAGTAGTGTTTAAGTGATCAAATATGAATAATTCATTGAATTTGACCTGGTTAGAAGTTCAATGCAATTTTAAATATTTTTTGATATATAAATTTTAAAATAAAAGTCAATCCAATATATCCAATTCACAAGGCTCTTCGAAGGTCGCAGAGGGTCATCAATATACACAATTTTTCTTTTATAATAAGATTGTTTCCGTAATTTGAACATGCGACCTTATGGTCATAAAAGAAACAACTGATTTCTCCCTCAAATTTTAAAAATAACATAATTTAATTTAAAAAATTATTTTTATTTAATATATTCGATCGTTGAATTGAACTTTAAAAAATTAAAATTCGCCTAAAATATCAATCAATTGAAATCAAAGTAATTAACCTTAAAATAAATTAAACCAAAATTAGGCATAAATTTCATCTTTACATTACAGAAACCATTCATGAGAAAACTCGTCATCAAATTATTTTGACTTGAACATTTATGTGAAATTTGTATTAATTTTCAATTATTAGGACAATGAATTATTATATATAAGAAAATTTATATTTTTACTTTAAATTTTAAAGAAATTAAATTGTAAAATTATATATATATATAATTATTCTTAATTTTGATTTTTAGTAATTTAATTGATTATTTTTCTATTTCTCCCGTAAATGCAAATTCAGAAATTCAAAATAAACTAAAGACAGAAGCTAGTTCAAAAAAGAGAGGTGATCCTCTGTCCATTTTTTCCGTATACCAATCCTGTCCAATGTGATCTTAGCCATTTACTTATGTGCACTCATGTAGGGCAAATAAGTGGATGGCTAAGATCACGTACATTTAACAGGGTTGATAATTTGGGGTGTTCAAAAAATGCATGCACGAGGTTTAGAATGTCTGAGATGGCAGAGCGTCGTCTTACTCTACTTGTGTTCAAAATCAGCTGAAAAGAAGCAATTGAAAGGCTTGGAGCGAGACACATGGTGCTTGCAACTTGCAGGTGCCCTTTTTTTAGAACACAACACAGTCACTTGAAGTGGCATATGACTCTACAGAATCATAGGATTCAAGCCAATGTCTTCGGAGTACAAGACCAGCTCCTCTCACAAATTTAGACCCTTTTTTTCTTCTTATCCACCAGTTTGCATATAAAACTACCATCACTTGTGTGCTTCTCATCATCTCACAATTCAGTGAAAACCAACAAAAAAAGAGAGAAAAGAACAAAACAAAACAAAATGGCTTTCATCAACTTCTCCTCTATTCTTGCTCTGTGGAGTCTGTACTCAGCTCTTTTCTGCGTCTCAACAGCCTTTAACATCACCAAAATCCTTGAGTTGCAGGAAAATTTCATCTCGTTTAACCAGTACTTGACTCAAACCCAGTTAGCAAGTGACATTAACAGTCGCCAAACCATTACAGTTCTAGCTGTGGATGATAGCAATATTGCATCACTCTCTGGAGAATCGGCTGACAAGATCAAAGCAATCCTGAGTGTGCACGTTATACTAGATTACTATGATCTGCCAAAGCTTAAAAATTTACCCAACAAGGGCACAATTCTCACCACCTTGTACCAGTCCAGTGGCTTAGCGAGGGATCAAACTGGTTTCTTGAATGTCACCAAGAGCAATGGAGGAATTGCATTTGGATCAGCTCAGCCAGGATCCAATCCCACTGGGAATCTAATTAGGTCTATGGTTTCTGAGCCCTATAACATTTCAGTGTTGCTGGTTAGCAGCCTTATAATTCCTCCAGGTATTGGAGGTTCTAACTCCACCAACTCACCGCCAACTCCTCCAAGCAAGTCTCCGTCGTCACAACCTCCCGCCGCTCCGGCGAAGCCTCCAGCTGGCAAGGCACCTGCACCATCACAAGGCAAGGCACCTGCACCATCACAAGGCAAGGCACCTGCACCTTCACAAGGCAAGGCCCCTGCACCATCACGAGGAAAGGCTCCTGCACCATCACGAGGAAGGGCTCCTGCACCATCCCACGGCAACGCACCTGCACCATCACAAGGCAACGCGCCTACACCATCACAAGGCCAGGCACCAGCAACCCCACCTAATGCAGCAGCTCCTACACCGGCTGATACACCAACTGCTGACACTCCTACGGCATCTCCTCCGTCGTCTGATAGTCCAACACCTTCCACAGCAGTTCCTCCGGCAGCTGATGCCCCTGGTCCGGCTGCACAAGGTCCAACAGCTGATAAGGCAGGTGCACCTGCTATGTATGCAAACAGGGTTTCTGTATTGGTTATGATTTTGGTCCAACTTTCATGGGCTCTGGCTTTGATGATCTGAGCCGAACTTTAGGAGAATAAAGAGTAGAAGTTCTTAGGTTTTTCGGGACTCACAAATACCCAGTGAGTCGTGTAGCGCTTCATAAGTGAATCAACGCCTGTTTTATGGTGTTGAATGCAACTGCTTTTCTTCCTAAGTTGTTCTTCACTTTTTCGTCAGAAACTGATCAAAATTTAGTACTCCATCCATGACATATATATAACAGCAAGTAGCCATAACTGCAACATCAAGGCTGAAAACCATACCATTCTTAACTAAAGAGGTATTAAAATCAACGGTGGACTAAAGAAGGCTTTTGAAAGTGTACTACGAGATACGATTACTTACTATGGATGTGGAATTCCTCAGCCTCAAAGCATCCAACACTAACACAATATGGATGTGGAATTCCCGACAAGCTTTGATCACTTTCCTTCTCTGGAACTGTTCCATCTAGGAATAAACTTGCTTAATGGTTACATTCTGTTGTTCTCATCAAATCTTTGTCACATAACCGTACCGCAACTAGGTTATATTTCTTTCATCCCACAAATTTACAAGTTTGTTGCTCTCTCTCTCTGTTTCGTTTAAGCCTACCAAAAAGTAGAAAACTTTGCTTTGTTTTTCACTCTTTAATCTTCACCCACCCATCTCAAAAATCCCTCACTTGCTCGCTATCCTTTACTGCCTTTTCTCTTTGTTGGGTGTTTCAAGTTAAAAGTAGGAAATCATAAATGCTGTTAATGATGATCATCCTCTGTAAAATACATTTTAGAAGTCGTACGCAAACATTCACCTCTTACAGTTCATGAATTCTTATGTTCCTCATCACCTATGCTCTAAAGATTCCACATTTCGACATTTTTCCTGGATCTGATGCTGCCCTCGTAACAAAAATTCTTCTTTTTCTCCGTTATGGCTTCGACAACGCTTTCCTTTTGGCTGCCGTAAAATGGAGCTGCTGCAGCCAAGTTTACATACCTTAGAGCATTACCAGATGACAGAGTCCTACGTGCTTCCAAGTTTGCAACTATTCATTTTCTATGTGCCCTTTAAGTAGAGGTTTGTGATTCTTCAAGCTCTAGATCTTTCTAATTTGTGTTGACACCTCCCAATCTAATTGTTATGCATTCCAAGGGAACTGAAACTTTTGAACTTGCTCATTCCTTTTGAAGTAGATAAATTCCAAACTTCTACGCCCGCTACTTGGGACTCGTTTTTATTGAATATGGTCTTGCCAGTTCGTAATTTTTACTTCATTTCTTTTTATAGCTCTTTTCAATTCCATGGTTGATTAGTGTACTAGTTGTTGAACAGTTATAGCTAAGGTTAAAATTGAAATTTTCACTAAAATTGAGTTTTTTTTTAGTAATTACACTTTAAAGAATGTGCCAACTATAAAGCCATAGAATGGTGTGCAAGTTGGTTGTTCTTTCTGTGGACTCACAGTCGGTGAATTACTTATGATCTTGAAGCTGATAGGTGGGATCCCCTGCCAAGAATTTCAGGGAAATTATCCATGGCACAACTGCACTACAGCAACGAAGGATTCAGATACTGGATCAGCCAAATCTTTCAAGTCTTCTACGACGTATCTCTTCGTGTGTAAGGTCACCAGAATTGCGAGATGATCGGCCATATGACAATCCTGGACGACTTCTACTAGTCCCACACATCTCACATTCGCTTAAAATATCAGAATTATCGTATGTACATGCTTGGCATCTCCACACATCTGACACTCTCCTTCCATTTTGAGCCCTACCAGTAGTTCCTCGACCAGAGATCCGCCGCCGCTGATTCCCAAATAACCTCCCTGCAAGCCTTGCAGGCAAGCTTAAAACACTGGCAATACCATCAACAATAAGAGTCAATGGATTTGACCCTGAATTCCATCCCCTCAACTTTAAGTACAGACTCCCAGCAAGTATTCCGCCAAGGTGACCAAGAAACGAGACACCAGGCACAAACAACTGGATTATAATCAACTCTGCCCACGCAGCATAGCGTGTCGGTACCACAACTCCATGTACGTAGCTATATGCTTCAGACTGAGAATTGAGAACAACTTTCATGGCAAAGAGGACACCAGAAAACCCAGCAGCATACTCGGAATAAAAAGGTCTGCCATAGTCAAAAAACAAAAAGAGAGATTTGGCTAATAGTAAGGTGATCCCCTGTGACATTGTGAGTAGAACAGCAACCATAGATGCAAACTGAGCACTCCCCATTGAAGTTTCTAACTGTACACCCTTCCATAAAAGAGACGTCATATTGTAGAACAAATGAGATTCACTCACATGGTAGAATGCCGAAAGGAAGAATCTTTTGAGGTCCCTATGCTGTTCAATCAAAACCACATTCAGAATACAATGAGACCCTTAACGTACAATGGATAGCAAATAGCAACTTCACTATAGCAGATAGCAACTTCACTCTCTAATTTCGACTATGCTAAACATTCCACTGCTAATTAAAATACCAAGCTCTACTCCAAGATTCTTTTCTCGACATGGCCGCACATCTTAGAGGTACGTATAGGAACAAACAATTAGCATCCATTCACCGTGGAGATAAAAATGGATTCTTCAAGCTAAATAATTTCTTTTATTTGTTGACATCAAAAGACAGAAAATCGAACGAACGTCTGTTTCTCCATTTGCATCGAGTAAATTAAGCAATATACAGATCCAGTCTTGCATTTACCCAGTAATTGAAAAAACGAAAAGGGTGTACATCATTATGTGGAAATATAAACCAAAAAATTGAGTGAAATTTGGGGAACGAGAAATCAATAGAGAGGATAAACAATTCGAATGATTACCTTGAGGATGAGGTACGGATTGAACCAGACCTCATTAATTGAAGGAATTAGATGGTGAAGAAACGCAGGCCTCAGGTAACAAATAACGTTGGCAGCCACAAGCGCCCCTGTCACTGGCGGTTTCCACGGTAGCCTATAGTATTCGCTCACCGCCTGAAGCGCCAGCAGCGGCAACATCCCTCTCGATGCTCCTCCTCCCATTTCTTTCCCGTCGCCACAGTCCACCGTCGCTGTCGTCAGTTGTTAATCGTCGACAACACGATATCTAGTTCTCGTTTCCTGTTTTCCTTTTTTTTTCACATATATATGTATTTCTCGAACAGTATTTAAGCTAAACTGATTATTTACTTAATAACAACATTACTTGGCTTGGACCCCAAGTAATTCTGGATTCGGCGCCTTCCAGACTTTCACCAATTTCATCTTCAAATAAAATATCTTTTTTGAATTAATATATAGTGTATATATTCTTTTGTTTAGTGGATTTTCATAAAATTTGCAATTCCGATGTTTTGTTTAAATTTTAGTTTAACTATTGTCAGAATAATTTTGTTTTTCTCGATGTTATGAATATTGTACCGAATTTAGTATCAGGTTAAGTTTTGATACAGTACTGTATTAGTATCGGTTAATATCAATTACTATTTTGAGTAAATTTTTAAATTTATGAAATAGTTTCTAAATTTTTAAAAAAATTACAAAATAGTCCATTGTCATATTGTATAGTTGTACTATATATTTTTAACCTTGTCTTTAAAAATCATAATAATAAATAATAATCACAATTTTAATTTAATTTATAAAATTAATTTAATAATTATTAATAAATATAATTAAATTTAAAATATATTTTTAAAAGATATAAATTTCAAATAAATTTTGATTTAATAATTAAAAATATATAAAATTAAATACTAGTTTATAAATAATATTTTTTAAATTATTTATTTAAAAAATAAAATATTTTATTAATACTTTATTAATAAATATTATATAAAATATTAAAATAATTTTAAATAAAATAATATATTTTTAAGTTTTATTTAATTTATAATTATTATTATTAATAAAAATATTTATTATCATTTTAAAAACAAAAATTAAAAATTTACAATAATTCTAAAAGTTGAAGTAAATAAAATAACAAATTAAAAAACTTTGAATTAGGAATGGCAATGGGGCGGGTTTGGGGCGGATTATACGATCCCCATCCTCATTCCCATTTATAATTTCGTTCCCCATCCCCGCCCCATCCCCATCGGGTTTTTTTTTCAACCTCCATCCCCATCCCCATCAGGGAATACCATCCCCATCGGGGACCCATTTTTCCATTGGGGATGTTATTAGCTTAAAAATATTATTTTATAATCCGTAAAGACCACAAGTACAGTAGCAAGTAATACAACAACTTGACAGACATCATGAGAAGGTAGAGTAACTTGACAACC
>JAOQMR010000005.1:6705383-6720613 GCA_027563865.1 Erythroxylum pelleterianum
ACCCATACGGGTCGGGTCCCCATTGGGGATGGAGACTACCATCCCCATCCCCGCCCCGAATATAAATGGGGAAAAATCCTCATCCCTATCCCCATTATTCGGGGCAAAATTTGCCCCCATATCCGCCCCGTTCGGGTCGGGGAATATCGGATCCCCATCGGGGCGGGGATTTTTGCCATCCCTACTTTGAATAAAAGGGGGAAGGAGAGGTAGGAGGGAGAGTTTAATTTTTTTTGAAAATTTTGCAAAAAAGTCCCCCCATTTTAAAAATTTTTCGATATCAGTCGATGATTGACTGGTATTTTGAATACTGACTGGTACTATCCGAAATGAGCCGATACTGACCGATATTTAAAACCAATACCCCTAACCTTTTATTTCGTACCAGTTTTAGTTCGGTACGATACATACCAGTCGGTACAAAACGATATTCATGATGTAAAGTGTTTTTATATAATTCTACAATAAGTTAAAGTTGTTATTTGTTTAAACGGATTTTATATATTAAATAGAGGTGTAATAATTAATTTTGCATATATTAAATTAGAGATAAAAATGGGATGGCCCATGGTTGGTCTTATTAAATTTTTAAATAATCTTTAAAATTAAAAATATAAAGTAACATTTTTTTAATTGAGTCTGAGCCAGAGTAAACAGATGCCTAACTCTTTTATTTTTGCTTAAAAAAGTTAAACCTTGGATTGGTCTGGGGCTAATTTGACACACAGATCGATTTATTAAAAACACTTAAATTCAAATCTATGAGTCAGCCTATTGACATCTCTATATTAGATAGAAGGTGAGTCTTTACGTGTTGCTCATTTGTGACTATAACAGAAATAGTATCTTTATAAAAATACAAATAAAAGGTTGCATATATTATGACCCCAAACTTTTAAAAGGTAAAAAATTTTGTGTATTGGATACTTTGATTTTTGTCCTTTTTAGTACAATAATAACTCTCATTAAGGATTTTGTTAACACGTGGAATATAAAGAGATTTAATAATACGTAACTTTATTTTTAACGGGTAAGAATACTTTTTCTAATTGGTAAATTGTCAGTATATGATTAAATCTATTAATTATAGTCTATGACTATTATGAGCAGTTTAATTTTATGAAATACATAAAAATTATCCATTAATAGGTCTTTGTGTGTCCATTACGAACTGACTAGATCCTATGGCTTATTTGTAGATTCTGATTTTTGTACTAAATATTTAAAGATTTTATTTTACTTTTTTTAACGGAAAACCGAAGTATATTAGGTTGTCGGATGCGCCTAATCCCACTCAACTCGTAGAACACTCCCAAAGATTTATATAATTTGCTTAAAATAGTATGGATAAGTAGTTTATCTTATTACATTAGTGGTTCATACAAGCCAAATATAATTCAATAACTTCTTATTTCTTTGTTGTCGTCGTCGTCGTCGCACTCAATTTAAAATCTTGTATTGAAGCGAGATTTGGAGAGGTCGATAGTACACAGCCTTATTTCTATATAATAGAGCCTTATTTCTATATAATAGAGAAACTATTTTTAGTATACCCATATGTAAATGAGACAATATAAAAATGATGCAGGTTTAAGAGAAATGCTAATAATAATAATAATAAATAATACAGATATGAAAAGAAAAGAAAATAAATAATTAGATAATAATAATAATAATAATAATAATAATAACATAACTCCTTATATGTAATGATAAGTATATAACCACTAAATTACAAATGACTCCTTACATTTTGGAACAATTATAATGGCTTCGAGTGATAGCTCTGCCATAGTGCCATTAGGCTAAAGCTTGAATTGAAGCCATAAAGGAGATGAGAGGCGACCTCTAAAAGTTAGAACCCACTTCTGATACGTAAGTTTCTTATTGTTATGATTTAGTATGATTATCCATTTCTAGCTTTGAATCTCTTCATCTCCTTTCCTCTATTCCCTCTTGTATTTTTTTTTTAAATTTCGGATAACGTAATTTTGATTTCTACAGGCCCATGAGCGTGTTTGGATTCAGATTCCCAGACAATATTGATTCATGTGAGTCTTACATTCTATAGGGTCACATACTTACCATGTTTGTTGTAAGAAGTCTGTTTCAGTTTGAAGGAAATTTACGGATTTTTTTTTTAAATTCCAAAGCACAGTTCTTTGCGTTGGATTTGTAGGAAAACTGAGCTGTGGGGGCAAAGTTTTCCCAGTAGCCAAGCGCAGGACCCTTCTGTATTGGCTTTAACTCATCATGGTGTTATATGGGTGTCTCTGTTTTAGTTTGGATGTTGTTTTAGGGTCTTCTTATGTGAATTTTATAGTTTCGGAAATCCTCCTTGGAAGCAATTCCCGTTTTGTTGCATCTCGGGGTAGAGAGCATGGCAAAAGATTTTGTTGGATTGTGCTACAACGTTGAGAATAAAATGTAAAATTACTTTGTCCAAGTACATTGAGAAAAGTTAGGTGCTTTCTCTTTGTTCATAACTTGGATTTCTTTGACCCTATTTGCATTAACTCCAGTTTATGACTCTTCTATTGGAAGCCCCCCTTATCTCTAAAAGGCTCCTTTCATAATTTGTTGAGTCCCTCAGGCTGTTACTCTTGCTATTTGCTGCTTGAGGTGGTATGGAGTCTTAAGAGAGTTGCATAGGGACATCACTTTTATGCTTCGGGTATTGTTAATGTTTATTCCTTTAATTGTATATTTGATTTATTTAATTTTAGGGAATCTGGGCACCAGTCTATCATTCAGAGCTTGCCAGATGATCTGGCTTTCAGATGCTTGGCAATGGTGTCTCATGGATACCATGGACTGATTGAAACTGTTTCCAAGAGATGGAGAGACATAATCCGCAGCTCAGAATATGCCAACTTGAAAGCTAAAGAAGGATGGTGTGGGAATTGGCTGTTTGTTCTTACAGAAGAATCTAACAACCAGTGGATTGCTTATGATCCTGAAGCTGATAGGTGGCATCCCCTTCCAAAGTATTCAGGGTATGCTCACCAGGAGCAACATTTTGGTTTTGCTTGTGCTTGTGTTAATAATCGCCTCCTAGTGATTGGTGGTTCCTCTGCACAACATAATTCATCGCTTCTCCATCAAAAGCCTTTGATAACTAATCAGGTCCTACAGTTTGATCCATTTAAAAAACAGTGGAGCAAGGTGGAAAGCATGCGAACTCCTCGTTCACATTTTGCTTGCAGTGTCATTTCTGGCAAGGTTTATGTTGCTGGTGGCCGCAACTTATCTTGCAATCGAGGGCTTGCCCTTGCCGAAGTTTATGATCCAATAACTGGAAAGTAAGATTATTGGGACAACCACAGTTTTTACTTTAAATGTCTTGAAAATCCGTGCATTTTGCTTGGTAACTTAAATTGCTTCTTACATATCACCATAGTTAGAGACCTAAAGGATTTAGCTTTGTGTTTTAGAAGTGCTAATGTGTAAAATTTTTTTGAAATGGTAGTCTTTACTGTTTGGATTAGTGTTTCAGCTGCTGATTAATCTCTCTCTTTCTCTTTTTTCTTTTTCCAAATTTTCTTGTCAAGCTTGTTCTTAATAATTGGTTCATCTACCTAATGCTTGAGATGTTGATTATTCTCATCAAAGAATAGTTTGTCTTATGTACTTAAGTTTTGCATGTTGACACTTGAGATTAGACTTTTGTAGATGTTCAAGTCACTGCATCTAAAGTATTGAGTGCTTTTGAACTTTAAGCAATGAAGCTGGTACACAATTTGCAGAAGAAAACCTTTCCATATTAACACTTCCGCATATTGCTTACCCTCATGGAATTGCTCTCATTGATTTTTATGTCATCTGAATTGTGTTGCACCATGTTATTGTGATTGTCTGGTCAAATTTTTATACCGTTTTAATGCAAATCACAGTTGAACTTAGAGCCACCATTTGCTGAAATGGGGTTCACAACAAATTGAGATTTCATTTTGCACCTAATCTTCTGCTGCTTGTCTAATATCTACATCCTGTACAACAGTTCATTTTTGTACCAAAGCTAGTTCATTTTTGTACAACAGTTCAACACTTTCTGACCTTTTTTTAAAAAAATCACATAGACCCAGGACCTTTGGTAAATTATTAAAATGTTTATCATTTGAGAATACAAATTCTTGTTGTACCAAAGAATCAATCTTTCTTTTTGTTTTAGTTGTTGAATCTCTCTTTGTTGATTAATGTATTAGATTCCCAATCTTCATTAGATCATCATAATTGCTTGTTATCTTCTCCAATTACTCGTTCATCTCTTGATGCATGGCTAGAACTACATACTTCTCTGATGTAATTGATTCCTTCTTCTTTCTCATGTCTGGAAATCAAGTTGATATGGGCACACACAACAGTTTTGGTTTCATTTAGCGATCTACTTAAATCCCTATTATCTCCTTTGCTCTGGAAATTGATTTGGCTTGATTATGACTGTGTATCACTGCAGATGGGAGGACTTGCCTCCATTGCTAAAGCCACAGATGGACTGCATAGGCTTTGCCTACAAAGGGAAACTTCATGTTCTGAGTGATCAGGTAGGTCTGACAGATGTGAACACATCTCAGGTTTTCGATCCAAATAGTAAAACATGGTGCAGAGTGGAAGATGTCTGGCCCTTCTCCAGAGCAATGCAATTTGCTGTTCAGGTGATGGGTGATGATCGAGTTTATACCGTTGTTGATTGGGGCGAAAGCTTGATTAAAACAAGGGACCATGAAGGAGGAGAATGGTACAATGTTGGTTCGGTTCCTTCAGTTGTTCTTCCTGATCACAGAAGGGTATTGGAGGCCTTCAGTTATGGTTTTGCTGCTCTAAGGGGTGAGTTGTATGTTTTAGGTGGAAAGGTTCTCAGGTGGGAAGAAGCAGGAGCTGGTAGGTTTGACATAGTGAGATTGGGTTCAGTTAGAGTCTGTAATCCTGTTATTAAACCTATAAAATGGAGAGAAACTAAGCCCATGTATGGCACAGCATGCGGCTCTATACTAGGATGTGCATCTCTGGAGGATCAGCGTCCACTGTGATCAACATTTGTTTAATATTGCTTCATATATTTGTCATCTTGATAACTTACTTGAGACATTTGTATGAGACGACTCATCCACTTCACGCCTTTCTTTCTATAAACCTACTTGGGAATTTTCAGAAGGTAGGAAAGGTGGATCACAGATAACCTGATTCCAGGTCAGATCGAGGTTTATTTTCTTGAAGAAAGAGAATAGAGTATTTTAGCTATGATCTAGAGTGCAACAAGAGCCTTAATTCTTCGGTATGCTATGTGGATATCATTAAGCATTCATCAAAAAGTAAGATTGCTAAGATACAGAAACATAGTTCTTAACTTAATCTACAGCCCTCTCCGTCGAGGGCATTTACAGAGTCTGCAATGTACGTAGGGGTCATCCATGCAGAGCAGAGTGGTTGAAAGCTGGAACTTCAGTGACAGAGATTCAAAGTCCACTTCAATTTGTCCCAAGTTCAAATTAGTTCATATAAACTAAAGTTGATAGTCACCTGGTGCATGATTGAGCGCAACGACTCAGCAGTATCAGAATAATATACGTATCCTGACAAAACTGTATGAATAAATTAAAAGTTTCAGAATGAAGAAAGGAAGTTGAACCGAAACAATTTGAGGAAGGGAAAGCAAAAACTCACTTGGAAAAATCAAAACTTGATGGTTGTATCTTTCTCTATAGATTCGAGCTTGAAGCCGTAAAACCAGAAGTTCCGCCTTGGAAACTATCGTAATACTGATACGTTACAAGTATTTTTCGTCTCCCACTTGTTCATGAATAAGCTCTGAGCTAAATGCATTTCTTTTTCCAATTCAGCATGAGCTCTTCGTGCTTTTCTTTCTGCACCAACAGTATTCTTGTGTTCTACTACTATGTGTGGTATCAGCACCGTCCCACTACTAACGTTGCATCCATAGATGTTCGTGATCGAAAATTTTTTCCTTACCCTCAGAGAGAATGTAACTCTTTGATTCTACCTTGAAATTCAGGGTCATTTCAGTTCTAAGAAGTTCCTGCTTGACCTTCAACTATTGACATCCATGTCTTTGGAAGCAATCACCTTGGCGGTCCAATGTAGCACCCTCCTATTCAAAGAAACGACCTTTGGGGTTAGCGAGGTCCTTCGTTGATTCTGAAGTGGAACTGTAGAAGGATCAACTGGTGGCTTTAATTTTCCAAGTCCAAAGTCTTGATGAAATAAAGATCAGTTAGCCCGGTTATGGTATGCTCTTTAGCGATGTGGTGTATTGGCTCTTTGCAACCTCCGGTTGGCTTGTTGTTGCCGGTCACAACCTTGAATATGGGGATTTTGACGTTTTAGCTTATGCTTTGCTTTGCTTATAATACAGGGAAGAGACTCAAATACTGGGGGGAGAGATAAGAGTTAGAAAAGAAAGTTTTTTTTTTTGTCTTGAAGCTTGTTGGCTTCATTAGTTTCCTGAAACATAATAAGGTATTCAACGTTATTCCTTTCCTTTCCTCTTCCTTTCGTTTACAGGATTTTGCTTTCTTGCTTTGTCATGGCTTCTATTGAGGCTTTCCTCTGTTTTATTTTTCTGGGAAGCTTTGTGGAATCTGAAAATAATTGAAGCATATCAACATTGGTTTGAAGCAGCAAGTTTTTGTTTGGATTAACAAAGGAACGAAAAAGAGAAATTCCTTAAAAAATTCACGGAATTGTTGGTTTTATCTCTAGGTTAAGTTCTACTTTTGTTCGTTAATCAACAGAACATTCCAACTGGCAATCTGCTTCCAAGCGTCTACATTCTGTTAATATAATTTCATGTGAGCCCTCTTGTTGAATTTAATGCTATAGAGTTCTGTATATAGTTGCGTGTATTAAGTAGAAAGCTTTGAATTGTTTCTCTATGTCAATACCCCAAGCTTGACAATGCTTATAAGTGTAAGGGATTTTTATTTTTCTTTGCAAACAGTACTCTACCAATGGAAGATGAATACTTGAATTCACAAATCCCTGTTAAAGAAATGGGACGGAAGAAAAACATGGGATGGAAGAACCTTCAATAAGCAATGAAAATAAGTGATGCCTTACCCCTTTTTGTTATTAATTGACATTTTAATAAAGTTTTTTGGCATTTGACTTGCTATAATGTGGTTATATAGTAATTTTTAGACTAATATATGCACTCTTTATTTCAATTTCCTTGTTCATTATAGAAAATAAATTTACAGCTACATTATGGTTACTATTGTCCTTTTTCTTTGTGTGATGTCCTCTTTGTCTATGCCTGAGTTCTGGTGCAAGCCTTCATCCCCTTTATAGCCAGTTGATTGCCAAGATACATACCTTTACTGATTCATCAATTTAAGGTTACTGGTCATTAATTGTTGTTGTACATGAAATTCATGGAGGGCTACTTCTGAAGAGGAGAAAGTTCGAGCAAATTGATAAGCCTATAAATAATCCAGTGCTCCAAGAAGCCGAAGTTCATCGACAGGTTGGTACTGGTCTTATGAAATTGTTTTCTTCTACTTGACATTTTCTGTTATCTGATTTAACTTCCTCTTTGCATCTGGTGCAGAAGTACATGAGAATCATCATGAAGCCTGGATTGTTAATGATTGACCTCTGTGAGACCATAAGCTAATATCAGAAAATAATTTGCTCTCTCTTTAATTGGAAACTTGTCCTTGTTGTCTGGGTAGCTGCGCAATGGACCCAAATAGTGGAGATAAAAATGTGCTTCAATATGATGAATTGATAAAGTTGGATTAAAAAAACCTTGAGCAAAAATTTCAATTTGTTGATTGAATTTTTAGGAAATATACTGGTATAGTTTCCAGTTGGAGAACTTATTGGAAATGGATGATCGTTCTATTCATAGGTTATATTGTGGACTGTGCTTTCACGGTGGCATTCAATCCTATGTTTGATCCACTGCTCGAAGCTTCACCCGAGGCAACTAATACGGTCATCAAGGTGTTGAACTTTTAATCCTCATCAGGTAATTCCTTATTAGTTAAAAATTGTTGCTTGCATAAATTCTTAATTGACCTGACCAGTTTGAGGAATTTTGGGTGACGATGAGGCTCACTTTTTATGTCTTCTAAGGCTTTGTTGCATCATCTGGCTCTAGTTTTCTCTACGAATTCAATGCTCTTTTTTTTTTTTTGGTATTAGCTAGGAGATCTCTCAAGTAGGATTAGATTATGAAGTAATGAAACCGATTTGTATATATACATATAATTGCATGTTATCATTCTTATTGCTTTTTGGACTTGATATACCAGAATCTTGAATAATTGATTCCTACTTCACTGTGCTGCATAGCTGGTACACTGATCTCATTATTGTCAACTTTGCTATGTATCAACCTCTTTTCTCCAGCATATTCGTTTTGAAAAGTAGCATTTTCAAGCATCTGGTATATTTGCTTCTTTGGATACTGAGTTTTCTCTTGATAGCATCACCCATGTGCGAATTACCCTTTGTTCTTTGCAGATGTTCACATGGTTAATTGACTTTTTTTTCCATTTGCAGTTAAAGGTATCCGGAAACTTGAATGGACACAGCATTGAGAGCTGACTTGCATGTGTTAAGCATATAGCTATTAGCTAGCATTCCAATCTACGGCCATAGGAGTGAAGGGTTAGGCAGTTATGGTTACAGCTCCCCGGCTGAATCCGCGATCCATGCTGGAAAATCTGTTCCTTTAGTTAAAGGTGGAGAGTGACAAAAATGGAGGATGGCAATTGTTTTTGCAATTGAAACATTTGAATCAACAGGTACTGATTCTATTCAAACTTTCTGTGCAGAGATGGTTGCTGATGAGCAGTATGATCTAGAATGTGCTTAGTTGCTTATTTTTCTGTTTAGGAGAGGGATGCGTGAGAGAAGATCTAAAATGCGGCCATCATATGGAAAATTTTGATGCTGGCCATATCCCGCTGAGTTTGCCAAGAGCGAAGCAACTGCTAGCAACAATCAACAAGAACTTCTACACATTGCTCTTTTTGTAGATGTTTTCTAGATCGATCAGGAAAAACGAAATATTTGATGGCATTAAAGAACTTGTGTGATCCTGGCATCATTCAGGTACATCAAAAACTCACCTTAATCTTGCATTAATTTTCTATTTAACTTCCCATAAAGATGTCAATATATTTGAAGGAGTAAATAAAATGTTCTGTTATCTATTCAGCATTGAATCTTGAACACTCTTAAATGGTTCTATCTGATCAAATAAGGGATGAGACTGCTCCGAATGTTTGAACTAATCATTAATAATCGGCTTCATTAGTACCTCCTTTCTTTTCTCAGTTTGCCACTCTGCAAACTGAGCTAATGAAGATAAATCAAACCTAATCTCAAGGATATTCTTCATCTGTTGTCAGATGCTGGTTGAGTTATTTATCAGTAAAAAATGTAGCTTGGTCAATGGCTATACTATGACAATGAACTTCATCCTTGTGCCTTTCTGTTAATCACAATAATTCCTTCATTTGTTTTAGAGCAGCCATGTCCTCCTCTCTGTGATGCTCGGGGTAGCTAAGTATCCCAATTCGAGCATCCTATCACTACGACCAACCTGCAAATAGGTTACATCAAAAGGAGATGGCTAATAAAATGTTGATGGTTGTTTTCAGTTTATGTAATAGATTAGAGCACTGCCTATAATCCAATTGCTTCTTTCCTGCTTAAATCTTGTTGAATACTTAGGCGTATGCAATGGCTACAAACAAAACCTTTTTTTACCTTAATAAACGGTAACAAGAATTCCAACCTCCACTCAACTAAGGCATGTTGTCCAAACTGCACCATTTTTATAATCATGCTCTGTGCCATGTCTGTACAGAGGCTGAGTGGAACACAATTTGTCAAGAGCAGTAACAAGTCTTGCCCATTAAGGATGAGTTTTTAATTCATGGCTCTAATGGAAGCTGGACTAAGTTCCTAGTTGTTTGGAAGAAGCAACAGGTGAGCAGCAAAGGTGGAAAAAGGTTTCATGTTCTCTTGATAATTGGTTATCAAATACGTTGAAATTATCATTCGAAACGTACATTCAAGTGAAAATCACTTCCCAAACAAACGATAAAAAATGAAATTTTACAGAGTCGATATTTGTTGGGAGAAAAATAAACTTATTTTCTTTTTTTTTTCTTAAAGGTATTTATCCATTAGTACATCCTCGATACTAGTCAGCGAAACAGCGGTTTTGTCTTCGTTGGTTCTCTTTCTAGCGATGGCAACTGCAACCACCACCGTGGCAGCTGCGGCGGCGGCCTTTAAGATGATGAGGAAAGGTAGTGTAGTGAGTATGAGTGTCCAACGGATTCCAACTCATCTGGGTATCGCCATTTGTCCCTATCAACATCGAATTCACCAACCTAAACAATCTCTTCTTTTCGTTTCTAACTATAATACTAATACACGAAATGGAAGGTACGACGTTTGTGGTTTCACTTGCTATTGCACAGCAACTGGTCCACGACAAGCATCAACGCCGCCGGAAGCTGAGTCGTCGGATTCCAGTGAAGGTGGTGAAGATGAGAAAGAGAAGTTGAAAAAAATTGCCAACTTGCTTGATATAAGAGTTGGTAAGATAATAAAAGCTTGGAGACACGAGGAGGCTGATTCCCTTTACGTGGAGGAGGTTGATGTTGGTGAAGCTGAGCCTCGTGTAATATGTAGTGGCCTTGTTAAGTATGTTCCTATCGAACAATTACAGGTTGGTTTTCTCTGTTTCTCAATGATGTGATGTTGTTGCGTTTCTATGTTTGTTATTTGGATAAAGATGTGATCTTTTTGTGTTTTTGGTTGAAAAATTGAAAACCCAGGACAGGAAAGTGGTTGTGTTGGCTAATTTGAAGCCTAGGAACATGCGTGGAGTGAAGTCAAGTGGAATGTTAATGGCTGCTTCTGATAGTTCACATGAAAATGTGGAGCTTCTTGAGCCTCCTGAAGATTCAGTTCCTGGGGACAGGGTCTGGTTCGGTTCCATTGATGTTGATCAAAATCTTCCTTCACCTGCCTCTCCGAACCAGGTTAATTTTCCCATTTCAACTCTTTCGTTTTCCTAAAATCTACAAGGTTCAAATTGTTTCTTTACTTTCTCAATTATTGTTTATACACATATACATGAAAATGTGGGACTAGAAATCAAAATAGGAAGCACATGACTCTATTTAAAATGCGTGTTGATTATTTCAACACGACTATTTAAAATGCTTGTTGATACTATATGTTGTTTCTCTTCTATGACTTTTAAGTGAACTAAGGCAATCTGTGACCTGAAAAGTATTGGTGTTGGTTCATTCCTCTTGTATGACTTCACATGAACTGGAGGAATCTCTGCCCTGAAAGAAGTTTGATAATTGATTCGTTCAAAGATAGGTGTGCAGAATAATAGTGTTATAAAAGCCCTGAGGAAGCCCTTGTTTTATTGTCTCTCATCAAACATTCTAAACACACTGGTCACCAGCCTATAATATCTTGCTTTACCTTAAAAACTCTGCTTTTTCTTCATCTCCAGCACAAACCACTATTTCTCGGATTAAGATATCAGAGACACAAGTAAAAAAGGTTGTTATCACAGCCAAAGAACCAATGTCTATTAAATTATTTCATTGATTCTTGTTATTCTGGATTGGTGTTCTGTGTTTAATCTGCAGATTCAGAAGAAAAAGATATGGGAATCAGTGCAGCCGCATCTGAAAACAGATGATTCATGTGTTGCTATGCTTGAGGATCATTTAATGCATACATCTTCTGGTGTTGTGGTATGCAGATCTTTGAAGAATGCCAGCATCTCTTGATCTTGCTATTAACTCCATATTACTTTGGCCTTTGTTATGTTTTTGGTGCTTGCTAATTTGTATCCCAACTGCAATTTGCAATTCCTTCTTCCTCTTTGCATAACTCAAGAAAAATTTGATTGGCATGTGCTGCTAAAACTTAGGAATAATATTCTTGATTTACAGAACATTATGGCACTCTTCATGGTACGTCGCATGTATTAGTTCAGCTTGCATAAGGCATTACTCTAAAATGCAATATAGCCACTAGCATTCAAGAACGTTTAGATAAGCCTCTAATGTACAAAAAAATGGCAATTTGAGTCATTGACCTTTATTTTGATGGAGAAAGTGTTTACAGCATTATAAAAATGTTGAAATAAGGGCGATTATTCACTTTTGAACAAATTATTTGCTTTTAGAATGTTAAGAGTTTAATCAAGGAATTATAAGAACATCAAGGGATCATTTGATCATCTTCCTATTTTGATCAACCAGGATAATGCATTTTCATCCTCCTTTTCTCACTTGTGGAACAAGGTTATTATCTACAGTTTGCTTTTAACGTGCAAATGGTGACTGGAAATCTGCAAAAATAGCAAAAGAACAGGCAGCAAACATACATTGAATAATTAGTAGTAGCAACAGACAATTAACACTTGCTTTGGGCCACTCGGAATACATATTAGAGGCATAAAGATTCCAATCCCAATGAATTATTGATACATAGCAAATAAGGACATATGACTTGAGAACTTTTCATTCTGATAGAAATAAACTATGATTCAACCTATGATGAATAAATGCAGCATCTGGACGGGCTTTGATTAGCTCTTCCAACTCTTTTGAAATAGAAGGGCCGCACCTGGCAACGGCAGCTAGCTTCATAATTCCGCAAAAACAGCAAAAATATCGCCATTGATGTAATCGTTATCTACCAAACTGACCAAAAAGTAACTTTCCTGCACCTGCAAAATTGAAAATCATCTCGTTGAGTCAAGAGTGATTTCTTGCAGACGACGAAGAATGAAAGACATTATTTATGGAGAGTCTTTACTTACCTCTTCAAGCAATTTTCTTGAAGGATCATCCTCTGGGTACAATGAAGCCCATGATCGAGACCAGATTTCAAATGCCTCATCCTTCCACACACTAAAGCTGGTCGGATCTACCACGGTTGGTTGAATAATTTCCTTTGCTGGGAAGACTCCCCATGTTACAGCATTAACATCAGCTAAGCCAATGTTAGACATCCAGCTTCCTCCTTTGTTCACAGCCATGTAAGTTAGACTGGAAAAACCCTTGCACTTATCAACAAGAGCACTCAACTTGTCCTTGGAGCAGAAAAATTCAAGATAAGCCTTCTGATAGACATAACCGCCTGGCCCTCCCCAACCTGTTGAGAATATGAAGCAGTCAGATATGGTATTATATATTGCCACGTACAGAAGAAATTTGAACTCAATAGACACCACAACCATAACTGGTAAGATCTTAAAATGCTTGAACCTTTAATTGCAGCACTCATAAATAACACAATGATTAAGCAAAACAAATCCAAGCTCCAGTACAACATAACTATAATCAGTGACATGGAATGAAAATGTCATCATCCCTACAGTCCTGATTAACATATTCAACTTTGCAACTCAAAGGTGAATATATTATACCAAGGCAACCTCCTTTCCCCTCTTCCCACTAAGCTTCCCCAATATGAAGGGAGAAGCCATAGAAAAAATTTTCCTTGCCTTGTTAAATGTGAAAGAGCCCTTATTTTGTCAATTATCCGGTAAATGACCCTTCTCCTCCAAATAGAGAAACTCCCCTTCATGAAGAGTCAGAGAAACCTATTACTTACCAACGGATGGAGAATCAGATTTCTCCCCATTTACAGCTGGTTGACTATTGATTGTCAGGAAGCCTTTCAAGTTTATCTTGCCAAGATGTTCGTTGATGATCTTTGTCTCGGGTTGCAGGCCTTCCAATTCAGACCAGGGACTAGTTTTCATCTTCCCAAGGCAGTAAGTCTTAAATTTCTGTTACCCAAAAAAACTGTCAAGTTAACCGGCTTTTACACAAAATTGTGCGAAAATAATGCAAAACAAGCATCTCCAGAGCATAAATTATACCTCATAAATATCTTCAACACCTTTCAGAGGAACACCCCACTCGTCATGAAGTTTCTTGTCACGTGCACGAGGTCGCATGAACTGTGTAGGAAATCATGACTTGAATCAAGCACAGTAAATGCTAAATAGCCACATTGCGACTGGCAGTTCAGGAACTTCAGTTAACTGACAGACTATTTCAAACAAAAACAACTAAAGAAGCTCCTACTACACACCATCCAGGTTATAATAGTTAAATCAAGAAATCAGAGACCAAATCGAAAGACTTCATCCACGAACAAGAGGCATCTTGGTAAAGCGTCATTGATGTTAATAAATGAGAATAAAGAGAAGTATTCTGCATGTTGGGCAGTATTTGTCTTTAAAGAACAAAGACAACTACTCATTTGAATTTCAAAAACTTTGTCATCTTTTGACTTTGAAGGAAATATCCGCCAATATTTTGAGGACAATCTTTTCTATCTATGGAAAATAATGTTTTTGTATTAGCTTATGTCTAATTCTTCTAGCATTAAATTTGTTGCAATGTGGCATATAATGTATATTCAATCCTACATGGCCAAAGATGAAGACTCTTTTTATTTCATCTTATAATATATATATACATACACACATGTAAAACAATATAGATTCTCATACCTGATGGTCACTCAAAGCACCATAAGATGCAGTACGAGAATCACCCCATCTGCCATGTGGATACTGGTCCCAACCAGTGGTCCTTAATAAGTAGCTCTTTGGACGATTAGCCCTGTGATCATTTAACTAGAATATCAAATTCATTGAAGATATAAACAGCTTTTTCAATACACTACTTTCCTCATGAAATAACTGGCTCAAAGGAATAGAGAAGTTCCAAATCCATTATATACCAAAATATCGGGCGGACATCTTCTTTCACACGGAAAACATTTGTAGGAGGTCTCCATGGTAATGGCCTTGCAATCTTGGATTCTTCAATCAGACCAAGATTCTGCAAATGGAAGTCTAGTATTAATTGAAATTACTAGTAATTATCCTGCAATAATTCAATGCCCCTCCGGCCAAAATTAAAAAGAAGACAGCTTAAAAAACCAACCATTAATATGGCTAGAGCTGATTTCTCCATGTTCAATGTATAAAGATGCAGAGTCTTGATGCCGTGTGCCATAATCTTCTTGCACATTTCTGTTCCAAGGTGAACTCCATACGCTCTCACTGCTTCTTCATTATCCTTAATAGGCTCCAATGCAGCAGTAATCTCTGCTGGTATCTACAGTTCATTACAAATTCAACCATTTCACACAACAGATACCCTAAAAGATAGCTTACAGTATGCAGA
>JAOQMR010000005.1:6724417-6748551 GCA_027563865.1 Erythroxylum pelleterianum
AGTATAGAATAGTTGAAGTTTGAATATTAGAAGTTGAGCCAAAAGTTTTTGGAATTGAATGAGAGTAACAATTCTGTCTTATTGGAATAACAACTCAAAAGTAACAAAAGTGGCTGAAGCTCGCCACTTTCGGCTCGCCTGTGGGTCCTCTCCTCTGTCAACAAACGCATGAGTATTTTGTAAGAAAACGTCGTCGTTTTTTACTTAGACACAATAAAACAGGACAAGTTTGGACAGAGGATTTGATCTCCATAGGAAGGGGTAAGCGACAAGTTTTTCCATTATCTGACAGAAAAACTTACAAAGAGGCTATAAGGATGGAGAGGAGATCCTCTATCGAAGTCTATCGTGTCTTACTCTATCTAAGACACGATACAATTTCGTTCTGTTTAAGATTTGAGCAATCGCGCATTGCGTTGACAGGCGCTTGTCAGTACGGCCATTTTGAAGCCACCTACTGAAGCCAGAAAGAGCTACCATTCATTTATTACAAACAGAGGTCTAAAACCACCACATATGTAAATTATGTTTATTATTATATATGTTTCATTAATTATTATATTCTTTCATAAATAATAATAACAATAATAATAATAATATTGTAATTATTATATAATTGTAATGAGATAATAATAATTTTGAATAGATTGTAATAATAATTTTGGATAATAATAATTTTGAATAGATTGTAATAATAATTTTGGATAATAATAATTTTGAATAGATTGGATAATAATAATTTTGAATAGATTGTAATAATAATTTTGGATAATAATAAATAAAAATTGTATACTAATATCAATAATAATAATAAATTTGAATAATAACAAATACAAATTATATAATAATAACAATAATAATAATATGACACAATGCTGATAAATTTGAATATATTGTAACAATAAATTTCAATAATAATAAATACAAATTATATCATAATAATAATAATAACAATAATAATAATAATATTACTATTAATATTATTAATAGTAAATTTGTATAATAATAAATACAAGTTATATAATAAAAATAACCCAGGAAAATAATAATTATAATTAGACATAATAATAAACAATTTTATTATGTACAATAATAATAATAAGGAATTTAATATTAATAATAATACTGATATTAATAATAAACCGTTTATATTATTATTATAAATAATAATATTATAATTATTATATAATATGTATTTATTAATAATAATAAAAATGATGATGATGATGATGATGATGACGACGATGATATGTTTTATTATACTAAAAGATTAATGAATATTTTAATTCAAATATTCATTTCTAATATTTTAGCTAACAAAATTTTTATTAATCTATCATAATAGAAAGATTAATTGAATTAATAAATTGCATAATAATAATAATAACAATAATAATAATAATCATACTAATAATAATAACAACAACAATAATAAATAAATACACTTTATAATAATAAGGAATTTAATAATGTTATGATTAATAATAAACATTTTTAATAATATTAATACATTTATTACTAAAAACTAATTTACATTAAATTCTGCCTAAACCAATAATAATAATAAATTTAATATTAATAAGAAGAAATTAATAATAATAAGTAATTTTATAATAATGATAGAAATAAAGATACGTGCATGTTATCATAATAAGGAATTTAATTAAATATAAATATAATAATTATTAATAAATATAATTAAAAATTAATAAGATTTAAAATAATAAGTTTATATACTCAAGTCCGAAACTAAGAATAATCATAATTCAAAATGATAAGGATAATTAAATTAATCAGAATAATAAAGTTAACAATAATAAGAAGAAAATTTGTAATTATAACAAATTTCATAATAATAATAATGGAAATTAAATTAATCAAAAAATTTAATAATCATAACGGATATAATAATAATAACAATAAATATAAATATAATAAATATATTATAAATTTGTATTTATTATTATTATTATATAATTTGTATTTATTATTATTCAAATTTATTATTATTGTTATTATTATTATTATTGATATTAGTATACAATTTTTATTTATTATTATCCAAAATTATTATTACAATCTATTCAAAATTATTATTATTATATCTAATTATAATAATTATAATTATAATTATTATATAATATATATTTATTAATTATTTAAAAACACTCAGATTAAATGGCCATTTGCACATTTGCAAATGACCATTTGCAAATGGCCATTTAACGCAAATGGTGCAAATGGCCATGCAAATGGCCATTTCGCCAAGGTGAGGGCTTGTCCTGGCGAAATTGCCATTTCTGGCCAGCCTCGAGAGGGCGAGGCTTCTGTTTATTATTATTATAAGCTAATAATAATAAATATTATTTATTTAAATAATAAATAATTTTTAATAATATTATAAATTAATAAATAACATTATTTAATAAACTATTAGAATAATCATAAAACTATTACAATTATAACTATTATTATTATTATTATTAAATGTAGTATTCTAATTAATATAATTAATCTTATAAAATATAATTATATTTATTATTTTTTCCGACTTTAGTTTATATACTTATTATAATAAATCTTATATATAATTTAGTTGTAATATTTATAAATAATTAGCAAAAATAATCATATAATTTTTCCTTATTATTATGAAAAAAAATTAATAATAATCAAGAATTTAATCTTAATATTTAATATCATTAATAACTTGTTAATAATTTTATTAATCTTTTTGTTCTATTATTATTACAATTATTATTAGTATTAGTGTTAGTATTAAATTTAGTATTTTAATATTCGTTATGCTTATTAAATTTATTAATAAATTTAATTATTAAAATTATTATGAAATTTGTTATAATTAGTAATTTTCTTCTAACTATTATGAACTTTAACATTCTGATTATATTTAAATTCCTTAAAATATTTAATTATTAGTATTATTATTTTCTGACTTCAGTATATATACTTATTATTAAAAATGTTATTAACATTTCAAATTTTATTTATTTATTATTATTATTATTTGCAATATAATAATTATGATAATTATTATCCAATCTATTCAAAATTATTATTATCCAAAATTATTATTACAATCTATTCAAAATTATTATTATCTCATTTCAATTATATAATAATTACAATATTATTATTATTATTGTTATTATTATTTATGAAAGAATATAATAATTAATGAAACATATATAATAATAAACATAATTGACATATGTGGTGGTTTTAGACGTCTGTTTGTAATAAATGAAGGGTGGCTCTTTCTGGCGTCAGTGGGTGGTTGTCAACACAATGCACGATTGCTCAAATTTTAAACAGAACGAAGTCGTATCGTGTCTTAGACAGAATAAGACACGATAGACTTCGACAGAGGATCTCCTCTCATAAGGATGGAAGGCTAAGGTGTTGTTCAAAGCTGGGGAAGATGTTTTGTTACGAACTGTTGCACAAGCTATGCCAAATTATCTGATGTCTCTTTTTCTACTACCACTCTCTACTTGTCAAGATCTGGAGAACTTAATGAATGGCTTCTTCTGGCATAATGGTGGAACAAACAGCAGAGGTTTACGATGGTTACACTGGAGGAAGCTCACCGTTCCAAAAATTTAGGGCGGATTGGGCTATCGAGATTTTAGTAATCTTTAATCTTGCTCTTTTGGCAAAGCAAGGATGGAGGCTACTTAAATACCCAGATTCAATTGCAGCAAGCGTTCTTAAAGCTAGATACTTCCCTAATACGGATTTTCTTTCGGCAGAATTGGGTAATAACCGCAGCCAAATTTGGAGAAGTATACATCAGGCCAAATCTATTCTACTTCAGGGCTGCCGAAGAAAGGTTGGGGATGGGCAAGATATCCATATCTGGCGCGATCCCTGGCTAATGAATGATGGAGACCATCATATGTGCCTTTAATCAACGAGACGCAGACTTAATTCTGCAGATCCCACTTTGCTTTTCACAGCGTAAGGATGAGTGGTTGTGGCTGTTAAACGACCAAGGTGAGTATATAGTTAAGGAAGGGTATCGATTGGCTATGGAAGGTGTGAATGTAGACTTTCGAGACACAGGATTCCCATAGGAGAAGATTTGGCAGTTACATATTCCAGGTAAGGTCCAATTATTTGTCTGGAGGCTTTTGAAGAAGGCACTTCCATGCAGAGCCAATTTAAAAAGAAGACATATTGATATAATTGATACTTGCCCCATTTGTGACAACTCATCCGAAACTGAACATCATTTATTTCTTCATTGTGACTTTGCTCGTTCTGTTTGGTATCTTTTCTCTGTTGACTGGTCCTTTTCCCATAATGTTACCTTACACCAGTGGCTTACTGCTATTATGTTGGGTTGACCAAAGTCACAGCAGGAGGAGACTTGCATGATTTTATGGAGCTTATGGATTTACCGAAATGAAATTATCTGGCAGCAGAAAACTAAGGATCCTTCTTCAATTTTTCATCGAGCCACCACGTCACTATTAGAATGGAAGACAGCGCAACATCGGAGAAACCACTCATCAGCCACGTTTCAATCCATACAACCCTCCAAGTGGCAAGCACCCCCACCGAATCACTTTAAATGCAATGTCGATATGACACTTTTATCTTCTGGTTTTTATGGATTAGGTATGGTGATCCGTGACTGCAAAGGGCTAACCTGTGCGGGCAAATTAATGATTTTACCAGGCTGGGGGGATCCTCAAGTTGGTGAGGCATTATGTTTTCAGGAAGCCTTAAGCTGGATAAAAGGTCTTTCTTATGTTCCTATTTGTGTGGAAATGGATTGTCAAATCGTTACTCATTTCCTGACATCCATACATAATTTTCCATCATATTTTTCGATGATTATTGAGGATTGTAAAGCTCTTCTTCACGAGCATCAGTTTATTTCCACTGCTTTTATTAAGAGGTCAGCGAATATGGTTGCTCATACGATAGCCAGGGCGGCCAATTCTATGTCTGATTTTGTATGGGGGGTATGCCCTCCTCCTTTTCTGTATGACGTTTTATCTTTGGACATGAATAATATGCGTTGAGCGCACTAGCAACGTTTCAAAAAAAAAACAACCGCCGAGGAATTGGCGAGTAGAAGGAAATGAATGATAAAGATTTCATTTTGTATTGATTAGGTGATATTATTTTGTATAATGATTTTAAAGTTTAAGTTATAAATCCCAAGTCATAGGTGAATTGGTAAGGAACTTTTTTGACTTTAGTGAAGTCGCGAGTTTGAATTATCCTCATGTATACAACTATTTAAAACTTGAGGCCAAAGCTTTGCCTTTCGCAAGGAACCTACCCTGTTCGAGTGGAAATTAGTCTGGGTGTGAATGATTTAAAGGTGTCTTCCCATAATTGAGACCCTCCTAAGACACCTCGTGAGAAACTAAAAAAAATTTAAGTTATTAGAAGAAGTTAAATGATATCTTTTTTTAGTGTTTTGATATAAAATTTTTAACTTATTTTCGTCAACAACGTCTAATAAAAATTTCACTAACACTGAAAATTTGGAATGATCTATTAATACATAACTTTACAAGTTGGTGGTCTCTCAACGCTGCTGACTTCTTGGATTGTCCGTTCGAAGTTTTATTTCCTTTCTATTTCATTTTTTTTCATTTAACGTATAAGATTGAAATGGATTGTACGATGATGTGTTTTGGATTGTTGACGATGTTCTATCTCTTCCTTCAAGATTTTACTTTGATTTAATGTTGATATAGTCAATTTTGTGTTGTAGAAAAAAAAAGAGGCAAGGGAAATTCATGTTATTAGTGTATGTTAGCTTACCATTTTCAATCTTACCTACCACCAGCCAAACCAACCCTAACTTGGATTTCCTAAATCATGATACAATAATCTTATTGAAAATATAATAAAATATATTAATTTACTTCTAAATTTTTACAAAAATTTTGTTAAATAGAGAATATTTTATATTATAATTAGATTCCTTAACTTTTATTTATATAAATGTATCTTTATTTTTATAACATTAATTTAAATATCATTAATAAATTTTACTTGTAAAAATAATTTTGTAAACGAATATTAATGTAAAAAATGAACTTTTGTAAATGATAAATTCTGTAAAAATATTTAAAATTTTTATAAAATATATTAACACCTTTTAAATAGTAGTGGGAAAAGTGGTCCTTACTCCTTAATAGTGGGGGCAATACGATTGATTAAGCCTTTGTTTGGATGGAAGGAAAGCAAGGGAAAGAAAAGGAAGGGAATTGCATTTCTCTTGGTTTCCATTGTTTGGATAAAATTAAGCAAAGGGAAAGGGAGAGAATGGAGGGGAATAGGAGAGAAATTTGGTCTAAAAATATTTCCCACCAAATTGGTGGGAAAGGAGGGGAAATGGAAGACAAGATAACCTTACTATAAGTAAATTACCATTATATCCTTATTAAATCAAACAAGTAAAGATAAACAAGTTCTATAATCAAGGGCATAAAGGTCTTACAAAATTCTCTTCCATTCAATTCCCTCCTTTGATAAATTAAGAAAACAAATAAGAGAAAGGAAATCACATTTCACTTCCATTCTTTTCTTTTCTCTTCCCCTCAATATTTCCTTTCCTTTCCCTTGTACAATTAAAGATCCAAACAAAGGCTAAAAAAAAAAAAAAAACGTGCATCCAGTTGTTGTATGGCTGTATGGCTGTAACCTGTAAGTGGTCCTTACTATTTCGAACCCGACTTCGGTGGCCCAAACTCCAATCAGACCCACTTTTAGACCGCCAGATCAGGGCTCCTCCGGTTCGGTTAGGTTGGTAGGTGGGGCCTACCCCTACCAACACCACGCCCTGAGCGGCTGAGTGTCGCTTGGCTCTGACAATCGCCATTTCCTCGCCAATTCGTCCACTCTCCACAATTTTTGTATTTCCAAGATATTATGTTCTTTTCTTTATCTTACATGCTTTGTCCTTTTGCCAGGTAAAATCATTACCTGTGGGGTACTATCACTGAGATTTTAATATAAAATATATGATAAAATAATAAAATATAAAATTATATTTAAATTTTATAAATTTTAATTTTAAATATTAACTTAGTTTTAAATTATAATAAAGTTATATAATTTTTTGAATATTAATTTAAAGAGATCTCGCCCTAAAAGACATAAAAGATCATTATAAGTATTGTTTTATGCATTGATAAATAAGTTCCTACGCCAACTTACAAATATATTACTAATTAACTTACCATGTAAAATCAACCAAAGAGAATGTTTCACATTGATCTCATGAAATCATTTCCTTGTCTTTTTAAAATAAAATTTGAGCTAATATATATTTAAAGATGAGGCCTAAGGACCTACTCAACTTGTTAAAATTCATGAATCAAACTTGATAACCCGAATTTTAAATCAGATTCGCATTTAGGAGCCACTTTGATGGGACAAATGGTATGTTATTCACACACAGAGGATTGAGGAACTAAGCTTCAAATTGGACACAAGGGGAATTTCACAGTCGATTGAATAGGTAGAGGAGGAGGACTAGCGTGTTGGTGGCGAGAGCAAAACTCAGTCGAAATCGAGAGTTACTCTAGCAACCATATTGATATGGCCATCAAGACCATGGGCAGAGAGGATTGGAGACTTACAGGGTTCTATGGCTATCCGAAGAGAAGAAGGAGACGCGAGTCATGGCAAATGATACAATCACTGTCTCGCCGAAGTAATATGCCATGGGGCATTATTGGAGATTTTAATGATATGATGTACTTGCCTGACAAAATGGGAGGGAGGGAGCATCCAACCGGCCTGCTGGAGGGTTTTCGAGCATGTGTAACAGCAACAAACTTACTACAAATACCCTTAAGTAGTAGGCAATTCACATGGGAAAGGAGTAGGGGAATGGCTAATGCAATATTTGAGAAGCTTGACCGATCATTTATGAACACTCAGTGGATGGGAAGTTTCCCACACCATAGCCTGTTAAATGTGCCAACTATTGTTTCGGATCACAACCTGCTACTTTTGCAACTACAAGAGGTTGGTCAAGGGAACCCACCAAGACAATTTCGGCTTGAAAACTGGTGGTTATTGGAACAGGGCATAATAAAGGTAGTACAAGTGTACAACACAGCTGGGCAGATGCTGCTCTAGTTCCCATCATGGACAAATTCATCACTTGTACTGTAGAGCTGGTGGAATGGAGCAAGACAGTCTCAGACACTTTTAAAAAAATAGAAAGCCATTTTGTATAAATGTCTGCAACAAGCACAACGTGTTGGTGATATGGGCGGGCATATTAACACTCTTAAAGAGCAGTTGAACTCTTTACTAGCGCAGGAAGAAGCTTATTGGGGGCAGCGAAGTAAATCCTTTTGGTTACAATATGGGGAAAGAAACACAAAATACTTTCATGTGCAGGCTTCTAGTCGAAGACAGACCAACCGTATACTGATCCTACATTATGCCGATGGAAGTTGGGTATTGGATGAGAGGGGCAAGGCTGAAATAGTTCGGTCATATTTTTCCAGCTTATACTCTGATAGTGGCGACCCGAATGTGGGCGTTTTTTCAGAAATGAGGGCGAGAGTTGGAAAGGCCGATAACCAGATGCTTCTGGCTCCTTTTACTGAAGTTGAATTTAAGAGGGCAGTAGACCAAATGTATTCGGACAAATCGCCAGGGCCAGATTGTTTTAATGCTACTTTCTACCAAAAATTCTAAAATATCATTGGGAAAGATGTTGTGTGGAGCTGTCAGAGCTGGCTCATAAATGATACTGGCAGATTATGAGCAGGCTTCAGGGTAGGCGGTAAACTTTCAGAAATCTGGAATTTTTTTCTCCTCCAACGTGGGGCTATGGTTGGCTAGTGAGTTGAAAACAATTCTAGGCGTTTCAACACCTCTGGATCATGGCAGATACCAGGGCTTGCCCTCTCTTATAGGCAGAAACAAGAAACAAATATTTTCCTTCCTCAAGGAGCGATTGAAAGGGAGGCTTCGCAGTTGGAAAAACAGATTTCTCTCACGTGCAAGATCTCTTGAAGGGAAGGGGAGATGAGGTGTACCGGGCTTGTGTACTGCTGTGACACATATGGCAAGCCTGCAACTCCTTCATATGGCAACATAGATGACTTGATCCATGGGCCATAGTGGCACCATCACACCGATCCTTGGACGAATGAACAACTGCCCAAGCTCAGATGCGAGATGCTAGTACACCATTAGGGGTGGTTGCACCAGTAACCCGATGGTCAGGCCCACTTGATGGAGCTGTAAAGTGCAACTTTGATGCCGTAGTTCACGATGTGCAGGGTACAAGGTTGTATGGTGTAGTCCTAAGGGGTCAAAGGGGGCAGTTTCTTGGAGGTTTTTTCGGGTCTTCCCACGCATATTACACCCCTCTTGCGGCGGAAGCTATAGCTTTCAAAGAGGCTCTATCTTGGATGATACACACAGGGGTTACATCGGTGGAGGTGGAGACCAATTGCCTTCAACTGGTACAATGGTTCTATGGCTCCAGCATAGGCATCAATAAGTTGGGAGTGATCATGGCGGAGTGCCAAGCCACAGCTGCGGGATTTCGGTCTTTTACTTTTACCTGGATTCTTAGGCATGTTAATAGAGTAGCTCACATGTTAGCTAAAGCAGCTACTCAATACCCCAATAGATATAGTTGGGATCGGCCGCCGGCTTTTTTATTAGACACTCTCAACTGTGATGCTGGTTTATCTATATAATTAAACCCATTTTCAAAAAAAAAGTACGAGAAACAAACTATCCAAAATAACGACAATTTAGATAGAATCGAATCGTATGATTCAAATTTGACTTAATTTTGGATCAAAAGAGAAAGGAAGATCTAAACAAAGTGCAAACAAGGCCATAAACGTTTATACAGAAAAAAAGGAAATCGATTCAGTTCTATTATTAGTTAGATTAACAAAGAAGGTCATATAAAGTCCCTAATGTAAACGGTCTGTCTTGCGGATCATGTCCCTTTGTATCCAAAAAGAGAAGAATCGATGTTCCACCAATGGTTGTATCACACCATTCGGAATCCTAGATGAATAACACCAAAACTAAGGTCAGCAGGGACGGATCCAGGGGGCTGGCAGGGGCTATAGCCCCATACTAAAAAGTTTTCCATATATATATAGGCGCTAGCCCCCCAAGATAAATTTTTTTTTCAAAACATATACATATATATAAGCGCCAGCCCCCCCAAGACTAAAATCCTGGATTCGTCGCTGAAGGTCAGGATTGTAAATTGAAGCTTCTCGAACCCATTTACTCAAAAAAGTTTGAAACTTTATAGCAAAAACTGATTAATATCATTACAAAAGAGGCGTAAGAGAAACAACATTCCAAAAGGAGGATTGATAAAAAACAGAGTTTTAAGTATAAGAAGTTATCTGGGACAAAGACTAAAGTGAGATTTCAGTTCTTTGAAAATATCTAAGCAAATATGACTGAAACCGAGCACGACGAGGGGAAGTAAAATCAAAGAAAAGAGGAGGATTGACTTGGCTTAGGCGAGAGCAAAGCCGAGACCCTTGGTTTTATTAAAATGTCCACGTTTTATTTTGAATAGTGTTAGAACAAAATTGTGGAAAAAGTGATCTGATACCTCTTTTGTCACGTACAACCAATTACATCTTATACCCAATGAAGTAACTCATTAATGGTCAAATTATATTATATGAAAAATGATACCAATTCATTGCACTCTTCGTGCAAGTGCTTTGAGATTTAAATTAAATTTGGGCAAAATAGTTGGGATATAATATGATAGTTAAACTTGAGGTCAGAACTTTGCCTTCCGCAAGGGATCTACCCGGTTTGAACGAAGATTAGTCTAAGTATGGATAATTTAAGGGTGTCTTCTCATAGTTGAGATCTTCCTAAAATAATGAAAAAAAAGTTAATATTATTTCGTGCACATTCAGCGAAACTAGTAGGACACGTATAGAAAATGACAATTACATATAATTTCCAAGAAGTGTTCTGTTTCTTGCAAACATTCAACCATAATCCAGTACAAGGTGGAAGTCCTAGTCTTTGGCTTTCTTTTTCTCTTCTTTGTGTCTTTAGGTCTCTTTCTACTGCTTTTCTTGGAGTGATGATCTTAATTTCTGGAGCAACCAGCATGACTTGACGCCCACTGGGATCCACACCCGTAGCAAAACTCGAACTTACATCTGCATGCGTTTTCCACACCACTCACTTAAATTTATGTCCAGAGCAACGTCTATCATACTACTTGTTAATGTCTTGTATGAATTTCTACTTGTTAATATAACTTAATTTTCATAAATGAGTTCTTGTTATTTTAATTTATTTGATTTTTCATAAAATCTTACGAAATACTTTTAAATTTATAGAGAATTAATAGTGATTCAAAATGCATGGAAAAGAAGTGACCTGCAAACGATATGGGGGCAACCCCCTGTCCTTTCTACGTGGAACTTGCAGTTAGGGCATCGACTCCACTTCTGATTCCTAGCAAGTTGAATCAACAGCAGGTCTTCTCTTTTTCTATCGTCCTTGTTCAATCTCTTCACCTCCTCGCATTCAAGCCCTGCATGCCACGCCACGTTGCATTGTACACAGAACAACCTGTGACAATCCGGACACTCAAACTCTCTTCTCACCTCATCATCATCAACGATCAACATCGCTGAACAGTCCCTGAAAGGACAGTAAACCTTCACCGATCCTGCGATCGACTCCTCGCAAAGCGCCTTCTCCCATGAATCAACCACTTCCTTGGGAAGTACACCCCTGCATGTGTCTATCTCCAGCACTACATCGCATTTGAACTCCGGGCACTTGACCCTGAGGATTCTCTCTTCGATCTTCGTTGCGACGTGCTTGGCTATGCAGTCGGAGCAAAAAGAGTGATCGCATTTGTTGGTTCTGAACATTTGATCTTTCTCTTTCCTCTCAGTGCAAATCTCGCAAAAGAGTTGCGATGGTTCACCAGAGACAGACTTCGGAGCTGGTTCGATAGCCGTAATGGCCGACGAGACAGTAGTGACCATTTTAGAGAGACTGAGGCAGCCCAAAAGGGCCTCTTGTAACTGCAACTCTTGAGCAAAATCGGAATCTAAAACAGGGAACAACTCTCCCCCGTCTTGGTCGAACTGTGCAGCTAAGTAGAGATCATCAACGAAATCAGACGTGTCGAGGTGAAGGTGTGCCATGGATGTGATCGCTGTGAGTGTAACTGAACAAGCACTTTGGTTGGACTCTCCGAATAAGTCTCCATCTCTCCAGCCCGGCTCCAGAAATAATAACACGTTGAGAAACGAAACTTGCTTTGGAAGTGGCTTCGAGACGAAGCAGTTGACAAGTCAAGTGGAATTACTCTGCGGCTAATCCAATCAAAAGCACGAATTAGATAAGAAAATTATTTATTTATTTATTTTTAATACATTCGAAAAAATTGGAAATTTTTATTGGAAGGGCTTTTTAAATTTACAAATTAGGGGTCTTTTCACAGCAGTTTATCATGTAAATTTAAAATAATATTTAATTATTAAAATTTAATATTCATATATAAGTGGCCCAATTTATAAGTCTACATACTCAACAAAATATTAAATGATTATAATATCAACTAATAATATCTTGTAAATACTATTTTGTCAAGTAACTAGATAAAGGTCTAAATTATTAAATCAAATATTTTTAGTAACTTTTGAATTTAATTAACATTAGTGATTTTTTAATAATTTTTTTATAGGAATTAACATAATAATAAATGTAATAATCTAATGCTGCCAACCTATTTATAAAAAACCAATCAAACACATCCAACTATTTAAGATCTTATTTAATTATCAAGTAATTTTTATTATTATTTAATTATCACAACATGTTTAATAGAATTATAAATTTTTTTATAATAAATGAAATCGTTTATGCAATCTTTGAATTAAGTAACTTAAATTATTTTATTTAATCATATTATAACTAAACTTATATGAACCTCTACAAGAAAGCAAATCCAATAATTATTACATGTGGCAAATTATAATGAAAATTACAATTACAAAAACTAAATTATTTATTAATGTTTAATTATATTTTATAAATAATAAGTAATTTAAAAATAAAAAAGGAGAAACACAAAAAAAACACAATATCATTTAATATTATGTTTTGATTTAAAATGCTAATATAATGTCCACGTTAATGACAAATTACAAATTAATTATAATATGTTCAAATATTTAATAAGTTAAAAATAATTAAAAATTAAAAATTTTACCTTTAAATTATCACTAAGAACTCAGAAGATATAACCGTAAAATTTTTTACCACCAATTTTTGAGTTGAAATATCTTAGATTTATATGTTAGTGAAAATAAAAAAATTAGAGTGTAAGAAATACACTCTAATACTTCAAAAGTATTTATAAATATAACAAGTTAAAGTTGTATAGCTAAAAAGAAAGCTATTTAGCTTCTAAGATTAAAAGTTAATGTTAACTTTCTCGGTAATATAGCTAATAAAGAAAGTTATTTATTAATTAACATTAATTTTTTCTTCTTTGAAAACTAAGGATTTACTTCCTTTCTAAATAATAAATGTTGCTGAAATACATCGAAGATGGGCTCCTAGTAAAAGTGGGCCTTGGGCAGGTACCCTGCTTGCCCCTAGGGTCAGCATTGCATTGGATTCATGCCTCATATTAAATTCAAATAATGGTTATATGATGGCTTATCATGGTTTAAAAGCCCTCTTAAGAACTTTATAGAATGATAACAATTCAAGAAGAAGATTTTATGAATACCCCAAATATCATGTACGTTTATTTTTTGATAAGGTAAAATTATTGTTTTTCTTATTAATTATTAATTTTCTTTTAGGTTGAAAGATTTAATTTTTAAGTAATACAATAACAAATTTAGTGAGAGGGTTGTTAAAGTAATTCATAAATTAAAAAAAGATGCAGGTATATTAAAGGAGACTCAACGAACCACAATTGAATCTCGTACAATGTTGAAAATTGACGAGCAAATAAAGCTAATAAAAGAAGACATTGTTTCGTTGACAAATGTAAGAAATTGAGTTGAAATTTATTTTAATAATTATCATAATAGGGTTTTTGTGCTTACAGTGAGTGTTATAATTTGGTTTGTTGTGGGCAACTAGAACTAAATTAAAGTATTTTGTTTAAAACATTTGGGCTTTGAAACAAAGGGTTCACATTACAGAATTACGGTAAGAGTAAATTAATCAAATTACTTCTTCTTCTAGTTCTATGTCTTTGTTGGCAAAAGATCCTGTTTTTTTTTTTTTATTAAAGGCAAACTGACGAAAACAGCTTACAAAACAGATCGGGAGAAACAGGTCTTTGACTTATTCTCTAAAAGGATATGATGACACTCGATAGGTGTAGTATCAAAATAAGTGACACCGACTACAAAATTTTTTAAGTAGATAACAAGCCAGTTAGTAAATCTGTTGCTCTCTCGATAAATATGTCGATGAATAACAGTCCAATTGTGGATGAACAACTCATGAATACCCCTAACGATAGGGTTGAGGATCGAACAACTCCTAATTTTAATAATCATATGAAGTTATCTCAACAGCTAACAATGCTTGGGTTTTGGAATTTTGTTGCAAAAAAACTATTGGCATGTTTGTCTTTTGGCTATTAGGCTCAGAATTTTAGGCGAGCCATTCTTCTACAGTGACTTGAGAAACTTTACGTCCATGGACACTTATCCCATCATTTCACCTCGAATTTCTGGATTAGTACCAAGACATTTGAGTTGTAGGTTTTGTTTGTAATCACATTTCCATGTCAATACCCGAGGGATGAAGAAGTTTGAAACAAACAATGGGCTCAAAGGGAAAATGACTTCATAATATTTGGCTTAGTATTTTTCTTTGAAAACATAATATCTTTGATACACACTAGGAGGAAATATTTGAGGAATGCATCCATACCATTTCAACCAGTAAATGAAACAAAACCAAAAATTGTATTTTATATTGATATTAAAAAAGAAAGGTCACTAATGGTGGCTTGTTATATTTTTCATTAAGAAGGACTTGTTACCAGTCATAGTAATTGTGGGTTGGCCAATAAGGAAGTTTCGTTGAGAATCAGGCTTCAAATTTTTTGGTTTTTCAAGGTTCTACTCTCCAGTCCATTGGGTTAATCGCTTTATTAATTTC
The DNA here is from genome assembly GCA_027563865.1 of Erythroxylum pelleterianum. Taxonomy (NCBI): domain Eukaryota; kingdom Viridiplantae; phylum Streptophyta; class Magnoliopsida; order Malpighiales; family Erythroxylaceae; genus Erythroxylum; species Erythroxylum pelleterianum. Next base: position 6,739,601 of record JAOQMR010000005.1, read on the forward strand.
GTAGGTAGAATAAGCTGGTATGATTTCATCAAACTCAACAAAGTGTAGGGATGACAATTTGGCCTGTGCCCGAGTTGACGGGGTCCCGGGCCAAGCTCGGCCCAAGGTTGTCTAGGCCTTGCCTAGCTCGTGGCCTAGTTAGCCCGAGTTTAGCTCATTGACCTTGGTAGGCCCTGCTTGACCCGAGACCCGATCAAAAGAGACAAAACTACATTGTTTTACTTAAAACGACACTATCAGGTTGGGGGTCGGGCCATGGACCAATCATCCCATGAGTTGGGCCAAGCCCAACACAATCTTAACAAAGTGGTGTTTAAGTTTCACACATTCTGTCTCTTCGAGAATATGTAAATAGTATTCTTGGGGCTTTCAAAGATCCTAAGGTTTGAAATGCCAGCCTTTAGGGAAAATATTGTAAATCACTTCAAAAGGATTTGGGTTGTAAAACCCATTTTCTATCGTTATAAAATTTTTTAAAATGCTTTTTATCAAAAGTAATTGCTTTGAAATGATTTTTTATTTGAAATTTGTCAATCTTTTGAGAACTTTGTTGGTAAAATCTCTTTTGATTTTGGCTTATGTAAATAAATATTTTTATTGCATTTGCAACAACTTTTTTTTTGGATAAAATTTGCTTTAGAGAACTTTCTTCAAAGGAATCCCTAAGAGCTATTGCTAACTTTGGTGATAAACTATTAATTGACTATATTTATATACCCACTTTTACTGTATTTTGATTATTATTTAAGATTCTGATGATATTTGTGGTACTTAATATTCTTCAAGTATGTTTTCAGGAGATAATTATCTTTATAAACTAAAAGGAGAAAAAATCAAGTGAAATTGTGGCATAAAATGGAGAAATTGAAGCAATCTTGGACTTACACGGGCGTGTATAACACTGTGAAAGTTATTGTGAATGTGTGGAGCTTTCAAGACACTGTTTCTGCCTATGTGAAGCTACACGACCATCTATGTTAACTTACAAAGGCATGTCAGTATCTATGTAAAGACGCAATACATAGCCGTGTAAGTGATCGTATTTATTCCCAAAAACCTAATTTTTGCTATAAAAGGACATTATGCTGACTACAACAAAAAGAGGAAGACTTGAGGGTCATGAGAGACACGAAAAGTAAAAAAGAAAACATCAAAAAGAAGGGCTACATATCACAAATAAGAAGATCAAAAGTGAAAACATCAACATCACTCCAGATTTCCCAGCTTAAGACTTCAAGCTGATTTCATTCTATTCTCTTATTCTATTTCATTGCCTTATATGTTGAACCTGGATAGTTGTGTTTTGAACATAATTATGGATTGCTAAACCCATATTAGGGTTTATTTTGAACTGTTTTGTTTATATTTTATCTTGTTAAGTTCAATATATTATTGCTTTGTCATATTTGTTGTACTCATACTTGATAAGAAATCAAAAGATTGAATCAAGGTATTTGTGTTAAGCTGAGCAATGAGAATTGGTACCTTAATAGACTTACAAATATCAAATTAATAAACAATTGAAGAGATATCTTAATTGCGATTTAATTAAATTATCTTTAGGATTGCTTTAAATCCAATTGGGTAGTTAGGAGTAGTTTTGAGAGATAGGGAGACTATAACTCTACGTTTATCTATTTTAATTGGGATTACTTGATTAGATCTCGAGTGAGAGTAATAATAACTTTTGGATATCTAGGATGAAGCATAGCTGAATTAATAAGGCAATGACAAGACAAAACAAAGATAGAATAATCCCTAAGTTTCCATAACTTCAATTTTCATTATTATCTTTTATATGTTTAATTATTAAGTTTTGCTAGTTTATTTTGATTTTCAATTAATTCAATCTTTGTTACCTTAGACAAAGTGTGATTCAAATTGTTAGGTGACTATATTCAATCCTCGTGGGAAAGATATCTTTTATACTACAATATATTATCCGAATACTTTCGATATTGCATACATTAAACAAGCAAACAGTAACTTTGGGGTAGTTGATAAATATTGTAACTAATATGAAATGTTGATTGTTGATGATGAGGACGTCTAGACCTCACCTTGGGCTTTAGGTAGAAAAAAAATTGTCTTTTCCTTTTCTAGGACTTCTTTCAAGGATTTTACTAGGTGTTCAATTATGGGCTTTGAAGGAGATGAATTGTGTTGGCTTTTTGGGCTCTTATTGGCATAAGGCTTAATACAATTAAAATCAAGTTTAAGGTCCAATCAAATTTTAGGCCCAAATCAGTTTTAATTTTTTAACTTTTAAAATATGTTTAATCAAGTTTGATTCGGGTCCGATTAGGCTTCAGGCCAGGCCCAAACCTAACCATAACATCTTCCAACCTCGGCTCGCCCATCTCATTGCTAACCTTGTTTCTGTATGACGTTTTATCTTTGGACATGAATAATATGCGCTGAGCGCATATGCCAACGTTTCCAAAAAAAAAAAAAAAGTAGCTTGTCTTAAAGCAACCCTATCCTCTGGAAATAACATTGTTTGAACCGCTGTGGTTCAAGTACAAAAGACAAGAAGAAGATTAACACTCTCAATAGCATACAGAGTATCACTTAATATAAAGTACGTAAACCAAGAATAACTTAATGATTTCCAAAAGCAACAAATGAACTAGGAACTACGCTTTCCATTCAACTAATCAGAAATTTATAAGTTCCCATTTACACACTGACAGGTCAACGGCCTCACTGCCCTTTTCGAAAAGGATCTGCATTAAAACAAAGGTATCCATGTGTAACTATGAAGCCTAGCATTCATATTCCAATACAAAATCAACAACTCTTACCGTGTGCTTTCCTGTATAATTATCAAACCGTCTGATCATACCAAACCGTTGTGACCTATGAAGCACAACAACAAAAACATTGACAGAAGGAAAAATTTTGTAATTCAAAATAGAAAATGTCAGTAAAAGATGGAAGATCATGGAACTCATAGCATCTTTTTTTTCAAACTTGTATAACATGGAAGTGTAGTGATTGAAGTATTATGCCCAGAACAATGTAATTCATAGTAGTGCTGAACAGAAGACTGCATGCACATCTGACAATAAAACATCTCCAGAAAGGATTCATGGTACAAAATTTTCCTTCAACACAAGGCTTTTACGAACTCAAGACAGTTAGTCAAAATTTGGAAGAATTAGTGAGTGCCAAAATTGAAACTGCTAATGTCAAGACAAGCAATTGCTGAATATTTAAAGTGGTCAGACATGGATCAGGAATCAAATCACTAATTAAAGTTATTGTATTGGCTCCAGAAAGGGGCACTTTTAGATCCACAGAACAAGCCATTATATTAACTCCCTGTCAAGGTATTCACACCCAAAAGAAAATAAACAGTCGTTGACCTTTATAGAAAATGCAAATCGATGTAATCTTCTCTAAACAGGTTCCTAAATACAAAGTCAAAGGCCTGAATGAAATCTACCATCCAAGAAATTACCTCCTGTCTTTAGGGAATATTACTTTAATCACTTTACCAATGCAATTGAGAGGGCGCATCAGCTGATGCTCTGAAGTCCCTGTAGGAAGGCGAAATGTACAACAGATAAGCAAGACTACTCATATAAACTGATGTACAAGTTCTGTAAATCCAAAAATTAAAAAAATATCCGACAGAATGTTGTGCATTTGGTTTACCTCTCCCCCCTCCATTCTGGCAAACCTATGCAAGCATCAATTCCATAGTTAGTTTGACTTTAATCAGAGGTTGAGTCATAGGGACATTATAAATTCAATATTTGGAAGTGTCATATGATTGAGCACATGGTAAAAAAGTTTCTGACAGTTGAATCATAATAGATGCATGCAGACATACATCTCTTCCGGACATAACTGCTTTCAGTTTAGAGGAGGAAACAACTTGGTATGCTACCAGTTGTAGTGCAGCATCTGAGGACACCTTAGGCTTGGGTTTGACCCCTAGCTTTCTCCTGCAGCCTAAAGCACCACAATGGCAGACCTCGTCCGCACCAAATTGAACAAATCTGCTAATTTCATCATGTAGGACTAAGAAATCCAGATTGTTTGACAATAAACGACGAAAAGCTAGAGATCATCTTGAAGTAAAGGCAAGAGCCAGAGCAAGTACTCATACTGATAATCATAGGTCAGATGCTCGCCCTTCTTTATGTCACGACTTGCAAATATGCCAATTCTGGTTTCTCCATCAATTATCCTTTGAGGAGAGAAGTAACCATGTAAAACATAACAAGCTAAATACCATAATCTAAAACGAGGAAAAAGGTTAGCTAAGAACCATTTTTGCATCTCGGTATTGGGAGAACAACTGTGGTTTATGTATCTAGACTTGTTTCCCTTGTATGTTGCATCGATCACCATATCACGATTGATTTCACACAAGTAAAAGTTTGTTTCTCCACGGTGTTTCATATTCCAAAGCCTTTCCTCACATGTCTTGTCATCAATAACTACGTCAAGAAAATTAACATAAAACTTAATCAAATTGATGCAATGTTTAACCATGATAATATCACAAGTAAGGAGATAATCTAACAAGAACTTAAGATTTCACCTTCTCCAACATACTCTATGACAAACTCTCCTTGTTTAATATCTTCATCTGCTACAATCCCAGCTCCACATTTTTCAGTCTGCAGACAAAACTAAAGCTCCATTATGAGTATACGTTAAGGTAGCATATAATGCTCGTTGAAAAGAAAAAAAGGGAAACAGGAAGAGCAAAAGTGCAATGAAGTAAAACATCACTAAAATTGATTTCCAATTAATGTTGATAAATATACTTTAATGGATGAAAAAGCTTGAACATTGACTATCTAAACAAAAATGCCTAAGACTATTACTTTATGGCAGAAAGGGCAGACATTCATACACTCGATCTACAAAAGCATTTTGGTATATTTACTCTAGACGTCAGAATAGTAAGTCCCTTATACTTTTCTCCCTTTACAAACAGAAACCTTCTTCATCAATCTTACCTGCACTAATCTCATCTTCTTTACAGGACGGTTTTGAAATGGCTTGTTGACACATAAACTTCCACATTTGCAGCCTGAAGAGCAGCTAGACAGCAGCATCCTTCAAAAGTTAATTTTGCAAATTTAGTTTACAAAAGTCCCGCTAACTATCGCAATAAAACATGACTGTCAACAACTTTATGATAACACGTAGAGCCACATGTAGTGCATACAATACGAACAACTTACAACTACTTTGTAAAAATGAGGCTTAGTGACTGTATCTACAACCATATGATTGGTAAGAGTATCTACAACGCATAAAATCCTTAGCTTATCCATTCCTACAATATCCAATCGAATTCTGGTACAACTTTAGTCTTTCTCATCATTATATCGAATATAATATTAAATGTTTGATGAGAAGGGGCAGGGCAAAATCAACAAAAAGTAATTTGAATCATCATGTCTTCCAACTACAAGTTCAAAAGGATGATATGAATCAAGTAAATATAAATACATTTTCTCGGTATATCCATAAACATGAGCCATCCAAAATGTATTCCAGTATTACCATGACATTTTTTCTCTCTGAATTTGTTTCTGATATCATAACTGCATATATTCCACTCACTCTCTCTATATGAAGTTTCTTCTACAAATAACTGTCACATAACTTGTTTTCATTTTCACATTCGATTAAAAAATTAACTTGAATTCAACTTATGAGTCCGTTGCGGAATTGTTTTTCATCAAAAACAGTTTGGCATTCAATTTAACTCAGTTCAAAGAGCATAAAGTAAAAACTTGATCTGTTGTAAACCTTTAACTCGGGGAAGCAAACTGTGAGGGATAGCTGATGAAAAGGAATTCATATGAATTGATATGCAACACCTTTTTTCTTTAGATAGATTTCATGTCCACATACAGCTTTAAAGCTCTTAGATCACAGGAAAAGGGACTGCCAATTGTAAATTCATGGCTGGAAATGATATCCATGCTTGAAACTCCCTTGATCTATAGCATGAGCCGTGTTACTGTAATATTACAATTACAATTTTCTTTAAAACTTGCAACCTAATAGTACCATAAAGACAAAAACACGACTCTACCTTTTATTTCTGAAGTTTGTCATGCAAAATAGCTCAACTGTAAAGGACAAGACCGCACTTACCCACAATGGCAATCTCTACTGCATACACCAGACGAACCTGGTGATTGACTGCAGGAACAGAATATGCCATCATCCTCAAGACGCCTTTTCATCTTCTTTGTGAGATATATGTCTAACAATTGTTAATATCAACAAAAGGGTCGTGCTTCTGAATGAGTATATATTTGTCCCATACACAATGATACAGAGAAACACAATTCAATGTAAACAGAAATTCGGAAATGCGCAATGAACCAACTCCTTGAGATTGCTAAACATGGAGTGCAAAGCTAACCACAAAGTATAAAGACACTCTAAACACTTCCCCAGAAAATGACTAAGAATAAGACAGCAACACCATTATATTTCCAGGAAAAGTAAGCAACTTATCAAGAGGATACTGCGTTTTATGGAAGTATAAGGCATAGTCTTCCACTTATTAAACGACTCGGGAAGATCAAAATCAACTGGGTCTCCTATCTGGTTTTGCATCCTGTTGAAAGCGTCGGTTATGTTAATCTCATCAACGCCCTGCCCAATAGAAGCAAAATGCGAACTTAGCAACACCTGAAACGAAATTACTGTTGGAAAAAGTGGTACGCAAAAGAAGATGTAGAAGATTAAAAACCAGAATAACCAGCAGCAGCCATTTACCCAACAATTACAACATCATGGTACATGATGGTATACAATAAGAAACCCAGAAACAGATCAATGAATCTCTCAATCCATCTCACAGAGCGAACTCAGACTTGGGAGCTTAACCAGAACTTCGGCTAAAAAGCAGCAATATAAACCCCAGCAAAAGAAAAAAGTCCACCTCTTTCTGTTCAAATGAAGCACAGAAACAACCCAAAAAGTGTAGGAAGGAGAGAAGAAACTCGAACCTTGTCAGGGGTAAGAAGCATGGCTTCAACCGACAGCATAACCTTGTAATTATACGCCCATTAAACCCCTGAAAACAGAAGCCAGTTACACATACACACGTACACATAGCTACGCATATATAGATATCACATAGCACTGTATGACCGTATACCTATCTTTTTTTGCAAAGGGTCTAAGTTGGCTAAGTGAAGGGGTAAAGTGTCAAAAGCTGACCGTACAGTTTGCTTTAAAGTGAAAAAAGAAACCATTTTGCATCGGAATAGTAAAACAAAGGACAAAAGGAGGTTGAGAGTTTTTTTTTTTTAGGGTTAGCTTACAATGAGGATTTTAATTGTAAAAAACGCCTTTTTGAAGTTATTTATTTTTTAACTAATTCTTGCTTGTATTGGTCAATTTATAAGAGATAAAGTATTGGCCAAAATGATTTTTTCATTCTCAATATTCAAATTCAAAATTTCTGTTAAGAAATGAGAGTGCTGAATCACTTACACCAATCTATTTGATTAGAGAAGCGTGTCTTTAAAATGGTAACTTGAACACATACACATCCCGATGATACCATTGCCTATCATCAATTCAGTTACTTGGTGCAGTGCTTTATATTCTTTGAATTAATGCGTGGGTTGTAAGTGCAAATTTTATTACAAGCACAATTTGAGATGGGTGTGTGTTTCATTTTGATTATATTTAATTTATATTTTACATTTAAGTCAATATTATAAATACCGTAGATACTAAATTTAAATTTAATTATAGTATAGTACTATATTGATACCGATTAATACTAGATATTGTTTTAGGTAATTTTTAAAATTTATAAAACGGTCTCTAATTTTTTTTAAAATTACAAAAATATTTCATCGATATACTGTACTGTATAATTTATAATTTTACATCAACCTTGTGTCCAAAAATTATAAATAATATCAACAATGACCTAGTAAAAAACCCTGCTAAATCGGAGATTTATGAACGTTTAGAGTATACAACTTTACTTATAATTAGTAGAGAAGTTGTTTTCAAATGACTTACAGGAAATTAAAAAACAAATTTAAAATTAAAATAAATAAAAAGAAAGTAAAGATAAAAATACTAAAAAGTAATATTAATAAGAATAATATTAATATTAATAAGCAGGAGATTAATAATAATAATAATGACAATAATAATAATAATAATAATAATAGTAATAATAGTAATAATAATAAGTAGGAAAAATAATAATAAGAAAACTAATAATATTAATAATAATAATATGTAGGAAATTCATGATGATGGTGATGGTGATGATTAAAATACTACTAATAATAATAATAGTTATAATAATATTATTATTAATATCAATACTAATGGTAGTAATAAAAATACTAATAATAATTAATTAATATGTCTCCAAAAATTATAATAATAGAATTTTAAAATAACAATAAATTATTTATTTTTATTAGTATTCTTTTTCTCATATAAATAATGACTACGATTAAAATGAAAAATGATCATTTAATCATCATATAAATATAAAATTAAGAACAATACAAAGTATTTAAATTATTACAATTTTATCATATAATAAAGAATAATTACATCAAGATATCAAATAAAAGAATAATAAATATCCATGGTTTTTTAAAAATTACAACTTACAACAAGATTTCAAATCGAGGAAGCAACCAATTAGAAGTGAAACATAAAACAAAAACAATATAATAATTTAGGGGGTGCTTGGTTCACGTAGGGTAATGGGAATGGGAATGGGAATGAATATATTGAGGAATGGGAATGAATATATTGAGGAATGGGAATGGATATAATCATTATAATAATGATGGTTGGTTAAGATAGAGGAATGATTACCATTACCTTTGATGGTGGTTGGTTTGTTAAAAATCTTTAAAAATAAAAATTTGTTAAATTTTTTGTTTATATCAAAATTTAAATATATTTTATTTAAA